>BMAV01014099.1:10077-22818 GCA_019973955.1 Trichonephila inaurata madagascariensis
AGCGTATTGTTTGTGACTGCCGAAAGAAATGAAATGAGCTATCCGTGAACATGTCTTGTGTAGTGAGTGTTGATTAAACATACAAATTTATGTATTTCAGCAATGAAAATTCTTAAATAAAATTAGATTACAGAATGATATAGAGAGATAAAATTTTAGAAGTATAAAATGAAATTTTAGAGATCGTTACCTCTCTGTATATCGTTTAAGTATTGTGACAAAGAAATTTATTAAGTAAAAAAAAAAAAAAAAAATAAAAATGGTTTTAAAACCGAAAAATTAATTGAACGCAATATTAATTTTTTTTTATTAATTTAATGAAGAACAATCTTCATGAAGAGGAAGAGGGAATCACATTTTGTGAAAAATTCTATTTTTAATAACTCTTTAAAAATGAAAAATGTGGAGGGGAAGGAGTGTTTAGTAACCTTGCACCCAATTAATATCCCAAGGGCTACTGGTGACGGACCTCATTATTTTGAACCACTCAAATAAGGACGTGGATTGGACGTCTTCAGTGGCACTAGGTTTCGTCCATGCCACTATAGGCTATCTTCCACCCTTGTGAAATACTGAACAAAATTTTAACTGTGGAAACTACTCTCTCCGCCTCAACATGCTCAAATGTGTACCTCTTGATGTGGTGTGGTATATAGGAGAGGGGTGCCAGCTCAGGGGTCATCCTCGTCTTTTGATCGAAGCTCAAAATTACGAGGTCCGTCGCCAAAAGCCCTCGAGTAGCTGATCAGTGCGACGATAATATTCACTCACACATTGAAGCATATTTTTTAAAAAAGGAATAATCAAGACCCAACTCATTGATATCTAAAACCATTTTCTAATTTCGAAACGGTTACATGCACACAAGTTGCTGAGATTCAAAGTAAATGAAACGTAACTTCAACAACAGCCATAATAAAATGCTAGAGAATTCAGTTCTTCAACGTAATAACAGAAGCTGTGTTTATTATGCTTCTACAGGAACATTCAATAGAATTTTAAATTTCAGTTGCACTTATATCCAAGTCGCGTCAGACTGACCACCTGATCGGAACATCTCCACATGCACCTCAGGGCCTAAGGTCACGTATACTGAGCTGGGCACAATAGGCCTTGGCTCTCGTGGGCTGTAGCGCCACTGAGTTAAGTTATATCCAAGTAAGTGGGGACTAGAATCGTTTGCATCTAAATGCTGTTTAGCATCGAGGCGAATTAATAAAAACGCTACATCAAATTTATGCGAAATATTTTACAGATAAAAATGGTTAATACTTGAAAATTTACTGTTAAATCTTATGAGTTAAAGGCGTTTAAAATTTTTTAAACTCTTGAGCCTATTTGGAAAACAAATGCAATGTTAAAATTTATTAAACACTCTATGAAAGTTTTTGTTGCTGAGTTATCTCAAAAAGAGGCACAAAAATTAGAAATGGTTTAAATCCTTGAAAGATCTTTTGTAGTTTATTTTAATGCATAAGAGAGATAGAAAATAGATTTCTTTCCCGTATGTGTTTGTATTCGTACTAAGAAATTCAAATATATACGGACCTTTTTTTAAAAAAATTCCGGGGGATGTTTAATTTTATAATTTCGTATTTACATCGTCGACAAAAAGAAATCTTTTCCCTTCATTTTTTAGTTTCTCTTCTCAGGTTTCTCTCAACTTCTCTTAAAGTTAAGTTTTTTTAGCTTTGAATATATCTCCATCAAACGAAAAATACGGTGTCTTGTTATTTTTAATCATGGAGAAGTTCAACAAAAGAGTTGAAGCACTCCTTCATAATTACATTGTAGCCTCGACACAAAATTTACATGTACATTTTTTTATTGAAACAGGAAAAAAATATATAATATCAACAATAAAAGTTCTTCACTTTCTTTTTTTTAAAATCTTCTAGCTATTATCTAATAAAGAGCAATTTTTTTCATCTCCATTCTTTTCATTATGACTACAATATCAATGTTAGAAAACTTAATTTCTCAAGAATCCTCCGAAGTAACCATGTTACTTTGTGTATGTCTAATTTTTACACTCAAATTCAAGCCTCAAAGCTAAAACACTTCGAGCATTAAATTCGAAAAGATTGCAAAAGAGATCATTAAATATTTTAATTCAATAATAATGGTATTTTAAAAGTTCAACTCGCACTTGTAAAACAATTTTCTTCAATTGCTGCGACTAAGGAGTTATCTGATAGGAACAAAACTGCGGATACACACATACTATATTACAGAATATGCAAACGATTAACTTTTACCTATCAATGAATGACTAGCTGGAGTTTCAGCCCATTCCAACGGAGCATATGGATGGTTTTTTAAAACAGATGACACTCCAATGCTAATCCATGGAACTTTCATGTAAATATAATTCCGCCGACACATGTGAACTGTACCAATATCTCGCACACAAATTCACTAACAATATGACCATTTGAGAAATGACGTGCAATTGGACTAAGGAAGCTGGATTGTCTAATCGCATGATCACTCAACATATGACGATGTTACCATTCGTCGATGTTGTCAGGAATGCGTGAATCATGACCGTACAGAGCGTCAAGAAGATAGCGATTGACTGAGAGTAATTCCGGAGAGATTGGTGACAAATTTGTTGAAACATACAGTATAGCCAAGGAACCATCAAGAAGTCTCTAGGATCGACTCTTCTAGAAATTTCCATGAGGTTAGGCAAAAGACCTTTCAAACAAAGGTTGAGTGAGTTCAAGAGAGTGTGCATTGACTGTTATAAGAGAGAAAAACTTTATCTGCCTGCTGGTGGAACTGTTTAAAACAGGGGTGGGCAAACTTTTCCAGGGTACGGGCTACTTCTAATTTTTTCAAGGTGTTGCGGTCCACCCAGTGACGTAGTTGTGGTGAGCTAAGAAAAAGGTCTACAGCAAGGGTGTCAAACTCAAAGGCTAACTTGGGTTAAAAAAAACAAGGTCTAACTTTAGGCGGGCCGCAAAAAAAATCAATATTCATAGAAACGTAGGTTTATTTCGAATAATACATTATAATAAATATATATAAAAGAACAAGAAAAATTTAATGCTTACTTCCTGACACTTGGTATCCCTTTTCAACTACTATCTTTCCTATTTCGGGAGAATATTTTTTTAATTTTATTATGTATTATATTGTGCGCCAATATATTGGCCGGGCCACAAAAATGTTCGTTGTGGGCCGTATGTGGCCCTCGGGAAGCGAGTTCACCTTTGGTCTACAGCCGGGGTGCGCATTAAGTCGATCGCGATCGACCGGTGGATCGCCAAGACAATTTGGGGTGGTCGCTTAAAGATTAGCAGTTAGTAATTATATACGGAAATATTCAAGATTGTGTGTGTGTGTGTGTGACTGACAGTACGCAGACTAAGTCTTCTACTGACTATAGTTACGAAAACTAAGTTTAGATGAAAGTGTTTTATTTTTTAATGTGTTTTGTGAACTGTTTGATAATAAATGCATCATTAGATATTATGTTATTGGTGGTTATATTATACGATTATGTTTGTATTTTTTGAGTTCAGCTTTAAACGCGGTTTCAAAAAAGTGAGTTTTTTTATTTTATTTACGTAGATGAGTACATATCCCGTATTTATTATTAAGTTATAATAAATATTGTTTACCTTTTCCTTACCTCATCACATCTACACTGGGCAGTGGGTGCACTCGTGAATTTTTCAAAGGGACCGCGGCGTGGTGGCTTAGTATCGAATGTCTACCATTTTTATATCCTACCCCAATACGCTGCCAAACATATATATATATTTCATTTTGTAGGTTGTTGGGAACAAAAAGAACTGTAAGAAATAAATTATTGAATAAATAATCAGCATTATTTAATAAAAAATTATTACTAACAAATACTTAATTAAATTTTGCGTATTACATATATGGGATTATAATCGATCGGGAAAAAAATCATGGGTTATGGAGAAGGGTCCGAACCCGAGGAGCCCCCCTTCCCTTTTGTCCAAGCCACTGATACTTGGTGGACCGTAACACCTTGAAAAAATCAGAAGTAGCCCGTAACCTGGAAAAGTCTGCCCACCTCTGGTCTACAGTATATTTACTATAACTTAATAATAAATACGGAATGTGCACTTACCTACATTACTACTATAATAAAAAAAAAAACTTACACTTTTAAGACCGCAAGATACAAACATAATAATAACGCAAGATACACAAACGCAATAATAATAGCCATAAATATAATATGTGATGCATTTATTATCAAACAATTCAAAATAACATTAAAAAAAAACCATTTTGATCTAAAGTTAGATCTCGTAGTCAGTGGAACACTTAGTTTGTATATTGTCAGTCAATCTTGAATATTTTGGTTTATAATTTCTGTTATCTTCAGGTGGTCGCCCCAAAATGTCTTGGTAGTCCACCGGTCGATCGCAATAGACTTAATGCCTATTTCTGGTTTAGTGGGCCATTTCTGGAACGTTGTATAACTTGTTTATAACAAATGAGACTCACTATTGTAAATAATCTGTTTTGATATACGTATATACGTCGTGTGTATACGTATGACATCGATTTGTCTTCGGATAGTTATTTGTTTGTCCTGGTCTCTTAATAAATCTATTATAATTCTAAAAATTGGAGTCGTTGTCTGCTTTTCTCCTTCGCAAATTTGAAACAATATGCTAAAACTATAGAACTTTGACAAAAATTTATACCTCGTCTTCTCTGGGAAAATATAAGTTTGAGCAGTGTTGATGAATGTTATGAAAACATCAGTGCATGCTAAAACTCTTTTACAAATAACATTATAGGAGTGATCATATTTTTGGCCCAATATATATATAAATGACTCTTCCACCGAAATAATGCAAAATTTATGCTATTACTAATTGATGTAACATCTCAAAATATTGAATTGTTCACAAATTACTGACAGAGAGAGAGAGAATTTCCTTTTAATTTATTGGATTCACAGTCTTAAAATGTTTGTAATTGTGTGCAAAATGTGGTAAAATTTTTCGAAAAGTGACGATTATTCATATTTAAATATAAGTGACCCTTGTTGACACTGAGTGGTGTTTTTCTCTCATCTTAAGCCAAATTGACGTCATCATTGCAATTACCCTAATGATGCCCCAAGTGTTACATTATTCAAAATATTATTATTTGATTGGCGGACAAGGTCGTAAAGACAAAGAGAGAACCGTTGCAAATTACCAGGACCCGGTTGTTTCATTAAAAAAAAAACTTAAAAGTATTCATCAAATTCATTTTCTTTCAAGAATCTCTTTGACACCCTAATTGAGCACTCCAGACGGCTTAATATATACTTAAATTCAAACTTTTAACAGAATTAAGTGTCTGTTATCCATCACAGTAAAATATGTGAACTCCCAATGTTCTAAATCTTTGAAATGCTTGATTTCTTCTCCCAGAATTAGAGAAAATGGCACTTGCGTAAATGCTTTAAATAAACGACAACAGATGGCGCCACATGTTTATGAAAAAGAAATTGAAGGGGATACTTTTTTTTTTAGATTACTGGCGCCTAATAACGAAACTTTTCAAATGATTTTTATTTCACCTTTTGCAGTTTAAAGAAAAAGACCAAGATATTTAAAACTTTTGACCTTATTTTTAACTTAAGGGGATAAGTAACTTAAGTCTAAATACTAAACATCCAAAAGTAGTTCATAATGGAATATGTGTGTGCGCGTGGATTTCTCTATCACAATTGTAAGCAACATAAACAATTAGGTCCAATTCAATTTCTAACATTTTCGAAGTTTAAAGGTATTTTCAACTATCTTTGGTGGCCGCGGTAGCCGAGTGGTCAAGGTATCGGATCATGACTGGCCTTGTCACGAATTCGAGCCTAGTACCACTAAAGACCCGCCGTGTAGGGCAGCGATGCACGTTAAATCTGTCTAGAGCTCAAACGTCCTCCCGTTGGTGTGGTGTGGTAGTTAGGAGAGGAGGGGTGCCAGCTCAGGTGTCCTCCACGTCACTTGACCATGGTTCAAAATGACGTGGTCCGTCGCCAAAAGCCCTCGTGTAGCTGAACAGTGCGACGTTAATATTCAATCAATCAATCAACCTATGGGAGGACGTTTGAGCACTCGACAGATTTAACAGGCATCGCTCCCCTACACGGCGAGTCTTTAGTGTTATTGGGCTCGAACTCGTGACCACTCGGCTACCACGTCCTATGCGTTATGGCAGTAAGATATGTTACTTAAGTTCTGTATTGTTAAAAAATTAAGTGTTCATAGTCTACACACATAAAAACGTAACTTCTCAGTAACATTAAACAAGCATCGATTTATATCTTCCTCACAGAACGAAACCTATAGTATATTTATTTTTATCCTTTTAACTAATTTTATCATGAATAAAAATACTGAAAAATCTTAAAGATCTAAACAAATTAAGTGCTTTGTACTTTTTAATTTAGTCTAGACATTCCATCTTTTCATTTTATTTAACAAAGAAAGAGCACTTTTAAAACAAATCGTGTTTTTATAATCCTTTTTTTTTTTAATGCTGCTTTTTGAGTTTGATTACATTTTGAAAAATTGATGCTGAATAGTTTAGTTAAATAAATTATTTTATTATTTCGTATGTATAAGAGCTCACAGAATAACACATAACTTACAAGGTAAATCAGAAATACGATGTTTTTTAATTCGTTAAAATTTTACTGTTCTAGGGAGGATTTGGGATTCCGACTGGTGTGTGAGCAGGTGAGTCATCATCCCCCCGTGAGTGCGTTCCACGCAGAATCCGAAGACTTCCAATTCTACGGCAATATCCATCCCAGACTTAAGTTCTGGGGAAAGTCCCTCGAAATAAAACCTGAAGGAACCCTTACAGTGCATCTTCTCAAGTAAGAAATTGTTTCTTTTCCTCATTAGTATACACTCATTGCCATAAAAATTTGCGCACCAAGAAAGAGAGTTGTTGAAATAAAACGAAATTTTATACATGTAAGTACACCGTTGATGTAAGAAAGTGATTACAAAATCCCAGCAAAATGATCATTTACTGTAGACAAAATTACAAATAAATGAAGCCTCCTGTAGCATGAATGCATGATGTGATACTGTCAGGCATTGAGTCATACAAGTACCGTATGATGTCTAGCAACATCTCGTCCCACGCTGTAAACGCGCCTCTAATTAGACAAAAGTCGTAGGCTGTCCAACCTGCTGTCCTAAATAATCCTAGATATGCTCAATTGGTGACAAATCTAGGGCAGGTCAGGGAAAGGTGGATATGTGGCGGAGGCAATCCTACGAAATCCTTGCTGAGTGTGGGTGAACATTGTCCTGTTGAAAAAGGGCTCCTGGTAACACTGGCATAGCTAAATCTCAAGGTCCCTTTTTTATATGAGAGCCCCTTTAGTAGAACTGTAATTACTCTTGTTGGGGCCCCTGTAGCTTGTGAGCCCCGTATCATCGATACGGCGGTAGCTACGCCCCTGCCTGGTATCCTGCTACGAACGGCAACACATGTGGCTAAAGATTGTCACGAATGTACCCTTCTGGGCTGTCATGGTGTCGTGGATTAGTATTAGGTGTGATCGTGTGTCGTACGTGATTGCACCCTATACCATGATACCAGTTGTGGGAGTGGTGTGCTACTATACAACGAAAACATGATTAAGACGTTCACCATGGGGCCTCAACACGCGTACACAATAGTCACCACTGCCTAAGTTGAATCTGAAGACGACCTGATTCAATTCGACAGCAGTCCAATTCCTCTTCGAGCGGGACACCACTCCTAATAATTCCTGCAATTCTAAATAATCCCAGATATGCTCAATCGGTGACCAAATTTAGGGATCAAGCTGACCTGGGAAGGGTGGAAATATGGCGGAGGCAATCCTGTGAAATTCCTGCTGAGTGTTGCGAGAATTGCCCTGCTATGAACGGCAACACATGTGGCTAAAGATTGTCACGAACGTACCCTTCTGGGCTGTCATGGTGCCATGGATTAGTATTATGTGTGACCGTGTGTCGTATGCTATGGCTTCCTATACCATCATACCAATTGTGGGATCGATGTGCCACTATACAGCAAAGGCATGATTAAGACGTTCACCACGGGACCCCCGCACACGTCCACAATTGTCATCACTGCCTAAATTGAATATGAATTCGTCGCTGACGACGACCTGATTTAATTCGGCTGCAGTCTAGTCCCTTCGAGTGGGGCACCACTCCATAAGGAGGTCACTGGGAGTTAGTGTCAATGGCAATACACGTAATAGGCTCCGCGATAGCAATTGCCATTCAGCCATGCGCCTTGCGATGATGCGCCTTGGTCCGTAGTGAAGGTGCTGCCTGTGTATGGATGGCGGACAATGAGACAGTTGTGCTATGAATGCGTTTTGTATGATGAGACGGTCTTCTCGACTGTTGGTCTGCTGAGGGCGCCCTGAGCCTGGTCGCAGTGTAACAGACTTCCCTCTTACCCACTGTACCCAACTCCTACTCACAGTAAAGTCAGAAATGCGTAGGTGGCGAGCTGCTCACCGAGACAACCACCCGATTTCCACCATCCCTATGATTCCTCCCCTCTCGAACTCAGACAGCTGCTCATATTGTCTCCGTTGGTGGTGTAATGGCATGTCTAGTTGAAAAGCGTCCCTTTCTGCAACAGATTAAATACACTTTTTATTAACCTGTTTTATAGTCCAGGGAGAACAAAGTTTACAGCTCCCTGATGGCATTACGTAGCCACGCTGCGTTTCTAATCCTTTACTTATCTGCCTGACAAAGGCGTAACGTTCACTCCCGCATCGCGGGGGGGGGGGGGCGAGGCCTGACTAATGCCAAGTACGTACCCTTTGTAAAATCCGATTTCAGGCTCAAACCTGACTTTGCAGGAGGGCCCTTATGTTCTTCATTACGCCACTGCTGCCTGACAAGTACCCGCATTCCAAGTTTCGTAATAATTCCCCTCTTATTTCTTGTTGCGAAAATATTTATGGCAATGGGTGTAAATGCATTTGAATTGAAAAATAAAACAAAGAAAGAAAAAAAATTATGATTGATCATTAATGACACTTCATTATTTTTAGACACAAAGAAGTGTATTCATGGACCAATGTTCATTGTTGCGTCCACAATATTATCATTGGAAAACTGTGGTTCGAACAGGTAATGCTTTTTTTTCCCTTAAGAATTTCAAATAATTTATAATTTTCTTGCACGTGTAAATAAATAAACACTGCATGTGATTTCGAAATATTTATCAAGTAAAAAAAAAAAACATTAGCAGGAAATATTTCCGAGGTAACGACAAGATGGCTTTAAAATTACTCAGTAAAAAAAGAAATACAATAAAATATTAGATGTAAATCCGTTCTTCCCAAAAGCCTTTGATCGCGTAAATCTTTTTCCGTCTCGGAACTCGTAAAACGGGATGATTTACGAATTTCAAAATGGTCTTTGTCCGGACGAAGAATATGTAAATCTTCACTGTGCAGTTTGTGCTTAAGGAAAAGGATTTCTCGGCTTATTCGAAAGAAAATTACTTGGAACATAAATGTCAGAGATATGTTCTTTCAATGACGCTGTAAAGCCTTTCAGGGTCGTCTTATTAGACGAGTGGGGGAGAGGCTTGAACTGAGAGGTGGATTTCGTTATTTCAAGAGGACAATTTGATCAGATTTATTATTATGTTGCTTGTTAAGAATTTGTATTATTTCAAATTTTAAAAGATATGAAATTCTGTGAACGAAACGAAAATAATGAGCAAAGCGAAACTGTTAAAAATGAATCGAATGTGTCAAATCCTCGTAATAGATGGTGAAAAAAATTCCAAAAAAAAAAAATCAATAAATAATTAATGTCTAAATGTATATTTTAAACTATGTTCACAAGTATTATAGAGGCTTTGACAAAAATGTAAGGTCTTGGCGGTAGGCAAATAAAATTGTTTTAGCAATATTGCTTTGAAAAGGCGATTCATACACTGATTTGTATATAATGCAATAATGTATTATAGAAATAGCACAGAGAAAATAAAAATAAACATTCCCTTTCTTGAACAAATGCAATATTCCCGAAAAAAGTAAAAAAAATGGAACAAGAATTAATCCATTCTAAGACACGGTTGCAAATGAAATTAACAATTGCAATAATTACAGAATTTGATTCAAATGAATTGATATTTAATTTCACTAAATACGCGTATCAACAATGAAATATATAATTTAATGCATAAATCATAAAAAAATTTAACAATTTAAAGTGTTACTTACGATTTACTTTTTTTTTTAATCCACTTTAAACCGGATTGACGAAAACAATCCATTGAAAAACAGTAAATTCGATGCTTGAAAATGCAATGAAGAAGAATAACACAACGAATTTAAACAAAAATTTCATTGTTAAAAAAAATTAAGATTATATTCTCACTAAATTGACTGGAAGATAGAATAAAATATTCGAAATTGAAACATAATTGATTTTTTTTAAAGTGGTTATTATAATATTTTTTATTTTGATTACAAATCAGAATATTCTGATTTAAATTTGCCAAACGATCGCATCTCATTACATGTTCAATTTCATATGGCAACCCACTATAATTGTTTTGGCGAAGTATGGTTACCAGATTGGCTCCTAAATGAGTGACTTTGGCTGTTTAATTTGTTCTTTTTAAGCATAATATCATAATACTTTAATTAAAAACACATTTTAAATAAATATTATATCGAAATTTCTAAAAATAAAATGTTAAAAAGTTAAAATAATGTGAATTTTTTAAATTTTTTACTGCACATATCTCTTGAAACATGATTGATATTATATTCGTCGCCTAATATGTTAATTTCATGAATGTTTTTATCCCCTAGTACGGTATGATGGAAATTCAATGCCACACAAATGGGTTGACGGCCCAGTTGAATTTCAAATCAGCAGGATGGTTTGGAAGAGACCTCCACCGTATAGAAGGATTCATAGTCGACAGCCAGTAAGTATGAAAATATAATGTACGTGCTTCTGAACAATCCAAGCAATCGGTTTCATTAAACAAAATAATATTTTTGAAACAAGGTTTATTGGTTTTCATCAAATGGATTCATTTGGATATTGGGAATTCGTTTCTGATGGACCTGCTATCTTTTACCCCACATTTTATTTACTTATGTGTACTAGAGTAATTAGTCCTGAGTAGACCCTTGTATCAAAATTCCTTGGAGGCTCTTTTTTTGGAAAAGGGAACCCTGTCAATGGGACTATTGATAACATTGCACGAATATTTGTTTACACATATGAGGCTTCTGTAATTTAAGGGCTATAATCATTGATACGGCGATAGCTAAGCCCTTGCTTAAGTAATATTTTCTTGTATTTATATTCAATTATATATTAATATTAATTTATAAAGAAATGAATAAAAGAAATATGGGGGCTAAAAAGAAGAGAAAATAGTGCAAGAATAAGTTTCTGTAAATACTATATTTACGTCATACTTAATAATTAAAACTTAAAATACTAAAAGATAGTTTCCAAAATCAAATACCATAAAAAAAACTATTTACCTACATTCCAAAGCTAAAATAACAAAAAATGTAAGTAAAGATAGAAAAAAAAATTTTTAAAAAGTAAATCGTACACAGCAATACATAAATATTCATTCAGATTCCGCTAAAATCAAAACAGGATCGCACTTATGGAAACATTGTGAATAAAACATTTCACAAACATAGCTAAGAAAACATGAAAAAATCCCATAAAATTTTTTAAATATTTTATTGTAAAGGAAAGACCTAAAATTAATTCATTAAGAGGCTAAATGAAAATAAAAAATGTCAAATAAAATATAACTCTTACGAATTAATATAAAAATGAGAAATAAATATACGCATAAAGAAAATTAAAAATGATATACAAAGTTAATATAATTAAAGTTCCACTTTTAAAATGCTGTAAAAAGAGTCACTGGTCATAATGACTTTAAAGTTGAAGTGAATATATTAAAAATGGGGAAAACAGTATGGCATATAAGAAAAGAAATTCCAAGGTATCAATAGATGACACAGTAAGCGGCAAAACGAAAGTGGATTCGGTTACAAGTGACATTTCGAATTTACGGCGTCTTTAGCATGAGTTTCAGATTAAACCAACTGCACTGTTCAATGTATATGATGGCTACGTTTTTTGAAGTGATGGCGCGTTTTGCTGGAGAGTGAACTTGAATGAACGTCACGCTCGTTCGGCTTTTTTCGTCTTTAGTCGGAAATCGTACTCGTACAAGGTCGTCCGAGACACACACACCCCTAAAAAGAAAAGGAGGGACGTTCTCCCTTCCCCCGCCGCGCCGAAACGACAGGGAAAGCGATTGTTTGTCCCCCCACCAATACATCGTAAAAAAGTAAAGTTCATAGCTTCGATCTAAGTGAGACTTCTTCTCCGCCTCCTCTTTCTACGAAGATGAATGCGGGATTCTTTCTAATACTAGTTGAAGCATGAAAATGAAACATGTAATATTTTTAAAAAATAGGCTTAGAGAGAGAAAAATCCTACACTAAAATTAAACTTAAAATGCAGAAGGACAAATTTTTATAGAACTAAATAAATAGTATAATTATCATTAGCAATATTGGAGTGAATTTAAGAATAAAAATCTATTTTTGTAAGCGAATCAGAATAGCAATGAAGAAATAATTCTATTAATTCCATTACTTAAATATACTTTGAGTCTAAAAAGAAAATTAAAACAATTAAAAATTTAAAATAA
>BMAV01014099.1:44289-89067 GCA_019973955.1 Trichonephila inaurata madagascariensis
TAGATTAATCTTAAAGCATTCCGGAATTTATTTCGCGCATGAATAATGTGTTGTTTCCATGTGAGTTTATTATCAAGCAAGAGTCCTAGGTAAAGTGTGTTTTGAGACCATTGGAGAGGTGTGGAATACAGTGTTGGAGGGGTTGCAGATTTTCTCTTCCTTGTGATTTCAAGTGTCTCTCATGTAGTCGCTTTTTCAAATTTCTTCCATCCTTTACCGAAAATTTGGCTCAGCCAATCAGCATGCAGACTCTTATAGCATGACAAATCCACAATAGCCAACTCTCCGTCTACAATGCCATGTATGGAATTGAGGTCCTCAAACATCGCATCCTCAACATACCGCATGTGGCTTTGTACCCTCCCCCCTCTTCGGTATGTGTGGAAAAACATCCCCTTACATTCCAGAGCTTATGAAGCGCCCTCCACTCTTGAATTATAGCAATACATTCTTTTCCTAAATATATCCGACAGTAAATACAATTTTTAGAGTTTATTTATTCAAAAAGTCATTACTATTAAAGTTAATTATTGATAAATTTCATACAAGCTGAGCGCATTCGAGACATAACACGCGGTTATATAGATTCTATACATATAAAATTCAAAGGCCGAATGGAAAATTTTTTTAAGTTATTTCGCTTTTCAAAATTACATTCATTATGCTTAGCATACTATATATAAAATTATAAAATACAATATCAGAAACTATTTTCCTTTTCGATAATTTTATGTATTTATTCCGAATAAGCCAAATTAAAATTTTGAATGTCTTATTAAAAATTTTATTACAAAGCTTCCCTTTTTGAATAAAATTCGACTAAAAGATTTGAATAGTCGAATTTGTGAGATTGTAAGTTATACACACATTTATTTGTTTCAAATTACCGTTCGTACGAGTATCTGGCAATGCATACTATATACTATCTACTTTTCTTAAATATCACAGGTAGGGCCTACTTTTACATAGGGCCCAGGGCCTCAAAATCTTAAAATTTCTCTGGGCCCAGGGCCTCAAAAGTCTTAAGACGTCCCTGACTGTAACCATTCATCTCAGAAAGGTTTCTTTGATGGTTCGAACACATTTTCAGGTAAAAAATATATCAATAAGTAGATTATATATTTTTTAACTGAAGGATTAATGTAAAAAGTACTGGGAGTGTAATGACACTTTAGCACAATGAAATAACATTGTTTAGACAAAACTTTTGTTGAGAGCGCAAATTACTCATACAAATCAAGCATAAAGAGCAGAAATGTCAGAAGTAGTTTAGAAATTTTTTAAATGACGAAAAATACGTTTAACCTGGCTTCCGAAATTTTCTATCGCCATGTTTGCTAAGCTTTAATATAGTACCAGCAGAGATACGTGCATGCATCCTCCGTACTAAGTCATAAAATGTAGTTTCAAAAGAAAGTCTTGATAAAACATGCCTAAATACTCATTTCTAATTATTTGCTTTACGGAAAAGAGTATTTTTCTGTACGAATAATTACTTTATAATTACTTCATAAACACTAATTCTGCTTTTTTCCGTGAAAAAAATGGGGGTACTGCAGGTAAAAAAAAAGTTAAGTATTAATTTAGCAGTATTATACATAGAAAAAGAAATATGGAACAAATTTGGTCTAGGAAAATTTTTTAAATTTGAACAGTTTTTAAAAACAAATTTGGTCTAGGTAAAATTTTTAAATTTGAATACGCTGTTTTCTATACTATAGTAAAAGATAGAGTTCAAGGGCCGTGGGTAGCCTAGTGGTTAGAGCATCGGACTCCAGACCGGAAGGCCTGGGTTCGATGCCCGATGCCACCCTCCGAGCCACACGGAGTACGTGCTCATTAAATCAATGGGTCCGAAGGTTTTGTGGGTTGAATTACAAGTGCAGGGGACTGGAGAATATTTCCCTCCCCTTCAGTTCCATGCCTAAATTGTGGAGGTGGAGATCGGTGGTGTTGCCATCTATCGTCCCTTCGGGGAATTTCGCCGAACTAATTCGTACTATCACTTGCATGGTGGCCAAGGCCAACGACAGGCGTACTTCTAGCCCCTTGTCACTATGAATTTCGAGGCCGCGGTCGCTGAGTGGTATAGGTATCGGACCGTGGCTTGCCTTGTCTCACGAGTTCGAGTCCAGTACCACTAAAGACCCACCGTATAGGGCAGCGATGCACGTTAAATCTGTCGAGAGCTCAAACGTCCTCCCGTTGGTGTGGTAGTTAGGAGAGGGGGGTGCCAGCTCAGGTGTCGTTCACGTCACTTGACCATGGTTCAAAATTACGTGGTCCGTCGCCAAAAGCCCTCGTGCAGCTGAACAGTGCGACGTTAATATTCAATCAATCAAACTATGAATTTCGAGGGCCTCGATCTGACCACGTCAGACAGGTAGCAATAGAAACAACACAACAGTAGAAGATAACCATGAAGGGAATTTTTTTTTTTTTTTAACCATTTGAAAAAAGATGTGAAGAATTCTATTCATTACCATCAGGAAAAGCTGTTAGGAGGTAACAGTTCGGTTTGTATAAAATGTAATACAAAATATTCCACGCGTATGCATGTCGGTTATCGACCACTGATACAAATAATTTCTTCTGTATTTATAGTTATTTTTTTTTTGTTTCAGATGGTTTTACCAGGGCAAAGTCTCTCACATCAAAAATGAAATCTGGATTTTTAACAATTCATACTGGTCTCGAGACTTTGCCGATTGCCCTGACATCTTCTAAGATCAGAAGAACACCTGACATCTGGAACAGAAAGGTCTATTGCTGCGGGTGGAACAAAGAAAGGGCCACTAATTTATTTATTTTGGCTAGACTAGGTCAGATAATAAGCTTTTAGAAATATGCTATCCTGATGCTAGTCCGTACAAGAAAGAAGAATGGCAAATGCTTCATGTAGACTGGATGAAGGATTTATCACACAGCTACGTATTTCCAGAAATAAGTAACCCATCCTTGGAATTATGTAGTCGGTGAAATAAAAAAAAATTGTTAAAATACTGTCATCGCAAAATAATGACAGTGTTTCAAAGGAATACTTTTGAATCTGAGAATTGGCTTATTTCTCAGTGCAAAATTTTATACTGTTTTCAATACTTAAAAAAAAAAAATGAATTTTCGAAGTAATTTGTAGAAAAAATCTGCGGCCAGTTTCAGCACTCTTATTTTTAGTCTTGTGAATGTAATTACTTTTTGTTATTTTTTTCTAATTATGAAGTAGTTTATTTTTGTACTTCTATGCTAATAGTAACCTGTAGGTATGTGTATGTGCTGAACTGTTTTCCGCATTTTAAGTATTAAGCCTATTAAATAGAAGAATGAAATGACAATAGATCAAATTAATTGAACATTAAAATGCTTTTAAAATTTGATCATAATTATTAGTTTCACCAAAAAACAAATAATGTAAATACTTAAATATTTAAGTGCAAAAAAAAAAAGATATTACGAAAAAAAAAATTACTTCTTTAAAATTCAAGCATGAGCATAATGTGAAAAAAAAATTAAATTCTAAAAATAACTAGCTTACTCACTTGTCTGGATGAAAAAAAATTCATTCCAAATACATAATAAAGATTAACCAGATTGTTCTGTATATGAAAACTGTACATTTAATGTGTCGGCATCATAGAACATCTATAAGAATATAAATGCTAATTAATATATTTGCTACCATAAGAAACAGTCCTAAAAATGGACTTTTATTTTTATATTTAGTTCTGCATTAACTTAGATTATACATCCACTGAACAAAGGATTGCAAACTGAGTGAGAAACAAGATTAGGAAAAAAAATTTAATTTCTATTTTATAAAATGAATTAACAGTGTGATCAAAGTAATACAGGATAAAAATCAAAAAATTCTTGTTCAATGTTTAAACAACAATGTCAAACTGAAATTAAGAATTCAAATATGCTTGTTTTCTATCAGTTTGATTTATAAAATATTTTAGTTAAAAAAAAAACTCAGCATTTATGTCCCATTAAATAAAAGAGTATTCAATTTTTTAAATTAAAACACAGCAATGAATACTAAAAAATATTCTTATTCGAAAAGTATTACTTAAATCTTAAGAAAGTTCTAATTGTGTGTATGTCACATTACATTAAAGAATATTCAATTTTTAGAATGTAAATGCAGCAATGAATTTTTAAAAAACTATTTGAATCATAAAAGAAACATGTTTATTTTTTGATTTCATAAATAATAAAGTTCTAAAACTTTTTTTTTTCTGTTTAAATTTCAAGTCAATATATTCCAATCTTAATAAACTTTTGTTGATGATCAACATCAAGCAATACAGAGTAAAAATGATATGAAAAAAATATTTTTCAGAAAAGAAATTTTTTTAATCTATCACTTATTTAAAATAAAATGGTTAAGCAGTTTTGTTGTAACATATCATTGTGTACTTGGAGACAATATACATTCGTATCTTCTCCTGAGTATTCATAATATAAAAAAACAGAGCTGGAAAAAGTTCAGTGGATGTTAACAAATAAGTTTGTGTGCAGAGGCTTTCTAAACTGTAATCAATAAATGCAATAAAACAGAACTTCCATCTAATTTCACAGAAGACATAACAACGGTATTCAGAAACCACATCATTTCCAAGAAGAAAAGGATGAATTCACCGGTGATAGTTGTTCGACTTAAAATGAATCTTAGAACACACGAAATATTTTAGTAGTAAACAAACCTGCTTTGGTGCTGATCAATTCCTAGATAGGAGTCGAGCAATACATTTGCTTCTGCACAACTTGAAAGTGAAACAATTAAAGAGATGAGAAGTTAGATCTATAAAGAATTTTTCACAGATAATAATAGCTTAATAAAACAAAAATAGGTAAGCTGGATTTATTCAAAAAGGGTTTTAAACACTTTTGAATGAAAATTAAATTATGTGTCTCGAATCATTTTCAAATTTCTCAAAATAAAATACTTATACACAATATACATATTTTCCCCAATTAAATTATAGAAAAACTTTTTACTATCCTATCAGATATTTAATAAATATAAAAAGGTGAATCAATAATTAATATAGATTAAGGTTGATTTTTTTTAAAGAAATCAAATGTCTAGTATTATGTGTTTAATATTTATCTTTATGAAAAAAAAATTGTTTTTAAAAGAATATAATTGTGTTCTAATCATGTTTTTATTTTTAAAATAGTAATATTTCCATTGCATCTTTTGTTGCATATATAGATACTAAACAAAATACCTAAAATCCATAATTGCGTGGTAAATTTAGATTACTTTAATATAAAATAACTATTTATTGCTATAATTTAATGGAGTAATTTATTTTACAGCAAGATATTTTTAGTTCAGAGTATAATAGCCATTAATAGGTTCAACATAATTAACAAACCATAATATCAAACTCCTTTAACCTTTGTAAACATTTAAAAGACATTTGCAACATTTAATTGTGAAAAAACATTAGTACTCACAGTTAAAAAAATATTTGTAATTTTTTATTCTTATTTCCAGAAAAAAATTCATATTAGATAATGTTATGATAATATCATTAACAAAATCAAAAATTTGCACTTACATACTAATTCCATGCCATTAGCAACCTTCAATAAGATTTAGCAATTGATATCAAATAAATTGTCGCAACTCATAAAATCTTTAGCAATAAATTGCTGGCTAGGAGTTAATATACAAGCATGCAAAACTTAGATAAGCCAGTTATATTAGAATGGACATAATTTGCAGTCACAAATTCCATAGCTTATCGACATACACATTTACTACCTTGCAATAAAATGCCAATTCATAAAGCTGGAAAAAAAAAAGTTTTTTTCTTTTTGACAAAACAAATAAGCTAATAAATTATTGATAATTTATTAAATAAAATGAATTTTCGATGAAAAACTATCAAGTTATGCAGAAGCCTTGTAGACTCTTATGGCTTACTTGTGACACTTTTAAATTCGATTTTGTTACTCTGATAAAGAACTCTTTTGTACTGCCTTTTCCATCAATAAATTTATGATTCGCGTTATTATAGAAATGTACAGTTTATATTTTTATACAGATAAGTTTCATCCAAAATAATATTTTGGACTTTTTTCCATATTTTTCATAATTTTTAGCCACAAACCTCAAAGTCCTTGAAAAACCAGGCAATTAGAAATGTGTATAGTTTAAGTGTTTGGTGTTATCAATGTTCAGAAATTAGGAAAGAAATAAATTTGAATTTTCAATTCAAGAAATTAGAATATAATACATTTCAGGATTTCATGAACCATCTACATACTAAGAAATTATCATTAGTTCTTTAACATACAACCTAATTCCTATGAAATTAATATTTATTTTTTAAAAATATCTATTGAAGAGTATTATAAAGTTAAAAGGGTGTTTTCTCTAGGTTCAAAAATATTTTTATTTTTTTAAACATTACAAATTAATTTCTTCAATGTGTTAATATTTTTTAATTTAAAAACACTTTTTTACAATATTTTCTGAAATACTCATTTTTGAAACTTTTTTTTTTTTTTTTAACTGTACTAAAAATAAAAATGATCAAAAAATGGTTCATGCAAAAAAGTCTTCGGAAGTAGTATTCATTTTTAAATTCAATCACATTTACTATCCATTTTATTTGGCTCCTATTTTAAAGTTTATCCTTGTTTTGATTTAGTTTCTTAATATAATTTTACAGTTTAACATAATTTTTTTAAGTGAACTAAGAATATTAATTTAGATTAAAAAATTTCTCTTGAAATATATATTTAAAAACCATATTATATTGAAAAGGTTTAATCTATCAATTTATTTTTTTAAAAAATTGATAAATAGTTTTGTTTTTTGATTCTGTGTTCTTTCATGGTTGATATAAATATAACAAAACACACAAAAGTACTTGGGTTATAAAATTAAAATTTCTTAAATATTTTTAAAGTAGTTTTAGCTACAGAATATACAATAGTTTAAATTGGAATTTGCTCGAGGATACTTTGGTTTTAAATAAAATTTCATTTGTATGAGGAAAATTAACACAAGATGGAAAATGAAATCCTGAAATATATTGAGTATATGACTTTAACATAACACTTAGAACAAAAAGGGAAACTAAAAATCAATTTTAAGTCCCTATAAATCAGTTAGAAAAATATATATATGTAATGAATTTATAGAACTGAATGTTAAAATAAATTAATAATGTGCACTTGATGTTTTATAGGTATAACTTTAGACTACGTAGAAAGAAATAACACAAATGAAAAAAAATAATTTCCCAATTTTCAATTCAACCACTTCTGAGCACTAATTTAGAAATAAATTGATGCTTAAATCAAAAATCCTGTACTGATCTATTGCAAAAATTGTATCCATAATTTTGATGGCATATAAAAAAATAACTTATATTATTATAAAAATATTAAACAAATTTTATGAAGGAAAGGTGGAGATAAGGAATTGTACTTTGGGTCCAATTTTAAAAATTAGAAAGTTACTACAATAAACCAAAGGAATGTGCAAAACTATTTGAACAATGAAATGATTTTAAAACTATAGATACAAGTGGAAGTTTGAAAACTTAATTTAGAGAAATCATAGTAAAAAAAAAACTTTTTTAAGTTTGTAAATTATGCCTAAGAAATCAATTACTAAGAAAAAATGAAATTGGCGATTACTGTTTCAAGGTATTAAAGGTTTTAAAAAAAGATTTAAATCTATTTATTTTTGCTAAGCAAGAATAAATTTGTTAAAATTTAAAAATAGTATTTTTATATGTATTAAATATACGTTTCACAATATATTTGCTTAAAATAAATTTTTTTCCAATTTAAAAATTTTTGGTTGTTTAAAAATTATCAACATTTAGCTCTCCAATCAAAATTTAAAGTGTGATTTCATATACAATAACTACTTAAAAGAAATACATGTGTAGATAGTTTGAAGCTTATGTGCATGTGCAAACCTAAATGTATATAGTGACAATAGCATCAGTTAATGTGAATGCATTTAGCAAAATTAGTACAATAGTTTTTAAGAAAGTATAAACTTATTGACTAAGCATGAACTTGTTTTCTTTCTTTACTATTGTCTATTTTAGTGACAATTGGAACAACTTTATTTTAAATTTTTAGTTTTCAATCATTGCAAATAATTTCATCATACTTTTTTTAAGTAAACTGCATTTGAATAATTATTTAAATCATTATTGCACATACAACATTTTTAAAATGCATGGAACAAGTTTTAAATTAGTTGAATTATGTTTGATTTCTCGAATAAAGAACTTCTGTATTAGGATATAAATAGAATCATCCTATTTTTTTTAAAAAAAGTTATTATTTACATGTATTTTCATTAAGATTAAATGCTTTATATACACAAGCTAGCCACTTAACACATTTTAATTGGGATTCTAATAAAATTAAAATTATAACATATTTAAAAAAAATCACAAAATAAAGTATTAACATTATTTTTTCCAATTATACATATTATTTGGAACTAAAAAGAATTCGGAGATTGTGGTACATCTCTCATAAAAATAGTTTTAAATTTTATTTAAATAAAAAAACTACCTTTTAAATAAAATATTCATATAAAAGTAAGATTTTCATTTATGATTATTAATGTTTAAAAGCTTCCACAAAAAAGTTATCTAAAACTTTAAATTAAAGAACTTTTTTGGTATGTTTTTGAAAAAAAAAACTATTTTGGATATAGCCCAAAAAGAAAAATTAAAGTTTATTATAATACTTCCATTATTACAAAAGAATATGTATGAGCTTTTTATATTATAAAATAAACTTAAGTCTTTCAAACATGTATAGAAAAATCCATACTGTAATTGCAGCATAATTTCAGAGGGAAAAATCTGAATTGATAAATAATACAAATCATGCACAAATAAAGTATATTGCATAGTGTCAATAAGTTTTGTGCAGCTTTTTAAGAACTAGCTTATATATATATTGAAAAAAGAAACAGTTTTATTATAAAGTATTAAATGATGTTTGTAACCTTTTCAACTAGTTGGTACTTTATTTAATAGGCAGAACTGAGACTTCAAAACTTTTGAAATGAAATAAAATGAGTTTTTAATGTAGTAAAATGAGCAGAAATAAAGCCAAACACAGCCGCCCATTTTCATATCCAGCAAAAATTAACTCGAGCAACCTGATATAATCATTTAAATGCTGTAACAGGCTATAACTTAAGCCACTTGCCAAATATTTAGTTTAATTGCACACTATTTATCCTGAAACTAATAAGTTTAAATCTAACATTACTATTTCAGAAACACTTTTTTTTAGAAGTATTTGTAAAAATAAACATACTCTGTCATATGAAGAAAAATCAGGTATAATTTTATATAAATACTTTTAATTATTAACACCTTTAAGAAAGCAATTTAAGAAATTTAAAAACTTTGATGTTATTATTTAAAGGACTTAAGTAAATAAATTTAAAACTTAATGCTCTTTTTAATTATCAACACAAAACATTTATATTCAATATATAAAACTATCCAGTATAATAAAAAAGACATTTCATTTAATAGAAAAAATATTTACTTGATTTGTAATATATTTTTTCCTGGAACCTTCCTTTAGTAAAGACATAATTTTTGCAGAATCTTTAAAATAAGCCTAATTTAAATTAAAAAAAAGAACATTTTGAAATATTCATTTAAAATAAGTAAACCTTTTTTATCAGTTAATAAAACAAATACCTAAACTCATTAAATGAAAGAAAATTTTAAAGCAACAATTTCAAATTTTTAATTCATGCATATTTTATGAAGTGATACAAAATTTCAATAATTATTCAAAAGATTTGATGTCTTCAGAGTGTCTTGCAAATAAAAAGTAATAAAATTATAACTTTTCATATTCTATTTCATTCTTAACACAGTTTATTACACTAATTTTATACAAGTTTTTGTATTTCAATAGTCTGGAAATCTATAACAGCATGGTTATTGCTTTGCACTATAACTTTTTCTTAATTTGAGGCACTCCATTTGTCATACATATGTGTTTGTAGTATTGTGTTTAAATGTATATCTGTATGAGCAATAAAAGTAGTTTTAACACATGTGATTATTTTTTATTAAAAAAATATTGAAGAAAACTTAGTTCATTGATAATGCATTAAAATTGTGTTTCAAATTTTTAAAAAAAGGGTTTTCTTGTGTGTGCGTGCAGATGTATATATAGTTGTGTTACATGCATACCTATTGAGTAAACATTTAAAAATTTTAATTCATTTTATCAAATAATATTCCTAAAATAAAAAGGATTTTAAATAACATTTTTTTATATTCCCTAAAAAAAGGAGAAGGAAAAAAAACTTAAATGAATTTCACTCAAGAGTAGTAAAACATTCATCAAAGAGTGAGTGAGAGTTATATTAACTTTGCACTACAAAGCTTAATAACGGCTATTGGTGTCAGACATCATAATTTTGAACCACGGTCAAGTGATGAGGATGATACCTTAGCTGGCACCCCTTCTCCTAACTTCCCCACTACAACAACAGGAAGATGTTTGATCCTTGACAGATTTAACATGCATCGGTTCCTCTACACTGTGAGTCTTCAACAGCACTAAGCTCTGACTCATATCACGCCAGCCACATATCTGTGACCTTGACCACTAGGCTACCAAGGTCACAAAATATTCATTAAATTTCTTAATCTGCTTACGTAACTAAAAATATTAAAGTAACATTTTTCTAAAAATAATAATCCACAATTCCACTTTTTTAAAAAACTAATTCAACTAATAATCCAAAATTGAGAAAATAAATGTGAAGTGACACATATGCAGAGAACAGAACCTATGACCTATCAGTCTGAAGACGAGTAACATGACCACTAGACAAAAGTGATCACTCCTGTCTGGAGGCAGTTACTAGGTTATTAAGATACCACTACCATCCATATTATCATTCATAAACTTCATCAAAATATTTTTTAAAAATTGTCACCTGTTTCTTGTTAACTTGGGGGACCAAGAAAAAGCTGAAATACAGTTATCATTAAAAATGTAAAGGGGAGGAGAGAATCAAGAGTTAAAATGAAGATACTGAAGGATCTTATATTTTAAAATTAACATTTCTCTAAACTGACACTAATTTTTTTCCCCAGTAATATTGTTATATAAATTATTTTTTACAAAATAAATTTTCAGAAAATAGAAATTAATAATAGTAATATCATGAAATTCAAAGAAATCAACTTACATGATCACTTTCAATGAGTAAAATTCTGTCTCTTATTTCAATATTAACTACTAATTTTTAGTGATTGACAAATGAAAACCAAGCTTCATAATTTTAAAAAATGAAAATGCAAAATAAAAAATAAAGAATTGTTGAACATAATTTTGTACTTTCCATATTTGTCTTTATATTTATTTTACATTTCTTTATGAATTAAAATCTTGATGCTCAAATTCTCACTTCAAATGTAAAAAATAAATACTAGAAAGATATTTTTTAATGAAATAAAACAGAGCAAATCAATATACATATCAGGTTTTTTATAATTCTCAAACACTTAATTTCCCACTTACAAAACAATTAAACTTGCTTTAAAAACAATCAATATCAAATACATGTACATATTTACATAAAACAATGCATTGATAATATATACAACAATTTAAATTAGCTAATTTTAATCCATAAAAAAGGTGATGGTTATCACAGGTACAATGAGTTGACTTTAATATTTCAGTATTCAAACTGGTATTTTATTTTACCTTTCATTTCTTCTATAACTAGTTGTATTTCTATAGCACAACAAAAACGATTTTTCAAAAACTCTAAATAAATAAATATTCCTGATAAAATTAATAGATGGCAAACATTCTTAACACATTACTCATTAGTGAAAGAATTGTTTCATAAAACTAATACACCTCGATGAAACAAACGAAAATTCATTATCCATTTTGAATTCTTTTACTATTTATTTTCCTTTTTGAAGATTGCAATGCACTCAGATCATTAAAAAGATAGCAAACACCCCATTTGCCATCAATAGGTAACCAGATTTCATCATTGTTAAATGCCTTATATGATAGACGTAAATATTTCAGAAAATAGTCACAAAATTTTAAGCACACTTGGGATGTGGCATTCCAGTCTGGATCTAAAGGATCTTGAACAGAAATTGTATTCATCTAAAAATACAATACAGAAACATTTACATCAACTACTTTTAAGGATTAAAAAACCATATAAGAAGATTTATTAACTGAATTTCATTTTAAAAAATTAAGAGATGAAAAATCCAGATTGGCTGTTATATTTATCTCACTATTACACAATGAAAAATTTGGATAACAATAAATTTTAAGATGTAAAAAAAATATATATCTTATTCAAAAGAAGATAGGAGAATAAGCTAGATTTTTAAATACTTTCCAAACACACATACAAAAAATAAATCATTCATTTACAAATTTAGTTGCACCTTTAGAAAACAAACTTATACATGTTAAAACTTGGTCAAAAAAATCTATTCTTCCATTTCAAATATAAAATGCTTATTAGTTCTTGTATTTTTTTATCAAGATACAAAAAAGTTATGTTACTTGTTTCAAATGGAATACAAAAACAGAGTTTATACATAAGTAAACTTACTGGAAATTTACAGTCAACTGTTTCCTTCTTTGAGAGAAATTCATTCGCCCTCTTTATTTCGTTAGTCAATGGACATATCACATTTGAGAAATTAAATTTTGTATAAAAAGCAAAGAATTCTCTCAATAATTCATCTGTGAAATAAAACAAATCTCTAAGACATATTTTTGGCAAAAACGAATAAGCAAGCAGAATAAAATACATGCATCACATATAATACATGTAAACATAAAGCAGTTATAACTAAATTGTTACTTTTATGTTGTTATTTAACCCCTTATCTGCTGAGGAAAAGCTACGTGATTTGCTTTCCAAGGATACCATTTTATACATAGGTGTGTGTAGTAATGCAGTGTATTGGGGGAAAGGAAGACAAATAAGTAAATCTTACACTGAAACAAGTAAATCCTTTGCAAACACTATCAAGGTCATTTTATTGCACTCCAAAGCTTTTAGAATATTTTTACTGACAGCAGCAGAATATAAAAACTTGTACTTTGGAAAGGCATATATATGTATATATATATATACATGAGAGGGACAGTTAATAACATAAAACATCTAAGAATACTTTATTCGAAGAACGTTGATATGTGGCAAAAGTTAACAAATACTAAGTGCCCAATAACAGTATACACTTTCCCCTAAACAATCCCCAACAGAATTTCATTTGTTATTTACTATTTTCACTTTATGTAAATTAAGGTTGTATTTTTATTCATAATACATACAATAGAGTGTACATAATGCATTTTTCAAATTGTGTAGAATAATTACATATACATAAATAGAATTTTTGTGTTTTATGTACAACTTTTATAAGCCATTCATATGAAAATTGTATTGAAAAAAATATTTTTAACTTGTAACAAACATGATTTATGCAATGTTAGTTGGAACATAATTCAGTTCTTAAGTCAAAGAGACCCAGTATCAAAAAGAAATAAAAAATGTAAAAAAAATTATCATTCTTTAATTGGAAATTTAAAAAGAAAGTTTAAAATGATTCAACATGCACATTACCATTTAAGACCATAAAAAAATATCTAAATAGACATTTCAGTTAATAATCAAAGTATAATTAGAATTATGCATATTTCCAAAAAAAAATAATAATAATAATAAAATCTCTCTATAATAACTGTTTTGCAGATTTAAAAAGCAGTAAATCAATTATTTATCACAGTTGCTCACATGAAAAATAGCTTTAGAAAATCGCTTAAAGTTTAAGATTTTAATTTAGCTTAATATTAAGAAAATACTGAATTTTTTTTTAAGAAAAATCTTTAAATAAAGATGTGTTGGAAAAACTGTTACTCACAACCAGATTAGAAAACTACTCATATTTAAATCTTCTTAAAAGCCATCTGCAACATGTCTTTCACATTAATTAATTGATGCTTCTATTTTCAAAATTACTAAGTTTTTATTGCAGATAAAATGCAGTGAATTTCATGTCATAAAATAAACCAGCGATTCTCGACCTTTTTTTTGTTGTGATACACTTTTAACAATTCGAAATTTGGCAGCACACAAATATTAAAATAAGTTTAAAAGAATTTAAACTTATAACTATGCAAAATAGTTTATGATATGTATAAAAAAGACAGTAAAATGTTTATTAAGTAATTACCGTAAAATCCAGCGTATTACGCGCACCGGTTTATAACGTGCACCTATACTTTCAAGCTGAATTTTTTAATTTTTAGATATATTCGCCGTATAACGTGAACCTCCTTTCTTACGAAGAAACCCGAAATATTTGTATACATTGCTTTTATGTTTTAGTCATTTATTTGAGGTATTTTCCCAGACTTTTGAAAAAAATAGTATACTTCTAGAACTACAACTTGTAGTAACAAATGTTAATGGATGAAGGAAGGCAGATGAGCTAGTATATATTATTACTCTTTCAACAAAAACTTCGTTGGGAGTAGTGTTTTTAATTCCATTTGTCAGAGAAATAATTTATGTCTATATTTTTAAGTTCAAATTAGTAGCCTTTTATCCTATTTTATCTGGCAATGAAAAAAAAAATCATATGATGGATTTAATTATTTGCCTTAGAACTGTAGAACCAACTAGGGAAATAAAAATATAGTAACGGATTGAGCAGAATAAAGATGTTTAATATTTTCACCTTCTGAAATGGATGTGAACTTATTTCATTTTTAATATATTTTAATCATCGTGCAATAATTAACACCATAAACTCTTTTGGTTCACAAGGCAAGTCGTTTCTTTTAAATAAAAGTGATTCGATACATGTAGAAGTAATTTTTTTTACGCTCACATTTCTTTTGTTATTTTTAAAGCTATTGTTTTTATACCCGGCGTATAACGCGCACCCTTAAGTTTCGATCTTATTTTTTGTGTTCAAAGTGCACGTTATACGCCGGATTTTAAGGTAATTACAAACTAATTATAAGAAAACATTTAATGCCAAATTTGAGTTTGAGGATTTTAGATAATTTCGTTTATTTTAGGTCATAAAGATGATAATGTCACTGTAATTTCATCACCTACATTCAAAAGCTTCGATCTTTTTTTTCATTTTCATAGTTGTTAATGATGAAAATTTGAATTCACTTAAATAAGATGTAGAAAATGGTAACAATATTTGTAGAGCTTTTGGGCTATTATGGGATAATTGCCTATAATTTTAATCAAAATTGAATTCATTGACTCTTCCAAATGTTTTGAAATTAAATCTTGATCATTACAGAGGGAAATTAGTTCTTCCTCTTCATTCAAAGTTGATTCATATACAAATCTATTCATATCGCAAACAGATTATGAACCCAATCAAATTTTTTTTAAACCTAAATCTGGGAAGTACAAAATAACTCTCTCCTCTAGTTTTGTCAAATGATCAATAACAATTTTATGAATAGTTTATTCCTATAAAACAGCCTAATGATTCAGTTTCGGATTTTTTTTTTCTCAAAGTATAATTAAAAATTTTTAAAAAATTCGCCAGCACAGTGGTCAAAAATCACTGAACTAAACAAACAAAACTCAGTGGCGCAAAAGCCCATGAGAGCCAAGCCTACAGTGCCCATCTCAGTTTTCCTGACCTTGGGCGCTGAGGTGCATGAGCAAATGTTCCAATCATGTGGTCAGTCTGACACAAAACCCCCAGTGTTTAGTTCCAAAGCAAGCTTGGTACTCATTTATTAAGTCACTGAAGGGATGAAAGGCTGAGTCAACCTTACCCAGCCCGGGTTTTGAGCTTCGGACCCTATGGCAAGGAAGTGCAATACACTACCACTCAGCCACTGGGCTTCATTTCATGTCATATCTATCTTATTCATTCCTGTTATAATTTGAGAATATGCAATTCAAGCTGAACATTGATCATAAAATAGTACAATTGATAATTTTTAAAATTCTTGATTATGAAACTGAAATCTAAATGGCATCCAGTTTCTAAAGGGCACATTCATAATATTAAAAATTATCTTTGATAAAAACAGGGAAAAGGTTTGATGCATGTTACATAAAAAGAGAAAAAAATTCATTCTGTTAAAAATTAAAATTGTAAAACAAGAAATCTGAATAATATAATTTATTTTTAAAGTAAAAAAATACTATACCTATAAATATAATTTAAATATATTTTACAATACCTATACACTGTGAGTTCTTCGAGTCTTCAAATTTTTCCAAGTGCTTAGAGATATCATATGACCAGTTGTTGAAATTATTATTAAAGCCTAAAAATAAAAAATACAATTGTAATAACTAAAAAACTAAAGCAAAAATTTAAATAAACATTTGAAAAAAACATAAAAACATTTGAATGAAATAAAATAAAGTTGAACTATATGACTATAAGTTTAAATGAAAAACTAA
Organism: Trichonephila inaurata madagascariensis; assembly: GCA_019973955.1. NCBI lineage: Eukaryota > Metazoa > Arthropoda > Arachnida > Araneae > Nephilidae > Trichonephila > Trichonephila inaurata. The sequence continues at coordinate 60,782 of BMAV01014099.1, forward strand.
AATCACTAATTCTCTTCTACTTTATGCTAAATAATACGGAAAATAAAGAACACAATTGTTTTACGTAGAATCATAATATTTTCAAAAAATAAAATTTGCATTATAATCATAATGAATGATATTTACATGAAGCATATAAAGAAACAATAACTCATCAAGGTTAAAAGACTAAATTGCTAATACAGCAGATAATTTGTTAATATTTTTAATAACCTTACATTTAAGATAGTAGTATATTTTTAAACAGTGTAACGTATGTTAAAATTGTGTAGTAACTTATCTTTAATAATTCAGGAATTTTATATTTAAATATGTGCTGGCTGGGTGACGTAATTGGTTTGTCGCTGGCTTTTTATGCCCAAAGGTTGCAAGTTTAACTCTGACCCAAGTTGGTGGATTATCATGATGCAGAAAATCAACAGCATCCATGTTGTATGATTATGCATCATGTTAAAGATCCCTAGAGAGCCTGTTTGGTTTGGTTTTGGCCTTTTTGGTTGGCAAAAAGAAATTCCAAGAACCACTTCACATCATCAGAGTTTAGGTGCCTACCTCTGGGGAGGAAACTGGGCATCAAAATTAAATTGCTGCAATTGGTATTCCACCAATATGGTGCCACACTTAAAAGTGATACCAACTCCTGGGAAATGCACTAGATCTGCAATGGTAAATACCAATCTGCAGATCCATTGGGAAAAAGAAGCATTTAAACATGCTTAGTAAATATACAAAGATTGATTTCATACCTGTTCTTTCAAACATACACTCAACAGATGGCAATACAGGTGGATTTCTGGTTTGTAGAAAATAGAGAAGTAATAAAAATATTGCATAAGTTTTGAATTTAAATGGTCCACCAATCAGTTTGTGACTTTTGGCCCAATATGTAAGAAATCGATGCAAGGGAGCCACTCTTTTATCCAACATATTGCACAAAAGCATGAAACTTGTCGAGTGAAGAGCTAATCTGAAAATTCAAAATAATATGCATAAATTAATACTTTAGAAAAGGAATTTTTAAGATAGTTAAACACAATTATTTTTTCTAAATGAAGCAAATGATTTTTCATGCTTATTTTTAGTAGACTCATTCAGCAAAGTTTGCTAATAAATACATTAAAACAGCAATTGAAAGTAAGCCTTTTAAAGAGAAGAGAAATCAGTAATAATTCATAATATTTTTGAAAAGCTTCCATTAACAATATAACTTACTTGTTATCAATAGAAAGATCACAAGTAACATTTTGACAAGAAAAACGTACAATAGGACACCGGCCAGAAATGGTTTTTGAAGCTCCAGTGATTTCAGATTCATTTAAAATATTTTGCAGGAATTTTATTTTCTCTTTATGGGGGAGTTTCAGGTATTCAGAGTTGGAATTTTCTTGAATACCTTTTGAGAAATCACACTATTAAAAAATATACATATAAATATATTATAGTCACAAGCTAATTATATAAAATAAAATTACCTGTAAATGAAATGACATAATTTATAGTAATGTAAGATATTTTTTAAAATCTACTCATAAAAAAGTAAAATTGCCTTTTATTACAATCAAATACATGTAATATTATTACAGCCATTTGACCATTTTAAAGTTGGGAGAAATCAACTGACAGTTTATTAATATCTCCCTTAGAAGAGACATGAGAGCTATTGGTGGCAAACTTTGCTTTTATGAATAAAAAAAATGCTTGAGAAACACTAACAACATTTGAACTCGCACCCCATTGTTTTTATTTTCACACTAAGCTAACAACTTGTATTTGAACTCTGACAGACTTAATGTGCATTGGTTCAGCTACTAAGCAGGTCCAACCCATCTGGTATAGTGGTCAGTGATGGCGACTGCTGTGTCATAGGGCCTGGGTTCAAATCCCAGAAAAGGCAAGAGTTTTAGTAAATGCATATTGCCTTCACAGCATGGGGGCAACCTAAATATTCGTCAAGCCGCAAGTCCTCTTGTAAGGCCCTGGCCCCCCCCCCCTCAGGGTGTTCTCCCTTGAAATTGGGGGTATAGTGAATATCAATGTTGCACTATTCAGTTACTCCAGGATTTTTGGCGACTGGCCTCATAATTTTAAACTATGGTCAAGTGACGAGAATAACACCTGAGCTGGCACCCCTACCCCCCTCTCCTAACTTCCACACCACATTTGAGCCATTTGAGGACATTTGTGCCTTGACAAATTTAACATGCATCTGCCCCTCTGCACAATGGGTCTTCTGCAATACTAGGCTCGAACTCATGACACACTGGCAATGACACTTACCTTGACCACTAGGCGACCACAGGCCCCAAAATTGGGGGTGGAAACGAGCCCAAATGTGCACAAAGCTACAGCTAACAGTGTACAACTAGCCCCTTGCCCTGATGAATTTCATGGGCCTCAATCTCACACCGTCAATCAGGTGGCATAAGCAACAATGCTAAGCAGATGATTAGATGTATCAGTTTAATTGAAACATCTGTAGAGTGAAGAGGGAATTAATTCAGGATTAATACCTCTATATTATGCAGCTAGTTATTAATTTAAATAAAAAAAAACTGATTTGATAATATGAAGTAGTTCAATTTTTATAAACACGAATTAACAAAAAAATTATTTGAATTTAAGTTAACAAACTCTAAAAATATAGATAATTTCTTTTCATATTGTTAAGAATTATACAAGTAAAATAACTTTGTAGCAATCATCTGTAAATGCTACTAAAAAAAAATTTCTACCAATGTTTCAAGTATTCATTTAAATGTTCCTTCATTCAATCACTTTTGGTTATAATTCAATGCTAATTAATTTGACAAAATATTTTTAAAAACAGATTCCAGAATCTTAGAATCTTTTAAAAAAATATGCCAACAAAGAATATCACACAAACAATTTGGATTTCAAATTGATTGTATAAATTTTGTAATGCTAAATAATTTCACAAGTTTCTAAATATATAGATTTATGAGAAACAAGTACAAATTACTGAAAATTCTTTTAGCAAAGGTTTAATAGAGCTGCACAGATATAAACATTAAAATTTTTATTTGAACATTACTAAAAGTTGATCCAAAAAAGATACATTTAATAATAAAGACATGCAATAATGGAAAAGACATGTGTGTGTAAAATGGTACCAGCATTTTTAATTGGTTTTTCATAAATGCTAATAATATTCAATATAAAAGCAATTTTCCTTAGTAGAAAAAAGTAAGAATAAATATCAATTTTTACTAAACAAAATGCAGAATGATTGAAACTAAAAAAAATATGGTTTGCACAAAATTAAAATTTAAAATTATACATACTGTAAAATCCAGCTTATAACGCGCACTTTGAACACAAAAAATGTGATCGAAATACAAGGGTGCGCGTTATACGCCGGGTATAAAAATGATAGCTTTAAACAATAACAAAAAAGATGAGCATAAATTTTTTTTTTACTTTTACACATATCGAAATACTGTTTATTTAAAAGAAATGATATACCTTATAAACTAAAAGAGATCTAGTTCTAGAAATATACTATTATTTCAAAAGTTTGGCATTATTTCTCAAATAAATGACTTCAAAATATAAGAAGGTTGTATACAAAATTTCAGATTTCTTCTTAAAAAGTGGGGTGCGTGTTATACGGCGAACATACCCAAAAATTAAAAAATGCAGCTTGAAAGTATGGGTGCGCATTAAACACCAGATTGTATGGTAATAAATTAAATGCATATATAGAAAGAGACATATGCAGTAATTCTTTGGAATTTAAATGACCAAGAATTTGGAATTCGAACAAAAAATTTAAGCCAATTTTGCCCAGAATTCAAACAAACAGTAGACAAATGAGTACAGAATATTTTCAAAGTTCACCTGCCAAGAGATTTTACACAGTGGCTATTCTAGCATAGAGATTTATGAGACAAAAAGGAAAATCTTCCTAATCCTCCACACTTCCCCAAAACTAGGGATAGTCATACATCTTGTACTTCAGATCATGGTTGGAAGCTATCACAAAGGTATATTATGCAATATCAACTCCTAATATGTCTTTGTACCTGTTTTGTTATTTTTTAATAATGGAAGCTTAATACACTCATGATGGTTCTTAAAAAGTGATATGTGATCCTTTCTTTAAGTGTTATTTTATAATATTTAACTTGATACATACACAAATAAAAAAAAATTCTCAATATTTGGTTTTCTGACTGTTTTGGTAGGCCACAAAAAACTCTTTGTGGCAGCATGTGACCCATAGGCCACTATTTGGTCACCCCTGACTTAGGCCAAACTTGTGATTATTCTTTTAAAAAACATTTTAAGGGAAAGAGTTTTTAGAACTTGAACTGGATTCTGCACTTGATTAAATTTGGATTTAAAAGTATCAATATACATGTTTTTCTGTAAATCTTTATTTAAAAAATTTAAATAATTTGTATGAAAAGAAAACAAAAGAACTTCTACAAATGTGATTTTACAGAAACAAATTAACTAGTCAAGCTATTTATAATATGTTAAATTAGGTTGAATAAAAAAATTCTCAATGATACCTGATTACTTCCATTGGAAAGAAACTGAAAAGACAAATCAACATCACATCCTTTAAGTCCTAATCCTGAAACTGTAGATCCAGTTAGGTAAACTGAACAGTTTGGGAAATGGTTTTTCAAACTTTCTTCAACACTCTGATGTACTGATTGACGAAGTGAAATATCAGCCTCTGTTAATTTTGTATAAGAGTCAAAAACCTCAAACTGTTCTTTTATCTAAAAAACAAAAAAATAAACCATAATTTATATTTCTAAAAAAATTTCATATTTTTTTTTAAAAAACTTAATAAAAGCTTTATTGTTTAAGACAATGTGATACAAAAGATACATAATCAGTTTCACAACTGATAATTGATTACTGTTACAATACAAAACTGACAAATTAGAAGTGTAAAAAAATTATTTTTCAAATTTTCAATGAAATAAAAAAAAACAATGTTACAAAAATCTTAAAGAAAATTTATCATTAATACAGAAAACTATAATTGCAATGCAAAATAACTCTTTAAATTATTTGAAAAATATTTTGGTGGACTAGATATATGCACATTAAATAAAATCAAGAATAAAAAGAGTTTTTATTTATGTACTACGCAATTAAGATGCTTAAAAATTGAACAATTTATTTATATACAGGATTACAGAAATAACATTGGAAATAATAATTAACATAATCAGTTTCCCATGGGTAAACAAATAAAATACAAAAAAATTTCTATGGAGAAAAAATTATAATTATTTTAGATATAAAATTATATTTAAAAATGAAATCAAAACATTATGCTTGTTATGATATTACACATTCATTAGAAAGAAAATTAAAATTGCAATTTATTTAGTAATTGTATTTCACACAAAAGATGCTTTGAAAAAATTAATATCATTTAAAATATATATAAAAATTTATGAAATACTAGTTTTGAAAAAATATTTTTTTATAACTATAGTTACTTTTGAACTAATCTATATGAAATAAATTAAAATAATTACATGAGTTTTAATCAAAATAAATTTTACTTTAACATGAATCATTTAATGTTTAATTTTATATGAATCATTATTACTACAACTTTTATACAATAAAAACTTCTTACACATAAATAAAGTTGCATAATAAAAATATTAATTTAAAATATTTTAACTAAAAAATGCTTATTCAAAACATTAAAAGCTTTAAAATATACAAGAAATTGAACTTTTCTTATAAAAACTGCTCCTTTTACAAAATTATACTCCACTTACAGATTTGCAACTTTGCAATCGCTGCATCAAAAAAGTATGAGATATGGCATTTTCTGTATTACTTATTTTTCGCACATATTTTCTAGAGAAACTTCTGATCCCCTTTTGGAACTTCGGAAAAATTATAGCAATATTCTGAAAAGAGAAAAAGGTATATTTTACTTTAATGAATGATACTTACATATAAGCGCCACCACACCAAAATTGGCACCACACAAATCACACCATTTTCCCCTAAAATCTGACTGATTGGTATTTTTTCATATAAAACACGTAAGAATCTTTGTTGTTTTAATATCAAGGTGTGATTGCATCAATTTTGCTGCAGTGACACTAATTCGTAAGTACCTAGTGAATTTCTAATTGTGCAATATTTTAAATTCTTAGAAAAAAACAGGATGCATAATAAATATATATTAAATATATAATGTCAATTATCAATAAGTAATACTATTTAATCTGGGATCACTTGCACAGGGGGTTTCATGCACCCCAACAGCAAAAGAAAGCCACTCACAATTCTAAGCAGGATGCACAAAGCTGCAATTTTTTTCAGTAACAGCATATTATACGTCACTAAACCTTCAGCTCTGAGGCCACATGAATGATTACATAAAATATTCACTCTTGAAGCATAGAAAAAAAAGGCAAGTTTTTACAGTCTTTCCATTTACAGTTTATTAGATTCCAAGAAAAAATAAATCTCTTACAATTTCTCAAAAACTTTCCAGAAATGATGAAAAGGTCTACATAGAAGAGAGAGCAACAGTGATTCAGTTAATTAAAAATAAGTGGGGTATGCATTTGTCTCTACTATACATCAGAATGATGACAGTCTATAAAAAAAATCAAACCTGGAGTGATGAAATCTGAAATTGAGAATATTCACAATGTGACTTCACACAGTATTGAATTTACTGACAAAATAAGCAGTCTGTAAGATGTATCATATTTATGTAACTTATCAGATTTTCTAAATTTAAAATGAATTCTTTAACTGCTCTCCTCTGTTATGATATTGTGGTGCGATTCATGAGGTGCAAATCTGGCGCAGGTGACGTTATTACACACCATTACTTTTTTACTATTTCCTGCTTTCATACAATAGATTATGAAAACCGTTTCTTCTAAGAATTTTTCCGGCTGTGTTTAAAAAATGCAAGATAGTATATTTAATATTGAAAATGTTGTAGTTTAACTTTAAATCAATATCATTTGTTTGCTATAGATTACATAATTTTATTTGTTTAATTCCATAAACATACTGTACTTTCAAAGAATATGGCAATTAAGTTAAGACATTTTACATAAAATAAATGTGTTAAAAGTTTGGGTGTTCACAATATCCCGCGAGTAAAGAAGCATCAAAAGTAGGCGCATGTGATTCTGGGTTAACAAAGTTTGCCGAAAAATCTGCAACTTATTTTAAGAAGTATGAATTAGTTTCATTTAATCGAGCTTAAATCATAATGTCTTACATTTCTAGAACATTGTAGATTATGCCTTGTTTGGCATCGGTGAAAACTGATTACTTTCATAATTAGAGTTTCTGTTGTACGCTTGTTAATGAAATACATTGCAAAAAAATTACTAATCACTGCCGGTTTCATCGCACATGGAAGCTGACATGTTTACCTTTTCTTGTTGCCAATATCAGTTTCCGAGAAACTTTTTTTTTTTGACACTGGTTTCATTTTTTTATATATTGATATGGTAAGCATTATTTGTAAATCTTCCCATTTTATAAGCTAAAAAACAGTATAAAAGAAATAGACACATGCTCAAAAACACATATTTAACATTAGTTAATAGAATTTCAGATGTAACTGCTAATGAACGAAAAATGTAATATATATACAATCTAAATGGCAACACCGTTTACTGTATTTGTAAATAAACAAAGAATATTTTTGGGATCTCCATGGGGACTTTAGTTGTTTATTACCGCTCATATTATTTGTAATTTAAGCAAGCGAAATTTAGAAAGCATTAATGATGACTCTCAGTGCTTCGACAACAAAAGCGTTAATCATAAACTGTGTAAAATCACGGCAACATAAAGCTTTGCTCAGATTGCTAAATTGTAGAAATGTGAGTGAACAATGTGTCAAAAATTTATTAGCAAAGTTAATTTACTTCCAGTGTTTGATCTGGTTCAGTATTTAAGAGTTAATTTCTGTCAATAATTTCTACTCCATATTTTTCATACATTTCTGAATCAAGGTAGAATTTTAAATGATATGTTGAATTTAATGGGCTCAAGTGTAGTATAGGGGAGCCACATCGGATTTAGCGATTTTTTTTCGGATTTCGTGATTTTTATCTAAATATCATGGTGAGATATAGAATTCATTTTATAATAAATAATTCCGAAAAAAGTACCTTGGCTTTTTTTTTTTTGCAATGTATCTCATCAACAAGCGTACAACAGAAACTCTAATTATGAAAGTAATCAGTTTTCACCGATGTCAAACAAGGCATAATCTACAATGTTCTAGAAATGTAATACATTATGATTTAAGCTTGATTAAATGAAACTAATTCATACTTCTTAAAATAAATACACTTCTCAAACTTCAAAAACAAGTATAAACTAGACAAAAGTCAAATAATAATTCATACACCTTTAAAATATTCATTAAATGGTTAAAGTGTAGTATAGAGGGGCCACTTGGTGCCTTTTTTTGGGAGGGGGCGACTAAAAGCGGTCGTCAAGGTACTTTTTTCGGAATTATTTATTTTAAAATGAATTTGATATCTCACCATGACCTTTAGATAAAAATCACCAAATCCGAAGAAAAATCGCTAAATCCGATGTGCCCCCCTTTACTACACTTGAGCCTGTATTAAAAGCCGGTGCACAACACTAAAAAAGTGTCAACCAATAAACTCGAAAAAAAAAATTATTTTCTGGTTCTGTTTGTTAGTTTACTTTGCTTTGTAACTGTAACTATACATTTAAAATATAAGTTCCGAATTCTTTTTAAGTGTTTGCAGTGGCTTTTCTGCAAAACTGTGATAAATATGTAATTCTCCTAGAAAAGGAATTCTTATCTAATTTTTTGAGCAATCTTAAACTTACTAAAAACAACTTCCTACACCACCACAGAAAAGTAACTGCAATATTTTGAAATTATAGCTTTTTATAATTACTTCCAATTTTTCAGAAAAATGTTCATCAAATACATTGTGATGTAAGAGTAGCAAATTATTATAAATTTGTCCGAAAATCAAAAGATGCAGAAAAAGGTGAAAAAATATTATCTCATTCTTATTTGAACCAGTTGCTGAAGAACTGTAAGTCTGTGAGTATATTTTTAATGCATAAAGGAATGAAAAAATTATTTAAGCATATTACTGAGCAATGTTTTGCTAAAATCTACGTATTGCTATACAAATTGTTTAATGTTTATGAACATTGAAATTGAATTTTTTATTAGAGATGAGTGTTTATTAGCATGCCACTATAAAGAAATACCTTTTAATTATAGATATTGTGACCACATGAAAATATTAATTTTGCTTTCATGCCTTTTGAGATTTTAATATATCATATCTTTTAATGGTACTTATGTACTATCACAATGATATTGGCAACGTTGATTAAAACCACAGAAATTCTAAGTGAATATGCTAGTTAATGTCAGATTTCCATTTCAGTATTCGAACTTGCCATATCAACAAACAGTTAGGTTTAGAATAACGGCAAGCACATGGTTGCCAATTCAGCACCTACAATACATGCAAAATTAAGATTGCCAATTTGGTGAGTTATCTTGAAGTTAGCATGGTTGTGATACTACCTAAGTACCTCTTTAATTTTTAAGAAGCAAATGATATTTTATCTATCATGAGATGTATGAATTTGAATGTTTATGTTTGTAAGGTCCATTTTTATCCATTTCTTTAAAAAAATTAAGCTAAATGTTTGTTTATAATAGTTATAACAGATGATATATGTGTAAATAAATGCTATTTATTTACACATATTGCAACAAATACTGTGGAGATTAGGTTTCCTAGTTATAATTAAATTTGATTGGGTTTCCAAAAAGCACCTAATTTCATTTGCAACTTCTTCATTAGTTTGTTTACAATACACTTTTTAAAAACATTCAAATTATTATAAAAATTATTATTATTTAATATTATTAAAAAAACTAATATCATATATAAAGAAATTGGGGTCATTCAGTTAACATAACTTTTAGTTTACCTTATGCTTATCTTCAGGTCAGAGAACAATTGGAGGTTTTTGATTCATATGCAAAATTTACAGATGAAGATATCTCATTTCGTCAATCTGTGTGTCAGAATATTGAAAAGATTTTTAAACCATATTTTCCGGAATGTTCTGTGTGTTTAACTGGATCTTCTTTCTCAGGATTAGGACTCAGAGGATGTGATATTGATATATCATTACAGTTTTCTACAGATGAAACTGATCAGGTAAATCACCTTTTGTTTCCCAAGAAAAGATGGGTACTCATGTATTAGTGCCACACAAATCGTACAATTTTCCACCAAAATCTGACAGTTTTTGTTTGTTTTTTTTTGTTTTTTTTTCATATAAAACACATTAGAACCTTCTTTGTTTTGGTATCAAGGCATGATTGGCGTGGTGCCAATTTTGCTGCGGTGATGCTAATACATAAGTACCAAAAATGTTTATAAGTTGTTAGTTTGTGTTTTTTTATTCTTGAAAGATCATACTTGTAAATCTGAAACACACTTGTTTGCGATAACTGAGTCATTTCATAAAATGTTGAAATTCGCCCATGATTTCTTTGGATTTTACTTTAGATTTTTAGGCAATTTATATATTTTGTGTTATTGTCTATGTCAAAGTCTGACTGATTTTGTGAAAATAAAATTTGAAAATGTTTAAATTTTCTTAAAAAGTTTATTAATATATAAAGATTAAAAAAAACTAAACACAAATGAACAACAGAAGACAGAATGCTCTTATTTCATGAATGAATGAAAATATTGTTTGATTCTTGCAATAAAGTTATTTTTTTTAAAGAGAAAAAGTGCCTTGTCTAATTGAGTCAGTTTCTTTTCTTTTGTATAAATGTATTAAAATATCCTATTTTAATAACACATGTAGATTATGAATTCTCTGCTGCATATTTTAAATTTTGAATTGTAATTTTTTAAAAAATCATTCTTAATGGTAAAAAAATCTTATCCTATACTTTGACTCATGTTAAAATATTTTGAAATTTATGTATTATATTGTCGACCAATTTTGTTAAATCCAAAGACATCACCAAATCAAATATTATTTCCTAATGCTGTCATCGTCTCTGTACATGTGTGAAGATGAATTCCTTTATTTGTTCCTTCTGTATTAATCTATCATCAAATAAAGATAAACAAAAGATCCAACAGCAATTCAATTATTCAGTTAGCCAAAACAATGCAACTGCTTTCTAAATTGTGACACATGAGTTCTTTATATAGAGGACACAACATTAATTCACATAGATAAATCACTAAATGCTGTTGTGTAGTTCTGCAATCTTTTATGTTTCACTATTTTGCTAAACCTCATAGACCAAATTTTTGGAAATACTCCTTTACTTTTGCTTCGATAGAAAATAGTCCACAAATTTAAATCATTTTTCTCAAGAAAATAGGTGAAAAAAAATATTACAAATTATAAACAATATTATTGTTTGGACCATGCAGGATTAAGATTATTGTGTTTAAACATGCACAGGAACAGTTTTCCATCAGTGACGGCATATCATAGCATTTGTGATGCTTTTCATTTAATAAAATTGGTTGATGGCATAATACACAAGTATTGAGTTTTTAATAATCATTTTTTTAATGTTACAATTATTGTATTTGTATATGTGTGTTTTGTATTTAAAATTGTTCTAAAGAATTCACATTCAAGTGCATCATAAGAATATCATAGTAAGTCAAAACTATTGTTTGAAAGTATCAAATGCTTTAGTAAAAATAAGGAAATAGGAAACTAAAATTAATTTTTAACTATCCTTTGCTTTAGAAAAACCAAAATATTGTGAAGGCTTTTTAGCATTTGAAAACATTTTTTTAATAATGGATTATTTAAAGAATAGTGTGTTTCAAATGATATATGTTTTTGAATTAATGAAAAAATTCTGGGCAAATTTAAAATTGATTATTCTATACTAATATTGAAATTTCATTTATGTATTCTTTTAATAAACCGATTGATACAGGTGAATCCAAATTTTCTTGAGTATTAAATACAGTTTCCAGAAAGATTCTATGCTATAAGTTTTATCTGCAAAGTATGCTGTGATATTTATTATAATTCCAATTTGCTTTCTGTTGCTTTTTTCAATTCCTACTATTAGCTCACACTCTCTATATATTTATTTATTTATTTTTCATGGTGGAATTTTCAATTGTTAATAAAATACATTCTAAAGCGCTCAATTGAGCTGAAATTTTATATACATGATTATTTTGGATGACGATACAGTAATTTAATTATAATTAATAAAAATTCATTGATTAAAACTAATTATTTAAAAAAATTACAAATACAGCCTCAACATTTGTGGCGACTTGCGTCAAAACTTGAAAAAGTTTTTTTGTCACATTTTAAAGCATTCAGTTGAACTGAAATTTTATATACATTATTGTTTTGGATGACAATACAATACTTTAATGATAAATAATAAAAATTAATTACCACTTAATGTTGTGATTCTGTCACATGTATATACATATTTATATTAATTGTAAATATTTAATAAAAAGTAACTAAAATAAAATTTTTCTTTGTTAATCTTAGTAGAAATTGACTTTAAAAAAATATTTTATATTACTTGTTTTTTTTTTTTTTTTTTGCATTATTTTAATAAGAGGATTTTTTTCACACCTACATGAGACTTACAAAGTATGAATGATTCAAAATAAAGGATGTTCAGATGTTGCTAAGAAGTTAAATAGACTCAAAGTAATCATGCTTCTCTGCAATTAATTGAACTTTTTTTTTAAATTTTTAAAATCAAATATAATAACTTTTACAGAATGTTATTAAATAAATTTTTGAGAATCTTTTTTCCCCTTTTTAATTTATTCTTTTTAATTCTTAAATAGATGTAGACTACCCTTCAAAGACATTAACTGATACTTATATACTACAAGAACATTATAATGTTTATTCGCAATTATAATGTAGTGAATTTTATTTAAATTCTCTTTCATTTATTGAAAATTTAAATATTTTCTCAAAACATTTCTTTTTTTAATTTAATAGACAGCTTCAATTCATCTAACTATTCAAATGAATATTTCATATGGTATTTGTCAAGATACACAAGATCGCTAATCCTTGGTTCTTAAATATTTTGTGAAATACTGCTTATTTAAGTAATGTGAACCAATATAGTCCATTTCAATCTAAAGAAATATACCTAACTTTTATGTCCTGCTCTTTAACATTATATCAGTAGCTTTTGATATACATATCACGAGTAAAAATATTGTTATTGGCAAATAAGTGGAAAGTATAAGTAAGAATAATAATAATATAAACAATTATTTAATTAAAAAAATATAATGCTGCAATAAATATATCTATTAGTTATTTTGTATGTACATGAAGTGGTATTTACTGTGTTCCTAATTGGTATAAATAATTATTTTGTTATTCAATCACATGAATTCAATCTTGTAATTAATTAAGAGGCCTCTATGGAAAATAATTTATTCACTTTTCATGGTATAGATACTGTCTGAAATTGATTTTCTAAAATTTTAATGTCATAATGTTTCAATACATCATAGTTTAGGCTTATTGATATAACAACTATGAATAGAATTTGTTTAAAAAATAAAGCAAATCTTTGTCAATCTTATATAGTTTAGTATATATAAGAAATCTAATTAAAAGCTATATATGTAGGATATCCCATGTGTAAAAGGTTAGATCATATCATTTTGCAGAGGATGGCAATTTTAATCTAAACAATATTCCACATCAACACCATCTAACGTGCTTACTAAAACGCTGACATCAACCTTTTTTAGCAGAGGCCCACTAACACTTGACTACTAAACAATGTATTCGCGCATCAGCACCCGTTCACCCACACCAGGCGGTGAGTTACAATAGCACCGCATAATGAATTTTATTTAATCTCTACTGTCCTCCCAGAAGGATTAATTTAATCTTCCTATTCTTTAAAATATACCTATCTAATTTCCATTCTGTAAATATTCCCCCTGTAAATATGCTGCCCTAAAATTCATAATAAATTATTTAGTTTGCAACAAGTTTCTTTCTTTAAATTATGTCGTCTATCTTTTCAAAGTTAATCAATACATCATAAAAAAAAACCCTAGACACCACGCCAGTAAAAACCCCGCTATCTGAAAAATTTAACTTTTTTGGAAGATTTCGGTTAGATTCCCTCTTATATTGTTAAATAGCTGTTAATTTCTCTTAAATATTCTTTTTTTTTATTTCACAAAATCCAAAATTTGGTTTGGATAAGTTTGTCTTGAAATTAAATCCAGGATAATATATTAGGAAACAGTACATAGAAAAGAAAGAATTGCATAATTTGATGTACTTTAAAAATGAAGGATTAAAGTTCTTAGTTTATTTCAATAACATTGAAATTCTAATTTAAAATTCTGTGGGTTGTATAATAAATTGAAAATATTTTTAAATAAAAATCCATGAATGGATGTGTTTCTTTTATAAGATTAATGTCTATTACTTCATTAATAGAAATCAATTTTTTGACAGAATGATGCCTCTACAAAAGAGTATAAATCAATATACCTTAAAGATGTTAAAGCAGGAACAGTTTCTGCATCTGATCTTTCAGCTCTTCCACCTAAGCGGGCATCGCATCTCCTTCAAAATGTTTTGGTTGATTCTGGATACAATAAAGAAGCACGAGTTCTACCTGGTCGATGTCCAATTTTAAGTTTTGCTTATGAAAATACCACTTGTGATCTTGCTGTAAATAATATGTATGATTTAGTAATTTTTAAAAGTACTTGTATTGTGTTATGTAGTGTTAGTCGTTTCCTTAATGATACTATTATTTTGAAATGAAGGGGAAAAAATAAGATAATTTAAACATTTTAAAATTCAGGCAATGAGGATTGATTTTTGATTTTTGTGAATTGATTTTTATCATTAAAAATGGTAATTGTTTTATAACTGGTACAAAAAAAATTGTAAATATTTGGAGTTTTTAATAATGTATTGAAAGTATTTGAATATAATGTGGAATAATCCATGTAATTGTAGATTTTTACACAGTTAATTTATAGCATTAAATAGTTGAAGTTTTAAATAAATTTTATTTTAATACCTTTTCAGAATGTATATATTTTTGAGAAATTAAATTTGTTAAAGATTGCAAAAATCTTTTTTATGTAATGATTTAGAAAGAAAAATGTGGTTAAAATTGTACTAGATGATTTTTTTTTTTAATTACTAAATAATAAAGGCTTAAAAATATATTTTACCTTAAAATTTTAACATAGAATGCTGCTACTGTCTGTATTTCTTATCAATTTGAATTTGCTTATTGTCTTGTTTAGTATTGTCAGGTAGTTAATTCTGCCTGTAAAGTCAAAGCAGTGACTATATATATGTTAATTTAAACTTGTTTAGTAAGGCATTCGATAATTTATATTTATTGACTTTTATACTGTTATTCAAGTATATTTTATATTATCTGTTCTTTAGATCAGCCTTCCAAGGAAGCAGCCTTATGCTGCTGTGTGGCAAGCTCGATGACAGAATAGCACCTCTGTATCGCTTTGTTTCCTATTGGGCTAAACATCACAAGATTTGTGGTGGTCCACTGAAATTAAAGAGCTATGCACTCTTTTTACTAGTTGTCTACTTTTTGCAAACAAGAAATCCACCTATATTGTCATCAGTTCATCATATACTAGATAAAACAGGTACTAAATTAATACTAGTGATCTGATTATGCATATATTAATAAAAGGCGTAGCTACTGCCATATCAATGATACAGGGCCCCCAAGCTAAAGGGGCCCCAACATGTTTTTGCAAAACAATCCTAAGGGGCCCCTAAAGGATCCCTAAGGAATTTTGATACAAGGCCCATTCAGCACTAGCTATGCCACTGGTATTAATATATTTAGTAGCTATGTATTTCAATTTATTTTTCACTTGAAAATTATGAGCTATTCCAAAGGACACTTGAACTCTTTTATTTACAATACTTAGTAACAGGGGAAAAAATTATATGAGTAACTTTGACATGATTGGCTTTAATTTTGTTTTGAATAAAATTTGATGATACAAGCAAGATATTCTGTATTTTTTTTTCAATTCCTACTATTAGTTCAATCTCTCCCCATATATATTTTATTTATTTATATATATGTATATATATCTTGTTCAAATTTTCAATCATTAATAAAATACTTTTTGTTCAAATACACTTTTTTAAACTTGTAGTGAATAACACATAAAGTTAATACAGTTTTTTCAAAATTAATTGATTAATTCTATTTAATTAATGAATAACAGTAACAAATAAAAATAATAATCCAACACCATACATAAAAAGAAAAATCGCTCGTTGTGTCCCTATAGTGCAATGGATAGCACGTTGGACTTCTAATCCAAAGGTCGTGGTTTCAAATCCCACCTGGGGTGGCCTAATTTCTGAGAATGTTATTTCTTTTTACTATACTATTTTTTTGAATAATTAAATTTAATTAATGAATAAATAGTAACAAACAAAAATAATAGTCCTACACCATATATAGAAAAGAAAATTGAAAGGAAAATCACTTTCTATTTTACCACTTAATATTGTGATTCTGTCATATATGTACATACATATTAATATTAATTGTAACTATTTAATAAAAAGTAACTAAAATAAAATTTTTCTTTCCTGACCTAAGTAGAAATTGACTTATTTTTTTTTTACATTACTTGTTTGTTCTGTATTTATAATTTAATTGACTTTTATTAAAGCTGCCCTCTAAATAAACACTAGGGCTGTTGATAGTATACTTTTTAATTTAGAACCTTAATCAAATAATGTAGATGACTTATGAACTGACATCTCATTCTCTAAACTTCACACCTTGCCAGATTTAACATGAATCAACTGTTCTACATAGTAAGTCTTCAATGACACCAGAGGACTTGATTCCCACAATTTGATAATGCCAGTTACAAATTGACAACCACTTGGTTACCATGGCCACAAAAAACATTTTAAATCTTTAAAGAATTTTAAAAAAATATTTGCTTATTCAGTTTAATTGATTATTCTACATGATATTTAAATAACAACACTCACATTGTTTAAATATTATAATTATAAAAATTTCTATTAGAATGAACAAAAACAAAGTTTGAAACAAAAAAGAGTAACATTTGAATAGTTCATAAAAATAATATCATCAATTTTACATTATTTTGTTAAAAGTTTTGTATTCATTTGATTAGTTTTATTATTTAATTTTTTTTTTCTTTGTAGAATTCATTGAGAAAGGCAACTGCTGGTCTTATGATATTTGTAAATACTTAGGAAATTTTGAAAATTCAAAGAACTCTCAAAGCATAGGTATGTTTGTTTCATTAATTTTATAAAATTTTGTCAAGTTTTGTGATGAGTGTATTAATAAGTTTTTAAGTAGAAAGATTATTAGTAAAAATGAAGCTATTAACTGAAAAAGGAATTAGACTGCAATTAGTCGCATACACAGACCTCTCTTATGGGGAAGAGGTGTTAAATTGTAAAAAACATATATATCAAAGATTTGAGGGGTAAACTATATGGTAAAAAATAAAAATCTGTTGATCTATGAGGGGCCACTTCCCCCTCTCATGTGTACACCACTGCCTACTACCGACTGAGCACAATGCAAGATCTCATGATTCCATATACCAATACTGTTAGTCATTTACCAGTAAACTGGCATTAGTAATTACTTCATCAATTGTACAGAAATCAACAAGCTGTTATACATTTTTTTTAAAGGGGGGAATCTGTGAGATCCATTTGTCTGTTTAGACCAGGTGTGGCCAACCCCACGGCACACCTTGAATAATTTTATGGCCCATGAGATTCATCACAACTTTACAAAATACAATTAGTTTTTGCTATATTTTTGTTTTTAGTATAGTGTTTTGTAATAAATATATCCCATAACTGTTTCTGTTTTATTATGTTGCTTCTGTTTTTATACATACTTAGAAGTGAGCAGTATGTGAAACTGCCCTCCTAGGGTGTCCTCCTTGATTATTAGCGTGAGCTAGAGGTGTAGGATTAACGAAAGAACTAGATCTTAATTTCATGCATAATTTGTCTTTATTAAGATCTAAAAACTTAATCGTCTAACAGATTAGATAATAATATATGTGAGAGAATCTACGATGACAAAACACACAATATAAATAATACCGAAATAACGTAACTCGGACCACTATCAATAACTAACTTGCCTAAGCTCAATTCCAATAATTTTTTTATCTCAAGTCCTACTATTAAATAGTCAATCCTACCTTAATCCGATCGCCGATCCAATCCTAAGGAAGTTGTGTATTTACTCGAGTGCAATGGTATGCACCTTGAACTAATGGCTCTATCTTCAGGATAACCTCCGTTGGCTGTCACTTCACAATTGAATCGCGCACTCTCATAACATTCCCCAAATTGCCACTGTTCCTACTCAAACTTCTGATATTTAAAAGCTTTCTAATTTGCATCTTTTATTCACATTTCACTTCTTGGGTTTTGGTTGGAAAAAAGTTGCCATTAATTCTGGCTCCAAAAGAACACAAAGGACATGTTAATGAAAAGACGAGTGAGCCCATCACAAGTATTACATTGCAGTGACCTCCTGCAGCATCACACATGATTCCTATAACTTTATCACACTGCTTATTGCTAGAGCTAAGCATATTTGATCATTGCATTATTATTAAATAATAATGCCACCCCTGGTTTAGACCCATAAAGGAGTTTGGTTCTGATGACAAACTACCATTGCGAAGGTGGTTCTTCTCACAGCTGACAGAGCTCTTGTGTGAGAACAGGATTTTCAAAATGATTCATCATTAGAACAAATGCTTCAACTTGACTAAAACTAAGAACAAAGCAATAAGTGGGAAATACCGTCATTTCTTTTTTATATCGTCTATTAATTGCTTATTTATTTATTTACATTCTGTGTCTTACTTACTTAATATAAATGTTATCATAAATTACATGTTGCTTGCTAAGCTATAGTTTTTCACTTATTTTACAATAGCATATTTTTAAAATCTAATATTTCTTCTAATCGATATCTCCAATTATTTATATTACATACTTATCGAAAAAATTTTAAAGAAATAATACCCTTTTTTTATATTTGTATGTTTTAAGTCTGTGATATGATTTACAAATTAATGATTTGATATTACATGCTATTAAAACTTAGCATCAAATACTTCAGTATGTTTTTCAGAAAAATATTAAAACTTCATATTGGCTTTTTTAATTGTTCATCATTTTGAACTTCTGGTAAAATTAATATTAGCTCTATGCTTGTAAATTAAATTTCAAACTCTTTGTTATAAGTACCGCATTTATTTTTCAGTGGAAATTATTTAAAAAATTTCTATTTAAGGTTAATTTTAGTTATTTAAGTGTGTGTATGTGTATTTAATTCTTAATCTTTCTATTTACTAATTTTGATTAAAATAGCTTATAATTTAGGTGACTATGTAATTTCTTTTCAGTACATTATTTTTATTAAATTTGAAAATTAAGATTTAATTATCTTTCAGAATTTGCTTTAATTGTTGTCTTATCATTTATATTATATTTTGATTGTTTTTTTATATGTAATATACTAAATTAACCCTGTTTCTATTAAAGAATTTATAAAGATTTATGTTATTGTTTGCAATAGTATATTTAATTGCATTTATATTGTATACACATTGACAACACTGCAAGAAAGAATTTCTTTTTGTTTATTTGTGTTATAGTTTTATTAACAGATTGTCTAAAATATCTTTTTCTATTGCAGAGGAATTGTTACGTGAATTTTTCTTCTTTTATGCAGAATTTGATTACACTAATGTGATATGTCCACTTACTAGCCAATTGAAAAAAGCATGTGAAATGTTCTCAAAAAGTGATTCAGAAGATGATAAATTCCTGGTAAATTGTTTCTTTGCCCTTTAATCCCATATATTTACAAAATTCATCTACCATATATTTCCGTGTATAAGCCTGAGAATTTTAGAAACTTTAAAGTTAAAGTAAGGGGGGTCGGCTCTAATCTCAGAAAAAACATAATTTAGGAAAAAGTGCTTTTTAAAAAACACTTTCCATTAGCCATGTGCAAGCAATTTCAATTATTTTTTAACTTTGGGTTTTTTTTTATTGTATTTATTCTAAAAGGGAAAGGAGTCACATAAATCCCTAAAAGTTAGTGTTATAATTCATCTGCTTATTGTTTTTAAAGATTTTCTGATTAGAGTATTGTAGATGTTTTTAATTAGAAGTACTGTTTTCAAGTACACAAAATTATAAAGTATGCATTATTATTATTATTAATTCTTTAAGCCATTAGGAACCATATTCCAATGATTTCCTTTGATTGATGAGTATCATATTTCAAGAGTTTTAGCATTAATTATAGTTATCCATATTACTACATTTTTCTGCAATTATAATCTTTCCCCATATTTTTCAGGTATCTGCTATCTCTATTGAAGATCCTTTAGATTTGAACTGGAATGTTACATGTGGTGTTAGTTGGAAGTATAGCAGACATTTTAAGAAGGACTTGCATTTAATGCATAATGTTTATCAAAATGAACAACTCTGGAAACCTTGTGTAAATAATTGGGGTCTTATGTTGCTTTTGGAAGACTATCATGAATTAAAATCATACAAAAAGTAACAAAACTTTAAATTTATTACTTCAAGTTATATTACACATTACCCATTTATTTTTATGTATCACGTTAAATATACACTACTAAAAAAATCAAAGTATATTGTGTTAGTTTTTTCTGATAAAATGGTACGATTTAAATTTTCTTGAAATGATAAAAATACATATTTTCAAATATTGGAAAATATGGAAGTAGGCAAATTTGTCAGTGTAGTCAACAATGAAAATGGGTTGTCATACGCAGCTTACTTACTCAAAAAGATAAAAAGAAATTGTTTTGTTTTGATTGCTTTGTATTAGTGAGGTCTATGTCTGAGAAAAATCATTTACCCAATTCAGAAGTGTGGATAATTATTTGTGGCTTAGAAGCAGGGTGAACAAGAATCTTTGGGTGTATCACAGAGGGTGATTTCCAGGATCTGGAATCATTTTTTTAGGGACTTCAGTGCATACTGAAGACAGAGACAGTGTCACATATGAGCAACACAGAATGAGGATTGGTTCTTAAATGACAGCCAGTAGAGTGCTACTCTTTTCTAACAATTATAGTCCCAATATACATCCCAGTACATAACTCTATTATCTCAGAATTGTAAGTGTATAAATGTTTAGTGACAATAAATATGTTATGGAAGATTTCAATATTGAAATCTCAATATATTGGATTTTCTAAACATGTGAGAAATTATATATATATATTTAATATTAACTGCTTCTTATAATTCTTTTTTGAGGTTTAACAGTTACAAAATAATATTTGATTAAAAATCATAGACTAATCATATGTACATGTGAAGCCAGCACACTGTTCTGGTTCATACTTGAATATACTCTTCATTTATTGGATACATACATATTATCTCATCAAACATGAACATCGGTAATATCTGCCGAACTAAAGCCAATAATTTCAACAGTCAACAATCCCTCATGGCATTCAAAATAATGACTAATGTTTTTTATTATTATTATTATTAAGCTGAACCATTTGGAGAAAATGATTAATGGAATATTATATAAATATCATTTATTATTGTTTCTCTTATTATTTTTTAAATAACTCTTCCAAAAGAATTATGCGATTTCTTTATTTTCTTTTTTAATATTAAACTTGTGTCTTGATCAAGTAATAAACAAATTTACTTATAAAAAAATTCTGATATTTATAAAATAAATTTATTCTTGTATTTCTAAATTTTCAATATTTTTGAAGGGGAGCATATATATATATATGATCCGTTCGTATTCCATAAGGATTATTTTTTTTATACAGTGAACAGTTGTGTACACAAATTTATACATGAAATCTTTTTCCCAAAGTGATATGGATTAAAAAATTCTGAATTTAATGTAAATTAATTTTTTTTATCTGATGTCAGTTTTATAGTGAATAAAATGTCATGTGATTTATTTACATCATTATAACTAATAAAATTTTAAGTTCTACACAAATCCTTCATTTAATACTTCTCTTTTCATCCCTTCAGTGGGTTGGTGAATGAGTACCAAGCTTTCTTGGGAACTTAACACTAGGGGTTACGCGTCAGACTGACCACCTGACCGGAATATCTGCTCATGCACCTCAGGTTCCTAGGTCATGTATACTGAAATGGGCACAATAGGCCTTGGCCTTCATGGACAGTTGTGCCACTAAGTTAATACTTCTCTAATTAAGGCTGTTGAGTTCCTTTTAAAATTTTTATTCCATTGATATAAAACAATATTTAATTAGTTTTTTTTTTTTTTTTTTAATATTAAAATCACACAATTTTACTACTCATATTATTCCTACGTTTTAATAATAACATTTCTTTTAATTTTTTAATTATGAGCATTTGGAATCAGCCAATATTAATTTCTAGATTAACTAAAATATCTTGTTGGTAAATTTACTGATAAGCAGGTACCTGTGGTAACTACTGTCAAATTTAATAGTAATTTCTATTCAGTGATAAAATATTGTTACGTAGAGATCATCTAATATCTTTGACTTGAAACGACATCACATTTTAAAATTACTTAAATTTATCTTCATTCAAACCCTTGCAAATTCTTTCTCTCAGTCCAAAAAATTGAAATTTCAAAACACATGAGATTGAAACTCTTTAGATAATACAGATATTGACAATAAAATGAAAATATTAAGCAATCAAGATAGTTATCTCTGAAGTACACGTGTTGTTTTTTCCCTATCACTCCTTATTCTTTCATTTGATAAAACGGTTTAGCATCAGTTGTTGTCATTAAAATTTTTTTTTACTTTATTGATGCATTAAAATAATTGAAAATGATCATTGGACTGACTTCATTATTTGTTTAAGCTGACCAATGAGAGATACTAATCACAAGAAATAATATGATAATGAAAGAGGAACAATGAATCACATTGCCAAAAATAAAATAAAAAGTGCCATGTTTTATTCTACAAAATCATATTATGAAATTTATTTAGAAAACAATAATTTACAAATGATATATTAAAAATAATTGCAATAAATTATTCAATTTCTTTTTTCTTAATCTAATTCTTTATCGCAACTTTTATTGGGTGCTGGCGTTTAAGTTAACTAAATAAATGTCAATAACAAAAACTCCAGAAAGTTTTAAATATCTGTAGACTGAAAATTATAAGTTTGAAGTAATGGATAATTTTGTCTATTTGGGCTCAAACATTAACTTCTAAACGACATTGGTGCTGAAATTAAAAAACTTATTATTGCTGCTAATCGTTGTCTCCATGGTCTAAGAGCTTTCTTACAGTCAAAATCGATTAAAAGACACAAAAATTAAACTCAAGCTCAGTGACACAACAGCCCATGAGGGCCAGGGCCTACTGTGCCCATCCCAGTATACGTGACTATTGGGCACTGAGGTGCATGAGCAGATGTGCTGATCAGATGGTCAGTCTGAAGTGAGACCCCCAGTGCTTAAGTCCCCCAAGCAAGCTTGATACTCATTTATCTACCTACGGCAGTAGGAATGAAAGGCTGAGTCGACCTTGTCCAACCCAAGAATAGAACTCGGACCTGTGGTGTGAAAACGCAAAAGGAAATACAAATATGCCAATGGCACGCGGTGTTCATACAAAAATTATGCATTGCAAAACAATCATCAGACCTGTACTTACCTATGGATCTCAGATTTGAACTAAATCACTGTTTGAACAGCCATCTTTGAGTGAAAAGTTCTTAGATATATCCTTTGTGCTGTGAATGAGAATGGATTGTGGAGACAACGACATAATTTTGAATTATATAAACTGCTGAAGGAAGCAGATGTCATAAAATCCATCAAGATGGGTCATTTGAGGTTTGCGAGCCACATCTGCCTTATGGAGAACCCTCATTCTTTATATTCAGAATTTTCAATCACAAACCTTTTGGAACTAGAACTAGGGGTAGGCCCAGATTGAGATGGGTTGATTGTGTGGAGGACGATTTTTAAAGTTTTAAGAGTGACTAATTGGAGATCTGTTGCTAAGCGGACATATCGGAATGGAGGAGGGTTCTTGAGAAGGTCTAGGCTCACCCAGGGCTGTTGTGTCAGTAGAAGAGTTTAAGTTAGAAGTTCGAACATCATGTGGTTAATTTAGAATATTTTACGTTCCAAAATTCCAGAATCAAAATAAAACCTGAAAAAGAATACTGTATAAAAACTCTGGAAAAGGATATATAAATTCTTATTAAAATACATTTCGAAATATATATGTGCATATATTATAAAAATAAATTTTAAAAAAAATTGTTTGAGTTATATACAGAAAACTTAACATTAGCTTTACTATACTTCAGATTTAACTGTTTTTAGACGCTATAATGATCGTTAAATTTAGTTCAGTAAGCTTCTTACGTGTCATAAAGAATAGATATTTATTTTTAACGGCATTAAACTAACACAAGAACAAATATAAAATATAGTGCAGTAGTATTTGTAAGTTAAAAGCTATATAAATAACGAGTTCAACTATGATATTTCAAAAAAATTGGGGTTTAACATCGTAATAATTTGCCATCCAATTTTATTTCCCGCTTAAAAAGAGAAAGAACAACACATGGATGACGTTTCCTGTGTACATTCTATTTCATCAATGTCTCTGACCTGCGATGTGTGTGATACGAGGTAAATAGACATCTGAATAAATTTCCATTGTAAGAATATCGAACTAGCTTATATAAGACATGTAAACGAATCGTTATTTATAAACAATGGCGTATACACTGCAGCCCAGACGTGTTCTTTCATCACGTGTACAATGAACTTGATAACAAAGTAAATAGCAACTACACAGAGATTTGCTATAAAGTATTTAAACCAATTTACCATTTAAGGTAAGATAGTTTTATTTTTTATGAAAAATGACATAATTTACTGAGTTGAATTTTTATCTGATAGAGAAATGATCTTTGACTAAAAAAAATTTGTTGCTCAAAATATAGGATTTTTTTTTTAAATTTAGATCCACAACAAATCCCTTACATAGTATGTTCTCTAAAAATAAAACAAGTAAAAAAAAATTTTTTTTTTGTTTGTCAATTCCTACTTAGATCAACAAAGAAAAATTTTATTTTAAGTACTTTTTATTAAATAGTTACAATGAATATAAATATGTATATACATAGGACAGAATCACCACATTAAGGAGTAATTAATTTTTATTCATTATCATTAAAGTATCGTATTGTCATCCAAAACAGTCGTGTCTATAAAATTTCAGTTCAACTGAATGCTTTGAAACGTGAGAAAAAACCTTTTCAAGTTTTGACACAAGTCGCACAAAATGATGTCAACGTGGCTGTATTTGTAATTCTTTAAATAATTTGTTTAAATCAATTAATTTTCATTAATTATAATTAAATTTTTGTATTGTCATCCAAAATAATCATGTATATAAAATTTCAGCTCAATTGAGCGCTTTAAAATGTATTTTATTATCAATTGAAAATTCCACGAAGATAAATAAAAATAGAGAGAGTGTGAGTAGTAATTGAAAAAATGGACCTAAAGTTTTCTAAAACAATCGATAAAATATGTGCAAAATAATTTATATCTAATCATTTTAATTATATTTATGTATTAGTTAACACAATGCATTTGATGCACCAAATAAAAAATATATATCAAAATAAAGTTCATTCAGGCTATGATTTTTTTTTAAAAAAAAATCAATGTGCCACACACACACAAATAAAATGTCTCAAAATACATTGACAAGTAAAGAAAATTTCGCGTTCTCGTCGTTCGACTATTGTTTAAAATTAATAAGTTTTTCTCCAACAATCCGCCATGTTGATATTATGTAACATTGTTTTAAAAGGAAAATTACATTTAACCTCAAACCGGCTGCTACAAATAAGTTTCAAAGTGTTCATGTGAATTGTGTGGAAAAGTTAATGAGTTCTGTCCTAACTCAAGTGTTGTCCTCGCCACCTCTAAACTATGAGGACGACCGTCATTTATCGTTGAGTTAAGAGAAGGGGCTGCCAGCTCAGGTGTCGTCCCCGTCACTTGACCATGATTCAAAATGACGAGGTCCGTCGCCAGAAGCCCTCGTGTAGCTGAACAGTGCAACGTTAATATTCATTCAACATGATGTTGATTCATTAAAAGTACAGAAAAAAGAGAAATTTTAATTTTTTAATATATTTTCTTCCAATGGGGCTGCATTTTAACAACTTAGCCTTTGCAGACACGGCAATTCCCCAAATGTGAGAACCATGTCATGGGGTACCATCTAGTGGCGGCCTCGTTACCAAATTTGGATACTTGAATTTCCCGTTGGATGCTAAATATTGCCATGATTTAATTTTGCTGAGAGTACCAGAGCCAAATTGTTACTCAAGGAATCTTTTACGTGCCACATAATCATATAACATGCGTGCCTACGATTTTCGCATCCGGAAAATCTATCTACTTCAGCCGGGGTCGAACCCGCAACCTAAGGTTTACGAAGCGAGATTGATTAATTGATTATTAACGTCGCACTATTTAGCTGCACGAGGGCTTTTGCCGACGAACCACGTAATTTTGAACCAAGGTCAAGTGACGTGGACGACACCTGAGCAGGCACCCCCTCTCCTAACTACTACTATACCAACGGGAGGACGTTTCAGCTCTCGACAGATTTAACGTGCATCGCAGCCCTACACGGCGGGTCTTTAGTGATACTGGTCTCGAACTCGTGACAAGGCAAGCCCCGGTCCCATACCCATACCATTCGGCTACCGCGGCCACCTTACGAAGCGAGCTCGCTACCTCTAAGCCACCGGAGCCGACATTTGTTAAAATATAAAAGTTTTAATCATGCACATATAAGAAAAATACTACAAAAAAAAACATTAAAATCACTAAGATTTTAAATTTTTCTGCTTGAATCAGTGGGGCACCCGAGGGGGGGGGGGGGGGGGGCGGCGGGGCCCCGAACGGCCGGGGGTTTTTTCCGATTGATTATAATTCTAAGTATATAGTACGTAAAATTTAATTAAGTATTTGTTATTAATGATTAATTTTATTAATTAATGTTAATTATTTATTCAATAATTAGTTTTTCACTGTGTTTTGTTCCCGAAAATCGACAAAATCAAAAGGAGCATGATACAAGAATGGTGAACTTTCAATCCCGGACCCCCCCTTGAAAAATTCCTGTGTGCGCTACTGGCTTGAATGAATATAAAATGTTGAAAATTTGTTGTACAATTTTGAATATGGTGAGGGGGATATTTTTAGTGTATCGATTTAAATCTGATTTTTAAATTTTGATGACAACTCATTGTTACAGTTCAAACACAACTTCGGACTTTCCGTGAAAGAAAGCTTATTTAAGTGCCACATATAACTTTACATTCTATTAATTTCAATACAGTAATACCTTGACTTGCGCGAGGCTGGAGTTGCACGATTTTCAAATCCCAACGATTCGTCTTTTGTTCGAGCGCTACACAACTCGACTACTCATTCCCGGACGTATGTGAATCGGACATGTTCAATCGTCAATGCAAGAATCTGATGAAATTGGTAATGTGATTGAAGTTGTCAATCTTGCCCAGCAAATAAATTTAGAAGAGGATAGTGATGACGTTCAAGAATTGCTGGATTCTCTCCTAACATCAGGAGTTGGCTATTGATGAACTCGTAGAAATGCACGAACAAGAGCAAGTCATTGAAGAACTTGAGTCATTAGACCCAGTTCAATCAGAAGATCGAAAGAAGGCCTCAGTTTAATTGGAAAAGGGTTACGCGCGAATTTTAAAAAATGCGAACTCCAACGAAGGGAGCATTTTTTCTGCAAAACAAGGAATAAAAAAAAGTATTAGCATGCTGCGAGGAAATTTTGCGGGAGGAAAAAAAGTCGGCAGACTATGTTAGATTTTATGAAACTTTCTACATCAAAATGACTTTGATTTACGATTTTGTATTTGTATTATCTATACTTTTTTTTTTTCCTAAATCATTTTCTTTCGTCTCTGGTCCTAAATAAAAATAATTTATATATACAGTCGAACCTCTATATAGCGAACTTTTTTCCTGGAACGAAGAACATTTCACGGTTTTCTTCGTAAAATAACCTCTCTATAGCGAAGTGCATTTT
>BMAV01014099.1:99689-120091 GCA_019973955.1 Trichonephila inaurata madagascariensis
CAAGATATAAATTATTTACACTATTTTAAGCTTTCATCACACAAAATGTGTAACAGTGTGTTAGTTTTGCTGAGCAGAGATTAGCTTAGAAAGAGGTGTTTTCAAAAATCGACCCACAAGAGAGTTACGGGGTGTTATGAATAAAAAAATACTATCGTATCAGCTATTAGACCTACAGACTTAAAATTTAACAAATATGGGTTTTTTTCAGCAGAGATATATATATATATGCAAAAAGCTTATTTTTTTGTTTAACTGGCAATTCACGTTAGAGTCATTAAAAATTTTATTCTTCAATCTGTATTGTTTAAACTTTTCAACTCCCCTGTGCGAAGAACGGGTATACCAGCTAGTTAAGCATAAATAAGCTATGGGAATAACACATCAGGACACCAAAATGTACAATAATAGATATTCTTATCATCTGTTTTGCTGATTGAATTTGAGCGAGAGGTAAACGCCTATGTCAACAGATAAGGTAGAGACTTCTTGCGGGATGAGTAAGCCGACAACAGCGCACGAATAACGTGTGTCCTCGAGCGGGCGTGTTGTTTTGTCCGAAATGAATCATAGCAACTCCATCAGTCGAGTGTTATTGAAAAAAACGAGCTCAAGGCCCCGTCTGGTAGTCATTTTGAATTCTTGTGATCGTAATGTCAGTCATATCGAATTTCTGCATTCCTTTTCCTATATAAACTGTCGTATTTACTTGGATGCAATTAACAAACGTCGAATAGAGCAGAATATAAGGAAGGTTTCTTCGAATATTCGAAAATACTGTCATGTTTGTTATAATGATTCTCTAATGGGCATTTTAAATTTAAAACAAGTAATATAAAAAAAATTTAAGTCAATTCTTACTTTGAATTTATGAATAGAAAGTACTTTATTACGACATTATATATATAACGGAAGAGAGTGAACTAATAGTAGGAATATATTGAAAAAAGAGCATGATTTGTCTGCGTAGTTATAACAATGCAAACCTGATTTGGCTAGTTTGGCTGAAAAACAGGTTTTCGACGCCAACTTTTGTCTTTGTGTTAACAGTTACATTGTTACAACAAAGACGAATCCAAGTCGAAAACCACAGTAATTAATTTAATTCATTAAATAATATTTGAAAAAACTGTATTAACATCGAGTGTCATCCACTACAAGTTTAAAAAAAATTTATTTGAACTTGATTGGATGAATAGAAATCATTTTATTAATGATTGAAAATTTGAACAAGATAAATAAATATATAAATATAGAGAGAGAGTGATCTAATAGTAGAGAGAGGAATTGAAAAAAATCAATAATCCGGGGAAAAAAGATATTTTACAAAAACTTTTCTTGTTTTTCTCGGGAGAATGAGTGTTTATTAATGTAGAACTTCCAAGCAACTCGAGCAGCCGTGTTGACCTAGTAGTCAAGATAACGGATTCGTGACCGGCGTGTCATGAGTGCGAGCCTCGTACCCCTGAAGACCCACTACGCAGAGGGGGCCGACGCACGTTAAATCTGTCGAGAGCTCAAACGTTCTCCCGTTGGTATGGTGTGGAAGTTAGAAGAGGGGGTGCAAGTTCAGGTATCGTCCTCGTGACTTGACCGTCGTACAAGATGACAAGGTTCGTCGCCAAAAAGCCCTCGAGTAGCTAAAATAGTGCGATGATAATATTCGGAACTAGTTTGATATTACGGGGCACGCGCCAAGTTGTTTATGTTCGCCAAGGTGGGCGATAACATTACAATATGGCTACCTTGATATTTTTGCAGTTTGTGTAATATTGCAAGTTTCGAGTACTTTTTAATCGATATTCACTATTAATGTTAACATATAATATGTAATTATTTTATTAATATCATATAAAAATACAATTATTATTATATGTAATAATTATATAATCGTTATTTATAATAGTTGTTTTTTATTATATTTATTTATAAATATTATTACATATTATGTTATTTATTTATAATTATTATGTTATATAAGTATTCTTATGAATCATTTTTATATTACCAATACGAGGATTTTATTCTTTTTTATAATTACTATTAAATTATATTATATGATGATTATTATATAATAATTATTATTATAAATCATACTATATGAATATTATATATAATTACTATTAAATTATATTATATAAGATTATTATTATATACTCCGTAATATATTATTAATACATGTAACTTTTTATTGTATTATATTGTTATTCATTATTTATTGATTGATCTTCGTTATTCACAATTTCTTCCTATATTTTTCTTTTGAAATATATTTCAATATATTTTAAAACAATTTTTTAAAATTATCTTCCTGACGATTTGATACCGCTTGGCCACCATCTTGGATTTCATTCCAGATACAACAAGCGCTGCTTGGCATAATCTCTTTATCGCGCCAAGCAGCGCTTGGCGTCTCGCCCCGTGATATCAAACTAGCACCTAATATTCTCTCACTCTTACCCAAGCAACTTGAAGGTTACTGGCGACGGACCTCGTAATTTTTAGCTTCTGTAAAGTGACGAGGATGACATCCGAGCTGGCATCCCCTATCCAAACTGCCACACCAACTGGATACTTCAGGGACTTTGAACCTGGACAGGTTTAACGTGCATCGGCCTCTCTAGACGGTGGATCTTCAGTGGCATTAGGGTTCGGACACACGTCACGCCGGTCAAGAGTTCTCTACTATGACTACTCGGCTACCGTGGCCACAAAAAGAAAAAAATAACATTTGAATTTGCTTGAAAAGACAACACGTACAATGAATGTCTCCAATATAGATGCATTGTTAGTACAAAATCAAAGACAGAAAAAAAAGCAAAATACATAAAAAAGACAAAAACAAACAAAATTTACCTTCACAGGCCTCGCCATTCTGAACTACGGTCGGTCAGTTGACAAGGAGAACACCTAAGCTGGTACCCCACTCTCCAAACTTGCCCACCACGCCAACGTTTGAAAATGAGGAATTGCGTTTTTAAATAGTTCTGAGTATATTTTACTTACAAGTAGAGGATTATAATATGAAGTAACCTATAATTTTATATTAAAATATAGAGTTTAGAGTATATGAAAACAAATTTAATCAAAAGAAAAACAAAGGTTCTATTGTATAAAAGTCTTTTAAGATCAATATTAACTTATATGCACGTGAAACTTGGTCCGTGTCTGGAACAGATGAGAACATGATAAGTATCGACGAAAGGAAGATTTTAAGATTCATTTTTGGAGGAATTCAGGAAAATGGAACATGGTGAAGAAGATCAAATTTAGAGCTCTATCAATCATATAAAGAATCAGACATTGTTAACTTCGTCAAAATACAACGAATTAAATGGCCAGGTCACGTTATCAGAATGAACGAAGTCCGCACCACTAAAAAAGTCTTCAATGTTCAACCAATTGGCACACGAAGAAAGGGTAGGCCAAATCTTAGATGGGTTGATGGCCTAGAAAAAGACCTCATAGTTTTAAGAACTAGGACCTGGTGAACACTAATAGGAAAGAACTTCTTCAGGTGGCCAAGGCCCACCCTGGGCTGTCGTGGCACTGAGGAAGGAAAGATATAGAGTATTTTACAGCTTGGAGTGCTCAACATTTTTTTTAACCTGAATATTAATTTAAGCGTATAGAGATGTTGTGATCCCTCGATCGAATACCTTATTTTCACTCATCCGTCCGATGGATGTGGCAATATTGCATCAGCTCACTGTTAAAATTTGGAACACTAGGGGAAACATGGTTACAGTTACTTTAATATTCTTATTAAGAGGATATTTAATACAAGAGTGTGTGTGTGTGTGTTTTATCGTTAAAGTATATAATTCAATTATTTTATAGAATAGCTAGGAGGTATTTCATGAAATAACTGGACAAGTCAGTTAAAGTATATAATAGACTAGCTGGTATACCCGTTCTTCACACGGCTGAACTAAAAA
The DNA here is from genome assembly GCA_019973955.1 of Trichonephila inaurata madagascariensis. NCBI lineage: Eukaryota > Metazoa > Arthropoda > Arachnida > Araneae > Nephilidae > Trichonephila > Trichonephila inaurata. The sequence goes on from BMAV01014099.1 coordinate 103,628, forward strand.
ATTTAACAAAACAGATTGAAGGATAAAGAAATTATTAATGAGAATTTTTTACGGGAATTGCCAGTTAAACAAAAAAAAGGTTTTGTATATCTCAGTTGAACAAAAAATCCTTATTTGTTAAATTTTAAGTCTGTAGGTCTAATAGCTGATAGAAAGTAAATTTCTTTTTATTCATAACACCCCGTAACTCTCTAGTGGGTCGATTTTTGAAAACATCTCTTTCTAAGCTAATCTCTGCTCAGCAAAACTAACACACTGTTACAAATTTTGTGTAATGAACGCTTAAAAAAGCGTAAATAATTTATATCTGAATGTGTAATAACGTTCATATTACTTTCTGGTGTATTTATTTTATGTTAATTTTTTAATATTCGCAAGCAACGCCGTTCCTTACATGAAAATGGCGATTCAATAGAAACATAGCGAAATGTTGACGATAGAGCCAAGTTGACATCATTTTTGGCGACCCTGTTGGCCACTAGGCGATTGATTGAATGGTGCAGAAGTTTATATGCTGTAGCCTGGTGGGGAGCTGCAACAAAGAGGGTAGCACAAAAGCCTTCGCCACAAAAAAATACATATACATGCTAGTTTTCATACTGATCGGCAGAACGGTGCTGTGTGGAATTATGCGATTTCATATATACAAACATCCATTTATATATATTGTAATGATTTCACACAGCTCTGGGATAAACTATTTATTTCTCAGTAAGTAAAGCACCAAAAAAGTAAAATTAGAATATTCTTTCACAATTTAATAGCAAAAGGGTCCACAGATTTCGAGTCTCATTGGCTGCATTGTCTTTTATCTCTCGCATAAAATAATGACGTAAAGCAGCTCGCTAGAGAAAAGGATACGTAAAGGATACAAAGGATACGTAAAAAGGGTTCACTCTCGGTAATTCCACACCGAGTCTGAGTGAGTTCGCTGACTCCAAATTCGCCGTGCTCCTTCGCAATTTCTACCGTTCCAAAATCCGCCTTACTCCGCGGATCAAGTATCACTTTCTTTCGTTGATCGTGACTCAGACCGTTCCCGTATCTTCCACGTTCGGAGACCGCCGTACTTCGCTGGCTCGTTATCGCTTTTTCTATCGCTCAAGGGACGTCCAAACGGCTCCCTTCAAAATCCAGTCTCCCTTCCGGACTCTCTCACTCTCCTTATATCCTCCCTATCTCTCCTAATCATCCTTCTGTGATCTCTTGTTCTTTTGCCGCCTCTGTCGGTCTCGGCTCCCTCGATCTCTTGTTCTCCTGCCACCCCTGTCGGACTCAGCCTATTTGATCTCTCGCCCAATGGGCGCCGATGACTGGGTGCACATTGTAAGTTTTCAGACGCGCCATCGTCACCGAATCGCGGGAAAACGAAAACACAATGTTATGACATCTCTTTTTGACAGTCCGAACAGCCTGGGAAAAAGGGTCCGAAACTTTGACCACCCAGTTACGAAATTCTTTCCTAGCAATTAGGGAAATGTCTGGGATTTTCGCAACGTCTGTCGGCAAGGGGTCTGTTAGCAAATAGGGGGAAGAGACCGGCTTCGTCACAATATATATAGATGAAAATTTTCATACTTCACTTAGTTAATTTATGAAATAACAAATTATTCTCTCAATGAAATAATTAATGATAGATCGTTAAAGTGAAAAAAAAAACAATTTTAAAGTTATTTTATACATTAATTGATCATAAATAGTTAAAATCTCTCGAAAAATACATTTTATCCCTAATGCGGATGATTAATTCATAAATAATAAGGAAAAGCAGATGATATAATTCATTATATTGCTAATGTTGCTAACATCAGCTAAACAGAAAGGGGAAAAAAGAATATATTGCAGAAATAATAATATTTGAATCAGTTCTGGTTTTGTGGGATATGGAGCAACAAAAAGGCTATTATCCCCTTATATTTAAATATTTTAAAATAAATACATGCTGGGAAGGAAGACTGTTGCTTCATAAAAACATTGTATAAACCTTTTCAAACAAAAATGTAAAAAAAAAAAAAAAAAAATTAAAAAAAATCTTATGAGATACTTTTATTTTACTTTTCTTTATTTATTAGAGCAAGGATTGCTTTAACGACACTTTGAATTACATTGCATATTATTTTTGAAGCAATTTAATTACACTTTTTTTTTTACACGAGCGCTTTTTATATCCTTGCCCCACTGCCGAAACTTAAGAGTTGTTCTAACAGATCGATGCGTGTGTTCAATATTCAGAACTCAATAGAAATTATTTCTAGCTCACATATACTGAACTGAGATCTTGAGTACCATTGTTTTATTCGGTCATCTCTTGTTCCTAATCGGTTCAAAGAACTTTCGATTGCAGTATTTCTTACTAAAACGAATAAAGTAATCGTTATTCTGTAAAATACCTAGTTAAATGATAGAATTCAATAATTTTATATACTTTAACTGACTTGTGTGTGTCTAGTTATTTCATGGAATACCTAGTTATTCTATGAAATAAAGGATTTCATACTTTAACGGTAACATATATTGTTATATATATATAGTGCCATGCCTTGGATGTCCAAGATAAAAAAAAAATTATAGTTTAAAAAAAACTAAAGAACACGCTTTTATAGTGAATCGAACTAAAAAGTAAAAAAATAATTCTTAATATAAGAATAAAATGTTTAACGAGAAAATTAATGTCATTTGGATAAAAGCGTGGGGTGCTCTATATTAAGTGCTATAATTTCTTACTAGTTCTATTCCGAAATGCTGAGTTAGTGTAAAAATGTAGTACAAAGCACACACACCCCGCTTTGACCACAATGACATTAATTTTCTCGTTAATCATTTTATTCTTATATTAAGAATTATTTTTTTTAGTCCTATTCACTGTAAAAGCGTGTTTTTTAGTTTTTTTTTAAACTATAATTTATTTTTCATTTTTTTTCTACAATAAAAGCCCGTTTTTTCAGTTTTTAAAACTATTATTTATTCTTTGTTGAACTTATCCTTGATCTTGATATTTGGAGCCGGAATTATGTGTCTGCTGGAATTAGTCTTGCTCTTCAATGGATATTAATTAATGGATCAGAAGGATATTTATTCTCTCCGTTTACGGGGCCTCGGATGAGTCCCGTATCATTATATTTCAAAGATTCAGTCTCTATAGATACAGGTCTAACTAATAAAAGTGTGTGAAAAAGAAATAGTATACAAATGTCAATCGTATTATCACCTTTTATACGTATTGCTATAATGTTAATTCGTATGATCACTTCTAAGCGTATTGCTTTAAAAAAATAAAAATATTTAGTAGTTAGAACATAAATTATTTTTCTTCCCATGCACGAGTCTTTTTTTTTTTTATCTTTTTCTCATAAAGAACGCTTTTTTTTTTGTTTGTTTTATTTGTATTAATAACAAGCGTTTTCATTTTTAAGGTTGCCCCTTTTTAAGGGGTAGGGTCTTTTAGTCGCCATATCTGGAATTAGACACTAAATTTGGAAATGGTATTTGCAATTAGTCGCCAAATCTGGAAACGACATAATGAATTAATCGCCAAATTTCGAAATCCTTAAAATTGTTATTTTTGACGATTTTGATCAGGACAATGGAACGAAATTTTAAAATTATTGTATTGTCATCGGTCCTTGACAAGTATGCAAAATTTCGAATAAATCTGATCTTTTAAAAAGTAGGCAAAAATCGAGTCCAAAGATTCCATTACATACAAGTGAAACTTATAAAAGCGTGTTAAAAAAAAAACTAAAGATTAGATATCTTTATGTGCAATTACTTATGTTTTTCATTTTAATTTATTCCAGGAAATTATGGAGCGCATGAAAAGTGGAGCCTTCATATTTTTCCTCGACTCCGCCAAAACCATTAACTACGAACAGATGAGCGAAGCAGCAAATTTGAAGCACTTGGAACAGATTTACGGTTCTCACTCAGAACAATTCCACACACTGTCTTTAAGTTCTGTCAGAACGTTTCTCGATCTCTACAAAAAAGACTTGGGTAGACTTCTGTGCATGACGTACTGTTTTGTGTCTGTGAGTGTCTGGACAAAGATGGACAACACATTGCGGTTTTTACTATCGAAAGAACCCAATGGCATCGTGAAGAAGCGGCAATTAGCACATTCTGAACTGGATATTCAGAGGACAACCAAGCTGACAAACAGGATGTTCACTTTTCGTGCGCAAGTCCGGAAGTTACTTGTCACGTATTTCACCGATGGAGAAAGTGACGACATGGAAGAAGAGGAAGATGCGTTCGATACTTTGTTGGAGAAATACCTCGAGTTCATTCCTCAATATCTATTTCAGACAAAGGAAAAGAAAAGACGAATATTTACTGGCCCTCCCCTATCAATATGAATCTTATTTTCCTGTATTGTGGAATTTATTTAAAACATTCCATTATTACTCCTTCAGAAGTGTTTAAATGATTGTGGATGATATTGTTGCTACAAGTTTTAAGCGATTCTTACTACACCAATGTCAAGTGAGTGAGTATTTATTAACGTCGCCCTAAAGCACCACTTGTGACTAGGGTTTCTGATTTTCCGGTATTTTTCATTCCCGGGAATGCAATAGTCCTTATCGGGATTCCTGGAAATACATCAAAATTTTAAAAAATTTAAAAACAAGTTATTTTTAAATAAAATCAATAATTATATAAAATAAGGAAACGTATAAATTCCAAAATTAATACTTATTTATATAATATGAGCGAAAAAATACAAAAATATATAATAAATTGATTATTCATTTTTAAAATAGGATTTCAGAAAGCATAAGAAATTTATACTTTTATCACTCAGCCTAGTTAGTTCTAAGCTTTGTGACGAATAATCCGGCAGCAGAAAATGCTCTCTCGGGTTTAAATGACGTCGGAGGTATTGTTTTTAAAGCCTCATATAGTATTATAATGTTTGGTGATGGATTTTCAGTCGAGTCGAACAACTGCATCTCTTGTTTCATGATTTTGTTGAAACTAGTACTTTTCTTGGTTGAACAATATAAAATTTTAGTTTTAGAGTAAATTGCTTTCTCTAATTTTTCGTCCAACGCCTGAGGTTTCTCTTTCGAAATCTCCATGCTCTCTTCTGAGTACGAAGAGTTGGATATTGATTCCTCATCTTCACAGAAAAGCCTTGTTCCTCTCTATCATTTGGGCTTTTCTAACCAAACAATTTTTACTTGGCAATCACGAAATATCGACAGTAACTGCAGCTGCTTCGTATTTTCTCCCAAAATTCAGGTATTGCATTAATCCTATTATATTAACGTTGCCTCTCTCATTAGTTCTTTAGATTAGAGAATATTTCACATTTTTCGCAAATTCTGAATTTTGTTCGTTCAATTCTCCAATAACGAAAGAAAATACACCTTCTGCAGTTAGCAAAGTTCCATTTCGACTGCATAATTTTTCTATAAGCCAATTATCACTGGCTACAATTATAGTCACAGTTTCAAACTCTACATTGATCATCATTTGTTCTTTAATGTCAATTAATGCTTTTAAAAATTGCTGACTTTATTTTTAAAAATCTTTCAGGCATTTCCAACAAACTATTCCAGCGTGTTTTTGTCACGGCGATTCCCAGGAAATCCCGGGAACGAAGTATAATTCCCGGGAACAGAAAAAGTACAAAAATCTTATTATTTCCGGGAACCCGCGGGAAAGAAACCCTACTTGCGACGTACTTTGTCATTGTGAACCTCGGTCAAGTGACGAGGACGACACCTAAGGTGGCACCCCACTCTTCTAGGTTGCAAGCCATCCCAACGTGAGGATCGATGACAGATTTAATGCAAATAAGCCCAACAATACGCTAGATCTTCAGTAGTATCAAGACTCGAGCCCATGACTTTACGATACCGGCCACGAGTTCGCGACATGACCACTACCGTGGCCGTTACGCCAAAGGCAATATTTTGAGAAGCACAATCGTTAATTTTACCCATTTTAACTCATTTTAAATTGTTTGTGTAGTTATTATTTATGTGAGCAAATTTCTATATGAAAGCTCTCATTCTTATCTAGTTGCAATGATATGCTCGAAAAGTCTTCAATTTCTCACTCTCAAAATTCATTAAGTCAATGCAATTTTTAATGCTGCTCACTTTTACTTTTGTACAAATTATTTTTATAATTATGTGTATTTTGAAGCGTTTTGTATTTTTATGCATAAAATGAATGGTTTTGCTTTTTTTTTTTCAAAATATTCTATAAAACGAGAACATAATTCTTTCATAAATGTGAAACACAAATGTGCAACATATAATTTATGAAATAGAATTTGTATTATGTGTGAATACCTTAATACAATTTATTATTCAACTTAAATAAAAGGATTGTTTCTTTAAAGTTGGTTTTTAGAGAGAAAATATTATATATTCATCACGCTATTAAAGCTAATATGATTTTTAGACATGTATCTTTGTCGTTCAAAAGCAATGAATAAGGCTGTTAGTTGCTTTTTGTAAATAAAATTTGTTTTTCTATAAATGCATACAAATAACAAATTAAGTTATTAATTGGAAAAAAAAACTAACATTTCTCACATAAAATTTCATACCAGTATACATTTTTAAAAAATTTTTTGATAAAAATACAATAGATGGCGCCACTACATTCCTCTTTTTTTTTAAAGAAAAAACTAAAAATTTTTTTTTTTTTTTGCGTGTATTAACATAATTTAAATTTTACAATCATTAAATGAATATCACTTCAGCTTGAAATAAGAAAATCAGAATGTTCTATTAATAATATTTATTGTTAGTAAAATTAAAAAAATACTTTTTGATCACGAATATTTACAAATTTTCCTATCGGTACTTTTTTTTAATACAATTTCAAATTCTATTCACTATTAACTTTCCGTTTAAATTTTTCATCTTAATATTACTTAATGATCATCGCAATCAATGAAATTCTTTTAACTACTAACCAAATTTTACAAATCTTAAGGGATTTGTAACAAGATTATTTTATGTCATTGTAATTATGAACGTATTGTATGTTCCCTTGTTAAATTACACGAAAGATTACCTTTTATAACATGCCTGACTTTTCCATTGCTTTCTGAAATTCGATTGCTATCAATTTTCATATTCAATTTTTGTTTCCTATATATCAAAATGTTTACTCTTGAAATTGCTTACAAATAATTTGGTTTACCGTAAAATCCGGCGTATAACGCAACAAGAAGTAAGATAGAAATTAACAGGTGCGTGTTATACGCCGGGTATGTATAAAAATAGCTTCAAAAATAAAAAAATAAAATAAAAAGATGAGTATAAGAAAAATTAGACACTTCTACATAGATCCGAATACTATTTATTTAAAAGAAATGACACATACCTAATGAGAACTTAAACGGTTGTAGTTTTAGAAGTGTACAATATTTTCAAAAGCCTTGGGTAAATGAGAGAGGGAATATTAACGTCGCACTGTTCAGCAACACGAGAGTTTTTAGTGACGGACCTCGTCATTTTGAACCATGATCAAGTGACGAGGACGATACCTGAGCTGGCACACCCCCCCTCTCCTAACTTCCACACCACACCTACGGAAGGACGTTTGAGCTCTCGACAGATTTAACGTGCATCACTCCCCTACTCAGAGGGTCTTCAAAGGTACTGGGCTCGAACTCATAACACGCCAGGCACGAGGTCCATTACCTTGACCACTAAGCTACCGAGACCCCTCAAAAGCTTTGAATAATACCTCAAATAAATGACTTCAAAGTATAAGAGCATTGCAAACGTACATTTCAGGGTTTCTTCGTAAAAATTATAGTTTAAAAAAAAATAAATAAATAAAACCCTTTTTATAGCTAATTGAACTAAGTTGTAACTTAATCTTTTGGTCGCCAAATCTGGTAATGGGATCTGAAATTACTCGCCAGATGCAGGAAGGGATCTGAAAATGGGGGGGGGGGAATTTGGGGGGGTCGAAGGCCCCCCATTTTGGTACCAGGCTCCAATCCGCCGCCCAACGTATTCTTTTGATTTTGCCGATTTTCGGGGGAACAAAAACAATACAAAATTAATTATAGATAGTTAATTTTATTAATTAATGCTAACAAATACATAATTAAATTTTACGTAATATATACATAGGATTATAACCAAATTAAAAAAAATCAAGGGCTAAGGGTGGTGTCAGGACCCCTAGGACACCCCCCTTGTGTGCGCCATTGGTCATCAGTCCTGGACAAGTGAACTAAATTTTGAATTAACCTGACCTTTTAAAGTGGGTAAAAATTGAGTTCAAAGATTCCGTTACATACAAGTGAAACTTATAAAAGGGTATTAATAAAAAAGTGGGGATGCATTATACGGCGAACATACCTGAATAAAATGTAGTTTGAAAGTATAAGTGCGCGTTATACGCCGGATTTTACGGTATATATTTATGCATTCCTCATACAGATTAATTGCATAATCTCAGATATAGGAATTTTAGTACGAACGTATTAAAATGTTAATTCCATCTAAGACTGCAAAGCGAATGTTTACTTGCTTATTGACGTCGCAGTCAGAAGCAATACGATGGCAGTTAGGGATGTACCTCATAATTTTAAACCCCCGTTAAGTGACGAGGATGACACATAACTAGTACGGCACTCAGCTCACGTCCTTATCATGCCAATTGAGCCTTGACATTTTTAACGTGTATGAGTCCCAATACACGATGGGTTTTCAATTATACCAGGACTCGATAAAAATGACACCTATCACGTGTATGCAACTATGACTACTTGGCTACCGCGGTCACGTGATATTGGGCAGAAATTGAAAGAATAAGATACAAAGATGACTCTTTATCTGGTTATGGTGAGAAATGACTAGCTCAATCACCCATATCCTTTTGTACAACTCTTAATATATTGGACAAGAAATAATTTTGATTCAAATTTTTAAAAAAAAACAGAACGAATTTTAAATATAATGCTTAGAAATATAAGAGGGAAATGTATGTTTATTTTTCTTAATTTCACAATGTGTTCTGGGAAAGAAAAATAATAGATTAAATTTCCAACTTTGCTCCATTTATAGAATAAGATGGTGAAACTTTTTATTTCAAAATTCTTGAATGTTGATTTGCAGTAATTAATAACAGAATACACTTTTGATTTTAATTTTATGTATTTTACTTCTAAAGGATTCTTTGAAGTTAAGAATTTTTCCTCCCCCTTTATGTTATAGCTTTGATTAATAACATTCCTGCATATTTATTATGTACTGTTGACCTAACAAATTTAATAAATATTTTAATTATATAATACATAATAATATTTCTTCAATTATCTTCGATAGGAAGTAATTTGTTATGGGCTAAGAAATCAATATCATCTATTTAAAAAATATATATTCATTTATTTATCTCTATCTAAATAATCATAATTTAAAAAAAAAAAAACGTACTTTTGAATAGAATTTTTCAATTCCTTTACCTTTTGGAATAATTTAATCCTACACAACGAAATCTAAAATTTTCAAAGTAATGTAATAAATACACAGAAAAGTTTTTTTAAAAAAAAGAAATAATAATAGGGACAAAAAATGTGTTTGTTGCATACAATGCGTTAGTTGTTATATAGTTTTAAAATTTTTCACTAGATGTCGCCACAACATGAGAAATTTATTTCCTAAAGCACAGGAACTGTTTTGAATGCGAGCACAATCAAGAGGGTGAAAATAAGAGAAGCCAAAAATAGTAATTTAATATTAAATAGAAAGGGAAAATATATTTTTTTTATAAAAACAAACAAGAGATATTTTTCACTAAAAAGATCACTGATCAACATATTGACTCGATTCATGGGATTTGTGAGGAATGAAGAGCCCTCTATCCTAAAGTGGTTTAATTATAAAATACTCTATAAAATCAATCGAGTGCTTGAAAATAGTACCACTAAAGTTGATTTATACAGTTATATTTTTAATTTATGAAAAGTTATTCCGATTTAGTTTCTAAAGCATGATTTAATTTTTTTTTTTTTTTTTTTTTTTTTTTGAAAAACTCTTTCTTGTGTTAAATATTTTTATAAGTTTTTTTAGAAACAAATGAAATTTGGGAAAAAACTGGGGATTGAAAAAAAAATCATGCACGATACATTTGACTTTATATCAAGAGAAGTAAGCTCGCACAATAAGATGTAGAAAAGAAGAGTATGAGATATTTTTTTATATAATTTAGATTATGTTTTATTTACATCTTTGTATATTTAAAGAATGAAAGATATATATTTTTACGTCTGATACAAAGATACATCTGATACATTAAGAAATACATTTTCTGAGGGAAGTTTAATCTCGAATTTTGCCGTAAATCTGTCTTTTAAAACAAAAACATTTAGATAGAAAATTAAGTAAATTTTATGTACTTAGGATTATAATCAATCGGAAAAAAAATCAAGGGCTATGGAGGAGGTGGGGAGGGATATCTGGTCCCGGGGATCCCCCTTGTGGGCGCCACTGTCAGATGAGGATTGTAATGGTCCCCCCGCGACGTCTATTAGTGTGGGAGATTCTGAAGGAAGATTAGCCATATTCAAAATAAACACTATTTATTCACAGTAATGAACAACAACACAAATTCTATTAACCAAGTTAAGAAATGTACCCATTACTAAATATGGAAAGCAATATAGCGAGGTACACGTGAAACTAGAAGACTTAATAAATCGGATCACTTACGTCCAGGCAATACACCTTCTAATTTCAAGCGACCTAATCCAATTTAATTCTTAATTGACCAAATCGTTATCTTAATATTACAGTAATAAGCTACAAAGTGTTCACGCTTAACTTCACGTTTAATCAATCACTGCTATCAGTTAGCAGTCTAACCTTTCTCTCTCTAGCTCGAAAGTTTCATCTTTATATATAAGTCTTAATTTACATAATCATATCTTCTTCGGAGGAGGGAGGTTCATAATAGAATAATTTTTAAAGACCCAATATTCCCCAAGAGGATTATTAGTGGAAGGAACGCGGATAGACTGGTTACAGGATGATGACATGGAAGTTAGCCTTTCATTAACGTCACGCAAGCATAAAGACTTTCACTTCGTACTGAAGCCAATATGTTATGTTCAAAAATAATTCACATAAGAAAAATATATAGCACACAGTATGTCTGCTTATACATCAAATCTAATAAAAAATTTAAGAAAAAAATAACTATGGATGACTAATAGCTGATATTATGTATAAAAATCACGTTCAGCTAAAATTTTATTTATCGACGACACATCAAAGAGAGAAGGCTGTAATTATTTCTTTGCTCTGTCTTTTTTTAAACTGTTCTACGTTATTCTTTGGCGAATTATGCACAGTAATATTACTGTAGTTTATTTCAAAAATTTAAAAGAGAAGATTATACAAAATTCAATTAACTATCTCTAAACAAAAAGAAAACGAAACGATTTTTTTCTAAAAGGATTCAATGAACTTTCCAAACATCCATGGCTGGCTTAAGGTATCCGACTACGTTCGGAACCATGATTTTGCAAAAGCGTATAAATGGATAATATTTATGATATTTAGTGTCACTTAGATTAGAAAATGTATATAAAATCGTTTTAAGAATAGTATTACAATAAAAAATAATTTAAGTACACTATTTTGACAAAAAATGAACATAGAATGACCCATTTTCAAAATATTCTCCTTTTGTGAAAAATGCTTCTATTATAATAATATTTTACCTGCATATAGCTCAGACCTCTGTACAGAGGCTCAACAAAAATTTTTGAAATATATAACTTAGAAGTGGGTTTATCCATGTTTTCCGACAACAGAGGGGAGAAATTTTAAGAAAAAAACGCCGATAATTATTTCAATGGGTTGTAACTCTGAAAATAATGTGAATTTTTCAAAAATCATAGTTGAGCCTCTGTACAGAGGTCTGAGCTATGTACAGGCAAAATATTATTACAATAGAAGAATTTTTCACAAAAGGAGAACATTTTGAAAACGGGTTATTTTCGAAGTTAATTTTTTGCCGAAATATTGTATTTAAATAAAAAAATTTTGTCAAAATGTCCTTAAAACAATTTTATACATGTATTCTAATCTAAGTGACACTAAATATCATGAAAATTATCCATTTATGCGCCCTTTTAAAATCACGGTTCCGAACGTAGTCGGATACCTTAAGATATGACTAATTCCTATTTTATTTTCAACATAAATTATCTCACTACGTAAGAATATTTTACAATTTATATTTAAAATTGATATTATGATTTTTTACAAATATTTACAAAAGAATATAAAATGTAATATCTAGATCCTTAACCTATATATAATTATAGAAAAATAATGATTTGCCCTATATTCTCCCGAAATGTTTCCAAGGACCTTTGAGAAATCCATAAACTCATTTGGATATATTTTGCATAATTCGAAAGATATTTACTAAATTACTGATTATAGATTTTTTTACCATATAAATGCATTTAATTATACTATAATACTTATCACAGGAATTTTTAATAAAATAATTGCAAGAAGGAAGTAGTTACCTCTAATAAAAAAAAATAATAAGTTCATTATTGCTCTTCCGAGATCCTAAGTTACCTAAAAGATTTTCATGGACTTTAAAAGGGTCAGTCCCTGCCAGTTCTATAACACGGATGTTTTTCTTTAACCCAAACAAAAATTATTATAAATTTTTTTTTTTGAAGAAAATGTGTCAAAAAAAGAAAGTGTCAAGACCTAAATAATTATCCCTAAAAAGAAAGACAATGATAATCTTTTTTTCTCTACAAATTCGCATGAAAATAAGTGTCCATTTTTTTCGGAATTGTACCCGTGTTTCAATGTAATTCTGAATTAGAAAACCAAAAATGGTTTCCTTCTGCATAAATACAAATTATATTTGCTATAGTTTATTACAAGAAGAATGCAAAACAATAAAATGCAAGATCTAATTAGTTACTTTTCAGAAAAACGATTTTTAAAAAAGTGATGTTTTCGCTTCTAGGCTCGTTGACTCTGTGAGGGGTGTATGAGCCCATGGATTAACACATGAATATATTTATGTTCAACAGAACCCAGAAACACCACAGAACGAAGAGTCTCCCACAAACAGACATAGACATTTTTCTGTTAATAATTGATCCAAAATATCACGTTTCAATCGTCATTGTCATCCCGAATGTCCCGCATTACCTATTCGACAACAGCTTACATTTCGCTCCTCCCCCCGGGGCATTTTTTTTTTTTTTCACCAACAAATTTACTGGAAATGAGCCAGCAGAAGGTGGCGACAGAAAAAAAAAAAGGTTTAAAACAAAAAGAGTGGTCGCCCAGCACGCGAACCCTGTTTGTGGCCAATAAAAAACCACATCCCGCAGCATTTCGAGATCCCATCTGGAAATTGAGATTAATGGATCTCTCGCGGCGTGTGGAACCAATCATCTGTAATAACAGGCTCGCAATCACACTTCAGAGACAACTGCCCACTTCACTTATGATTGGCCCAGCCAATGGTAGTCATTACTGTTAGTTTAGGTAATTGGCGCTCTCGCAACAGCCATTGAGGGAGACGAATGGATCTCGAAGGCGACCTCTTGTGTCTCAAATCCTCTGCACTGTCAGCTATTTTATTTTAAAAGATATCTGCTAATAATATGTCCTGCTCTTTATTTGTTATTATACCTCATGTTAGAAATAAGTCTTAGATTTACTGACGGAACAAAAAGAAACCATTGTGCCTGTATACCGTTATGTGGCCGCAAGGGGTCATTCTACAGTAGAGTAAATTCAAAGGATTCTAAAGCAGAATAACTTCTCAGAGAACTGTACATTATATTGCACAATATAATGTGCAGGGGTGTAGCCACCGCCGTATCAGCCGTATCAATGATACGGGGCCCCCAAGCTACAGGGACCCCGTCATGTGTAACTACAGTCCCACTAACAGGGCTCCTATATCTAAAAAAGGTCCCGAAGGAATTTTGATATAGGGTTCCCTCAGTCCTACGCCAGTGATAATGTGGTTATACTCAGGGGTGTAGCTACCACCATATCTATGATACGAAGCCCTCAAGCTACAGGGGTCCCAACATGTTAGCAAAATACAAAATGGTCCCAAGAAAAGGGCCTATAAAGGAATTTGATACAAGGCCCACTCAGGACTACCCATGCGCGTGTGGTTAACACCACGTCATAAGCCCTTCTTTCCCATCTAAGCCGCTCTCATTCCCTCCCCCCCCCCTTTTGGTCAGTGACCTCGCACTTCTCGTGGGTGAGTGAACTGTCCATTGGAGCCCCTCTTTGGGATGGGGAGAGCGTTTGAAAAAAAGATGATATATACATCAATACGTGAATACATACACAATTATATATACAATTTCAAAACATTCATTATAAACAAACAATACAAGGAATTCTCGCACCACGACTAAGTCTCATTAAGTAGTAAATAAATGTAAACATACAATTGCTTTCCACACTTTGGAAATAAATGTACGCATACAAAAGTTTATTTTTCAAACAACCAGAAAAATGTAGTGTAAAACTTTTGTACAATAAAAACTTTTTAACAGAACAAGACTTGCTTCTTGCAAAAATTCACCTGACTGCCTGTCAGTAAAAAAAAATAAATAAATAGAAAAATACAACCAGGCTAAAGCTTTTTCAACGTATTGCCTACCTAAGGGTGTGGGAGGAATGAAAGCAGAACCAGAGAATTCCATAATCACGATTATTTATTTAGTCAAACACACTAACCAACAACAATTGATTCTCTAAGTGAATGTCAAATGAGGAGCACGGAGAAAGCAATGATTATTAAGCGAATATGCGGAATCAACTTATTTAACTCAACCTAATCTATATCTCTGATTACTAACCTCAAATCTACTAGTTCAACACAGTGGTAAACACCGCTCTTAATCTTCACATGCGAAAGTAAACCTTTTTCAATCTCACCTGCGTAGCGAATGTAGCTACTTCCTACCTCCTCCTTTAGAATAACAAAACTCTGACTTTATATAGTCGAACTAATCTGAATATCATGGTCTCTTCTTGAGAGGGCTGGCTGTGAATTAAACACGAATGCTAGCCCAAAGATTCCCCGTGAGGATTAGTGAGAGGACGCGTATAGAGTCGTCACACTGCTGATTTGTTTTTTAACTGACTGATTTACTCATTGATTTGCATTCTAAAGCAATGCGAAAGCTGTTGGTGAAGGACCTTGTTATTTTGAAGCTCGGTCAAATGACAACGACATCTTAGTTGGCACATCCCTCTTCAAATTTCCACATTATCCCCCACGGGAGGATTCTGAGCTTCGGAAAATTTAACATGCATTATACCCTTTACACGGCCGTCTTTAGTGGCACAGGATTCGGACCCACGCCTCGACGAAACCGCGACTCGGCCACGGGTTCGTGATCATTCGGCTACGACCACATAAAACCTTCATAACAAATACAACTTTAAAATAAAAAGCAGCTTTTACTCTTCTTTAGAATTTCGAAAAAAAAAAATGTTCTACTTTTCTTTGGATGAGTAGATGTAATATTATCCAAATCAAAACCGATACTTCATCAACGTTTCTCATAGGTGCTGCTTTGCTAATTATGTTGATGACTGCCTTTCGTACTCCGTTAATCATAGTGGATTTGTTTTAGGATGATATGGTGGCCGCAGCAGACGAGAAGACACAGGGTCGCCTTAAGATTCCTTGAAGCCCTGGGCCCCTACACAAATGTAGGCCCCACCTATGACCATTAAAAGCGGACAATGCACGTCATACACGCAGTCAAATACTCGTACAAACAATAGAATGAGACAAATAAATGTCCATGATTTACAATTACACAACCGGCTCGACTGATTGCCCCCATTTGACTGAATGATGATGTATGGTGGTAGTCTAGACCTATACATGAATGAACGGTCATCACATGTAGTCAGTTGACATATCGTCCGAAATTCCTAGTTTTTCGGAGAATACAACCGGAAATACCATTTTACCGTTGAAATTACTCGAATCACAATCTTATTAAGGCTGAGTTGAGAACGAGATGAGGGCCCCATTGCGACTGAGGCCCTAGGCCCGGGTCCGGTTGGCCTATGACTTAAGATGTCCCTGAGAAGACATGGCCTTGAACTCAAGTCCTGGCTTTGTCTAGTCGTAAATTCGATTTCTGATCACTTAATAAATATGCAAAAGCGCAGCTGTATAAACCAGGGCTTCGAACCGGAACTAAACCCATAACCCAGAAAAAACTGTTATTTTGTTCGGAACGAAAAAATTAGAGCTAAACCGAAAAAAATATCGTTTTTTTTTTTTTTTTTTCTGGTTCGATATATCTTTAGTCATTTTGTTATTGTAACCAACCAGGGGCGCACACAAGGGACGGGGGGTCCTGGGGGTCCGGAACCCCCTCCCAAAGCCCTTGATTTTTTCCGATTGGTTATAATTCTAAGTATATAATACATAAAATTTAAT
>BMAV01014099.1:124789-137493 GCA_019973955.1 Trichonephila inaurata madagascariensis
TTTTTTTTTTTTTTTTTCTGTATTAGATATTTGTCTTTTCTTTGTACCGAAGGATTTAATTTTATGCTAAATTTTTTGGTGAGATATAATTACAAAAATACCCGAGTATCCAACTCAATTACTCAAATTTGTCTCATTTACAATACATGAATGTAAACATATTTAAACTATTACATGAATATAATTATTTTTAGTTAATTATTCAAAAATTTGTTTCATTTATATAATACATGAATATAATTTATAATTATATGCATACGATTTGTTTTTAATTTACTTATACATTTTGAAAATTTAGTTTAAAGTATATACACATTCCCCACATGAAAATGTATCGATTTAATCTTCGTACATAAATATTTTTTGTCCTTAAATATTGTTAGATGTCGATACAAAAAAGTAATCGATAGTTAGTAACTGGGGGGAAAAAAGAAAGATAAGTATTTTTTACAAATATAATTAGGGTTTTTTTTTTTTTTTTTTTGTAAGTACAACGATTTTTTTTAGCTAAAAATTTTGTTGGACTCAGTTAAATAATTTTGAAAAATTATATAAATGAGTCAGTGATTTTTAATGGAACTAGTGGCGTACACAAGGGGTGGGTATGGGGATCCAACTCCCCCATGGGGCAAAAAAATTTTTAATTTTATCTTAGAGATTACCCCTCGGTTCTTTAGTCTACGCGTTTTTAGAATGTAATTTCGCCAATAACAAATTTAAATGGGTTTTTTCTAGATAGTTAACATAAAGCATTGTATAAAACATTTAAACATTTTCACTTCACTAAGCCAAGCCACACCTTCATGAAGAATTCAACCTATTGCAAGATAAAATAAAATTTGGGGAAATTAAGCTTTCTATAGTCCGTAATTTTGTCATTATCAATCCAAATGTTAGTTTATTAATTCTATTAGAGAATGTGAAAAATGATAATTCTCCTGGGCACATTCTGAAATTGACAGAAAAGGAAATAAAGATTTGGGTTTGACTGCGTATATATTCCCACAACCACAAAATCCCGAACGAATATCAGTCATTTTTTTAATACATTAATCACAACCAATATCGTTTAAATTGAAAAAAAGGGGGCATATCTAATCACACCCTAATCTTACAATTCATTATAAAAGTTCGCTTTCAGCCGTTTAGATATATCGATTTAACTTACACAATTGACATTATTAAACACCCTTCGATATCGACGTAAAAGCTTCTGATAACTTATTCGACAGCCGACAATAGAAAGGGGAAAAGGGGGAGGGAGAGAATCCGAATACAATTATAGAAAGAATTCGATTTGTTCCTTCTACCTAAACGCCATCGAACGTTCATAG
Organism: Trichonephila inaurata madagascariensis; assembly: GCA_019973955.1. Lineage (NCBI taxonomy): Eukaryota > Metazoa > Arthropoda > Arachnida > Araneae > Nephilidae > Trichonephila > Trichonephila inaurata. The sequence continues at coordinate 126,124 of BMAV01014099.1, forward strand.
ATCGAACTTTTTACTTTTGTGGTCAGCTTCCCCCGCCAGTGACGGTTGCAGTTATTTTAATCCTTGACCCCCTCGGTCCTAATTGGTATTCATTACGGCACCTGCAATTTAGGGTCGGGAGCCCATAATTTAACAGTCGTTGGACATGTTGTCCCCGTATTTTACGATGCGGGCCCCAATTTATGGTTGAGGACAGCCATTTGCTTCTTGTATGTACACGTCTTCGCAGGGACAGGATAGAGGAGTTTTAATTTTATTTATGTCATCGGTGGGGGCAGTGGGGGTCCTTTTTTTATGGGCATCACCATACCTCTTACAGGTGTGGCTCTTTTCAACAACCAAATGATGATGAGATGCGATGGAGAGGTGTGGACATGTCCCATTACCAATTGAGCTTTCCGCGTACCTTAAAACTTCCAGGTGCTGTGTTCAGAAGCTACGTAAAATCTCATGCTAAAACGATTTGGTGATTGTTGAATTGTACTGAGTTCTTTTATCTGTTCTCATATCTTTTCAGCAGTTCTTAAAATGCTATTCTATAGCTCTTGATCTTTTGTATGCCTTACAATTAAGAACTTTTTAACATAGCATAATGTCTCCACTAAATAGCAAAGTTCTGTACATAAATTTTTTAAAATTTTTTTAATATATTGTTAGCTTTTTATATAATGGTAGCAACGGGTAGAAATAGTAATCTTTTTTTTTAAAAAAAAATTAGGTCCGGTAGATTAAAAAGTATGGAGATATTTTTTTACTGAAAAAAAAAGCTATTTGAAAGCTTGTTACATCAGGAAATAGTTTTCTATTGTTGAACTATTCCCATCTTTACAGTAATGATTACAATTTCTTCGCCTAGTAACGTATTTCTTTACATGCCTACATATAACAAACAGCTATTCTGCAAAGTATAAAAACAAAGCTCAATCTTAAATACTGCTGATAAGCTTAGCTAATACGATGCCTAAGTACTTTTTAATTATAGTTATATTACTACCGTAAAATCCGGCGTATAACGCGCATCTATACTTTCAAGCTGCAATTTTTAGTTTTTAGGTACATTCGCCGAATAACACCCCACTTCCCCCTTTTTTTATGAAGAAACCTGAAATGTACGTGCGCAATGCCTTTATGTTTTGAAGTCATTTCTTCGAGATATTATTCCAAGCTTCAGAAAAAAAATATCGTATTTATTTGAATCTAAGCCGCACTTTTTGAAGCGATAACTTCTATTGGCGCGATTTGCTTGAGAGTGAACATGAATGAACGTCACGCTCGAGAATGTACCGCTGATTCGGCTCTTTTCGTCTTCAGTCGGACCTACACACTCCTAAAAAGGAAAGGAGGGACGTTTCCCATCGCCACTCTAAAACCGGTAGTTTGTCCCCCAACAACCCAACAATAAAAGTAAAAGTAAAGTTCCTATAAATAGCTTCCATCTAAGTGGGGCTCTAACCCCCCTCACCTCTTTCTTGGGCTGGGATGGCCAGCCCAAATGACCTCGCGGGCTACTTCGGCAAAACTTTACAATCCTGCAGGTCGCATATATAAATATACACTGGTGTGCAAAACTTAAGCAACAATGTAAAAATTTAGCAGATTGCCATGAAATTGCAGAAAAGGAGGTCTGGAGATCAGTAGAGGGAACACGTAAGTCAGTAGAAACGTCATGCGTATGCAAATATCAGGAACAAAACGTCAGAAGCGATGTGAGCGTACGCAAAACGCGTGATGTCGGCGTGCGCTGCTCAACAGTAGAATGAAATGAAGGACGGAGACGCATTTCACCATATTCTCTGCAAGTGCCAGTGAGTCAGTTCGTGAATATGGCTAGAAGAAATCATCTGGATGACTTCACACGTGGAAGAATGATCGGAAAGCTGGAGGAGGGGCGTACTGTCACCAGTGTAGCTGCAGAGTTCGGAATCAACAAAGGTGTCGTGTCGCGCGCTTGGAAAGCGTTCCAAACCACAGGTACAGCTGTTAGAAAGGTTGGTGTGGCCGCCCGAGGACGACAACTGCAGGGGATGACCGATATATCATCCTGCAGGCAAAAAAAATTCGACAGCAGTCAGCAAGCGCCATTGCTCAGAAACTCTGTACAGCAACAGGTCGACAAGTGTAGCGGTTTACTGTGGCCAGACGCCTTCACAAAGGGGCCTGTTTGCCCGCCGTCCCGAACGCTGCCTCCCGTTGAAAGTTGGCCACCGAAGCCACCGTTTACAGTGGGCCAGAGAGCACAAAAACTGACAACTGATCAATGGAGTCATGTTTTTCTTTACGGATGAGAGTCGGTTCAGTACCCGAACGATTCTCAACGCGTTTTGATTTGGAGAGATCGGGACCCGGTTTTATCCCAGTAACATCAAAGGGAAAAACATCGTTACGGTGGTCCTGGAGTTCTTGTCTGGGTTGGCATTATGCTGAACGGCGGAACTGAGCTTCCCATTTTCGACAGAGGGTCTGTAACCGGGGATCGCTATTGTGAGGAGGTACTTCTTCCCCATCTGCGTCTTTTCCGAGGGTGCCATTGGCCCAGACTTCATTTTTTTGGATGACAATGCACGGACATCGCACTCTTGCTGTTTAGGGGGCTGCTGGAAAGTGAAGATATCACTCGAATGGATTGGCCAGCGTGCTTTCCAAATTTAAATCCCATCGAACATGTGTGGGATGCTTTGGGGAGACGTATTGCCACACGCTCACATCCCTCCGGGGTACAACCAACAACTCAAACAGATGTTGATTGAGGAATGGGCACCTTTCCTCAAGAAATGTTCACCAGCTGGTTCTGAGTATGCGGAGATGGTGCAAAGCAACCATTTGTAAGGGGAGGGCATATACCATATTAAGGAACATCTGCTTGTTGTTCTTCCTGTTGGATAGACAATCATGAGTCACGATACTATGCGTTCAATAAAGCTTGTTTTTGTTTGATTCCATACCGTATGCGTTGTATTCCTTTTTTAGCGCCGATGCTTTCGCCATCCTTTACGTACATAATACTCTCCCTCATTTCAGAATTTCATGTCTCTCAGATGATTTTTCGTGAAGTTATGGCAATAAACCCACCTGTTGCTTAAGTTTTGCACACCAGTGTATATCTTTATGTAAGATTTGGATCCATTACAAGCATTTTTTGGAGTGAAAATTTAAAACAGACTGATAAATTATTATTGTTTTTTTTTTTTTTTATGTATACAAACATAGATAGTATAATAATAATGCAATGGTCAAATAATGTTTAATTTATTTAATTAGTGAGATATCTGTTTCTCAACTCTTTCACTTAGTTTTTGCAAGTCGATCTCAATGCATGTGTAATTTGCGTATCGTAATTGATGTTGCAGATTTTCGTGCGTTCAGTTTGAGCACGATTTATGTTTGATAAAAATTTCAATTTAGAAAAAAAATATAGAGAGAGAGAGATTCGCAGGAACGTAAGCAGCGTGATAATATAATAACAGTTACAGGATTTATTTTTTACAAAAAAAAAAAAAAGAAAAAGAAAACCACTTTTAAAATTAAAAATATTGTACAAAATAGTCAAATTTTGTAAAGTTGTAAAGAATCCCGTGGGCCACAAAATTATTCAAGGCGGGGCACATGTGGCCCCCGGGCCGCGGGTTGAACACCCCTGTTCTAGGGGAATGAATGCGGGATTTTCTAATCCTAGTTGAAGTATGAAAATGAAACGTAATGATTTTTAAAAAATAGGCTTAGAGAGAAAAAGAAATCCTTCACTAAAATTAAACATAAAATGCAGAAAAAGGACAAATTTTTATAGAACTAAGTAAATAGTATTATTATCATTAAGAATATTGCAGTGATCTTAAGAATAAAAATCTATTTTTGTAAGCAAATCGGAATAGCAATGAACAAATAGTTTTATTAATCACATTACTTAAATATACTTTGAGTCTAAAAAGAAAATTAAAGCAATTAAAAATTTAAAATAACAAAATTAAGTATACAGGTATTAAGAAAAAGTTACATTAAATAGTTTAAATACAAGAAAACAAAATGTAATTAAGAAGACTTTCCTTTTAGCAGCATCGGATATATTTGTACAAAACTCTCATACAATGACAAAAGAGCTAGTATAAGCCAGATATTATGTGATATAAATCTTCTGATTAAATCCCTTTTTAAAGGTTTTGACCTAGATTCCTCTCTTCCCAATCAACTACCTCCTGTCTTACTATCCCTTTGCTTAAATTAATTCATGGATAGAATTGAATACTGTTAAATTACAAAGAAAAGTTCACAAAGCCGGATCGGGTCTTCTGAACAAATTACCTATGATTTTAAGTGGGGAAAATTAAAGTAGGGGTTTTCAAAAAAAACAAATCAAAACCTGTTGATTTTTAAAATCAAAATTCAATTTAATTATGTCAAATGATCCAAATGAAACCACGAGGAAGTACGGAACAACTCTTGACGGAGTTTTTTTTACAGATATTTAAATAAAATTTTGAATCTAAAGGATTTATAACCTATTTCAGCTACTATAAACTTATTGTTTCCTTCTTAGAATACAATTAATTCCAAAATATGATTGTATATTTCGCACAAAAATATTACTTTATGAGTACAGACATATGAATAAATAATTTTATAAGCAATACTAACATCTTGTTTTTTATTCACCTAACTAAGCCCTGAAATAACATTAGAAAATTTGAAGTTATCACTTCTATCGTGTGGTCATAATCACACACACTTTTTTCTTCCAATGTTAATGCTACTGAAAATAGGGTGCGGCTTGGAATCGAAGGCGGAAAAATTCGTTGGATGGGGGGCATTGAACATGATACTGACGATTACAGCAATTATAGATTCAAATATGTGTTTTAAATTAGGTAATTATTCATTTCTTATTAGTTCGCCTTTAAAATTTTTTTAAATTTCATATGTATCAGAATCGGATGATAATAAACCATTTTAAACTAATTTCTATTTTTTCTCAAAAACGTATTTAGAATTTGAGGTGCGGCTTAGATTCAAATAAATACAGGTATACTTCTATAACTACAACACTAAGTCCATAAAAAATATAATTTCTTTTAAAGAATTAATATTTCGATAAATGTAGAAGCCTAATTTTTTTTGTTCGCTCATCTTTTCTTTATTTTTTAAAGCTCTATTTTTTATACCCGGCGTAAAACGCGCACCCGTAAATTTCGATATTATTTTTTGTGTGTGTTAAAAGTGCGCGTTATGCGCCCGATTTTACTGCAATCATTTTAATTCAAAAAGTTATTAAAATCAATTATTCAGTATCGCATTTGATCTCAATAGGCGTAGGTGGTTCCCCAAATTTGTATAGAAAATTTAAAGTAAAGGTCTATAAATTGCCGAATAGTTAAACCTTACAGAAATATTATTTCGTTTAAGGGTACCGGATAGTTCGAGAGATTTTATGAATCCCTGAAAGAGGTGTCAATATGTTACGGAGCCACTCCAATTGAGGCATATATGTTAAAATATTCAACGTCGACTAACATTAATTTACTACATTTCCTGAACTCAAACAAACAACAGCAAATGTTCAAGTGCTGGACACTATTCCAAAAAAATCGATATGTGTTTTTTGAAATCCTTTACAGGGAAAGAATCCAAACACACAACTGTAATTTAATTTAATCTTTAAAACTCTACAGTACATCTGGTGTAGCACAGTTTCCTTCCCCTTCCCCAAGCCCTTTTTTTTTCGGATAAGGCTCAGTTGCTATATCCAGCAAATCAGATACAGTTCGTTTCCCTTTTTTCCCCAACAGACTTTTCCTCCCTCTTTTTGTCTTAGTTCAGCAGGTCAGGTGTCGTCCTCGTCACTTATTAAATTCATCAAATTATGCAATTGTCACCAGTAGCCCTTGTGTTGCTTTAAAGGGTGAGTTAATTAACAAGCAATCACCCCTTTTTGTGAAAATTGCCTGCATACCTATATAAAAATTTGTGTGGCATCTCATTTGGTTTTTTAAACTACTTTATGTGATTCTCTTATATGAAGACTAATTTTTTATTTTGTTATATAAAGTGCTATAAATCAGAAGCTCAATTCCAGAAAAATATCCCAATGTTAACACACATCCACACATATGTATAGTTAATTCATGAGATCAGTGGCGCACACAAGGGAGGGGGGTCCTGGGGATCCGGACCCCCAAAGCCCTTGATTTTTTCCGATTGGTTATAATTCGAAGAATATAATACGTAAAATTTAATTAAATATTTGTTATTAAAGATTAATTTTATTAATTAATGATAATTATTTATTCAATAATTAGTTTTTACTGTGTTTTGTTCTGAAAATCAACAAAATCAAAAATAGCATGATACAAGAATGGTGAACTTTCAACCCCGAACCCTTGAAAAATTCCTGTGTGCGCTACTGCATGAGATTATAACATATAACAAGCCTTTAGCCCAGGCAGTCTCAAAATTTAAAATTCGTGCAGTGAATACGCAGATTTTTATTTGAACACATGAAATTAAACATCAATATTAAAACGTTAAAAGGCCGCAGTGGCCATAATCCAGGTCTCGTGACCGACGTGTCATGAATTCAGGCCCTAGTGCCCAGTGGCGTTACGCAGAATATTAGGTCTCCCCTGCAAAGTCATATTTTGGACCCCAAACCCAAATATGTACTTGGCGTCATTCAGGCTTTGGGCTCCCTAGAATCCCTGCCTCTCCCGCAATGCGGGGGTATACGTTACGCCGCTGCTAGTGCCTCTGAAGAGGGGCTAGTGCCCTATAGAGGGGCTGAACTAAACTCAGTGGTGCAACAGCCTATGGTGGCCGCGGTAGCCGAGGGAATAGGATCGTGGCTTGCCTTGTCACGAGTTCGAGCCCAGTACCACTAAAGACCCGCCGTGTAGGGCAGCGATGCACGTTAAATCTGTCGAGAGCTGAAACGTCCTCCCGTGGGGTGGTAGTTAGGAGAGGGGGTGCCAGCTCAGGTGTCGTCCACGTCACTTGACCATGGTTCAAAATTACGTGGTTCTTCGCCAAAAGCCCTCATGTAGCTGAACAGTGCGACGTTAATATTCAATCAATCAAGCAAGCAACAGCCTATGAGGGCCAAGGCCTACTGTGCCCATCTCAGTATACGTGACCATTGGATGCTTGGTCAGTTTGAAGCGAAAACCCTCAGTGTTTAGTCTCCAAGCAAGCTTGGTACTCATTTATCGACCCACTGAAGAGATGAAAGGTTGAGTCGACCTTGCCCAGCCCGAGGATAGAGTCTCGGACCTGCGTGATACGCTACCACTCGACCACTGGGCCTCATATAGAAGGGATAGTGCATGGTAAATCAGTCTATGCCAGTGCTTCTCAAACTTTCAATATTTGTAACCCAATATGCAATCATAATATTCATCGCGACCCCTTCCATACAATAACACTGAATGTAATTCAGTAATACTATACTTTGGCGCTAGAGCGGCTAATACCACTTTAACCTCTTAAGTGCCACCGGCGAATATAAACTTCTCACTCAGCCAAAGCATTAACTGCCCCTGACGTATATATACGTCTTTCCGAAGTACAATCTTTTGCCTGTACTGCTATTTATAAAATTATTCTGAAGGCTTTGGAATACAATAAAAAGACCTTGACAGTGTTTGCGAAGGATTTTTACTTATTTCAGAGAATTTGCTTATTTATTTTCCTCCCCCCCCCCTCCACCACCACAATACATCCCAAACACACGCGTTCGTGGAAAACGGAGGCATTGAGGAGGCAACTTTTAACCAGCAGTTAAAGGATTAATAATAAACAATACAAATTATTATGATAAATGTTGATTTTTGTGTAAAATTTTATGGAGACAACCCCATGGGGTCTCTGGTAATTATTAAAATTGTTCTTAACTTATAGTTTTGTAAATTAATTATAAAATACATCATGCAGTACCAATACATTTATAAGTGAATTATATCAGTGTGAATGTGTTTTTTATTTTTATTATGTCCGAAAGTTTTAATTTGTTTACTTTCAGTTAATTAATAATTTTTAATATAATCTTTTGTTTTCGACTTTTCAATATGCTCGCTCCCCCAGTTTGAGAAACGCTGGTCTAGGCTCAAATTCTTCCCTTTGATGTGGAAGTTCGGATAGGGGGTTGTCTTTGTCACTTGATTGTGGTTCAAAATTACGAGGTCCGTCGCCAATAGCTCTCGTGTTGCTTTACAATGTGTCTTTAATAAACACTCACTCACTCATTTATAAGTTAAAATACCGGGTGTTTCTCTAAAAGAACATCGGAGTTTTAACGCTTTATACTATTTATCACATATAAGTTACAAGTATAATTCATACATTGAATGAAAGAGTAACTGAAACAGTTTTATCTACAAGTTTACAAATGTTCAATGTGAGCCCCATTCATCACAAACTTTTTTCGGTGTGTCTGAGGAAATTCTTGCAACATCTGCTTCCATCCTGTGTCTTAAGTGTGAAAGGTCAGCTGGTAGCGGAGGAACGTACACAATCCTTTATGAACACCCACAGATAAAAGTCACATGGCGTCAGATCGGGTGAACGTGGAGGCCATGCGACTTTTATCTGTGGCTTTATCGGGAGGCTCTTTGCGCCCAATCCATTGGTTGGGTACAGTGATATTTAACCAATCGGGTACTGAGAGATACCAGTGAGGCGGTGCACCATTTTACTGCCAAATGAAGTTAGTTGGTTCACTTTCTTCCAATTGAGGAAAAAACCATAGTTGTAATAGCAGATTCTGTCTTTGAAAACTGGAGAACACAAAACGCTTTCTGTTTACTAGCCGCCATTTTTCTACTAGCGCGTGGATCGGCATGAAAGGGAGAAAATTAGCATACGTTTCGCGCACACATACCAGCAAACAAAACTGTTTCAGTTGCTCTTTCTTTCGATGTATAAGTCATACCAATATGTTATATGTAATGAATACTATAAAGCGTTAGAACTCCGATATTCTTTTAGAAACACCCGGTATTATAAAAAAAAAAATGGAATATAATTAGTTTGAAAGGGAGAGAAAGGATTGATTCTTGAACAGGAATGAATGGTATTCGATAAGACAGTACAATCAGCATATATTAATATTTTAATTTTTTTGATTACTCGCTCTGGGTTCGAATACCATGGTTCACGAGTATGTAAAATCAGCCTTGAAAAGATAGGAGCTTTGATTCTGTGCATGTGATTTCCTTTACGAACGAGATATCTGATTAATTCAAATGTCATTTCATCCATAAGCAGGCTACAAAAACAATGAATTTCAAATGAGATGTTTTCTTGATGTCTATTCCTCAATTTGCGGCCCACAGTTACGAATGGCTCCAAAAAGAACAGTAATAAATTTCTAATTATCGAAGCTGACTTGTTGACTACTGAATAATGGAGAAAGAAGATGGTCGAGGAAGATGACTTTGTGAAAAATAAGAGACGGAATGAATATGTAAGGACGGTTTCAGATAAGATCTTAACCAGGCAAAACATGTGTATTGTTTTCGTGGCTCAAATTTACCGATTCCTTGCGGATAACCCCATCGATAGGGTGAGACCTCCTACGGAGATAAGACCCCATTTTGCTATTAGTGGATTCGAATAAGATGGCATGACTGTGAAAAATAACCAATCATTGTCGCGCACTATTCAAATCGCTTGATGGGAGATAAAGAATTCGAGTTGATAAGCTCCATCGTTAAAACATATGAGGAAGAGCATACAAAGCTTTTTCGTATACTGTTTTGTAGTAATGCGTTTTAAGATTAGGGTCTCTTTAATGAGGATGTGGGAAAATTTCTGTCTATCAGCTGCTTGATAGCAATGATGTAAACCCAAGGTAAGCATTAAGTCGATCGCGATCGACCGGTGGACCGCCAAGACATTTTGGAGTGACCGCTTTCACTAAGACCTATAATCATTCCACCATACGAAGGTCGAGAAAAACTGTATTTATTCGAATCTAAGCCGTCATCAATTCTAAGAAGTGCCCCAAATTCTCAACAAGATCTTGTGAAAAATGAAAAATTGCCTAAAAAATGGTTTTATGGATATCCAATTTTACGAAATTAAAATAAATTTAAAAGGAGAACTAATAAGAAGTTTTGAATAATTAGTTATTTTATCAGTATTCTAAACTTTTAAATACATGCATGAAGCTGTAATTGCTGTAAATACCCCATCCAACAATTCCCCCCCCCCCCCCCCCCCCCTTTTTTTTTTTCTTTACATTGGGGGGGGGGGGGGGGGGGAATGCGGCTTAGATTCCCGTAAATAAGGTATTTTAAAAAATACGGAGGAAAAAAAGTCGAATTATAAGAGAAAATTTCGTTGAATAGAAAATGCACTTCGCGATTTGGAGGTCATTTTACGATGAAAATCGTAAAATTCTCTTGGTTCCAGGAAATAGTTCACTAAACAGAGAAATTCGTTAAATGGAGGTCCGACTGCCTTGTATACTTTCTTTTAGCTCACTGCACCTGCGCCACCAGGTGGACCGCAACACCTTGAAAAAATTAAAAGTAGTACCCTAGAAAAGTCTGCCCTCCCCTGATGTAAACAATCATGTTTTGCATTCAGGAACAGTTATTTAGATCTTGCATTTTTCCCCTCTCTTTTGCACAAAGGAAAAAATTCAATGAATTACTTATCCAATGGATTGACTATTTAATTTACTTCGCACTTAGAAGCTATTGACGACCGAACAGCATATCTTTGAACCACAAACCGTGTACAGCCAGATCAGGTATGGGAGCGATACCTGATACGACACCCCACTCTTTAAATTCCCACATACACGCCGAAGTAAGGATAATTAGTCCAGGTAGATTTAATGTGCATCAGCCGTGTCGTAGTGGAAAAGAGTCTAAAACACTTTGAAACAATGCTTACTCCTAAATCTTAATCCTAAGGTTTATAATCCTGTGTTATATTTTCAATCCTGGGATTATAATACCCAAATCCTGGGGTTAGGATTGGACAATTTATTAAATGAATACTAATACATTAGCATAGTTGAAATTACATAATAAAACTGAAAACATGATTTAAAAAATTGATTTAATATTGTGACGTCTTCGATTGGGGCGAACCCCACCCCTTTCATTCAAAGTTTTCGCCAAAGTTTATAGCTCAGTGCAGATGGCTAAGTGACCAGTACACGTGGCCGTGGGGTCATTGTTTATTGTTTGACCTTGGAGAAGCGCCGACACCCAGACTGGCACTCATAATGGTCAAAGGAGTGCACGAACCCTTTGACAATAGGCGAAGCCTGTCTAACGAAGAACACTGTAGCCTCGGCAGATGTCGAGAGAATGGCTCTTCGGAACAAAGGCAGTGTGATAAGCAAAAGGTCCAGATGCCGATCGAGAAACGTGG
>BMAV01014099.1:144399-155555 GCA_019973955.1 Trichonephila inaurata madagascariensis
ATGAAAAAGTAATAAAATTCCATGGAGATGACACGCTCCCAAGAGAAATTATGGATTTGGAGTGCGAAAAGTGTAAAGTAGGACTTTGTTACAACAAAATCAATAACTGCTTTAAAAATTTTCGTTGTATGTAAGGCTAAAGCAATTTTTAACAATGAATAATAAAATCCTCACATAAAAAAAAGTTTTGTAATTTACAGCACTACTGCGCAATGTTGCACTTCTGCAACAAACAAAAACATGACTGAAATTCAATTTAAAGCAGCTTAATTTTATATATATATATATATATATTTCCCTTTTATTATTACTTGAGAACTAGCTGATATAATTTTTTCGTAGAAATTTAAAAAATTGGGAAATTAAGGGTTAAGCAATGCAACACAAGTCTTAGAGGAAAATGATCAGGAGTGATATGACGTGAATAACAATTCTTAGCCAATAGCGCAATAAATCCTACTCACTATCTTTATAATAAATTAACCAACGAATCTTTATCTATAGCCGATTCCTTAACTAACGAGAGTCCGCTCTATCATTAAAGTTTAATATTCTATCGCTTGCCGATATTCCACGGCGAACAGCTATCAATCTTTATATCTTCTATATATTACTGTAATCCAACTTGATCTGGCTACTAGGCAACCTTCTGGCTTCGAACCGACTTCTATATGGCTCCTATAATACTTTATGGCCTCCAGCCGACCTCTTTAAGACTTCCTAAGACTTTTCCGCGAATGCTCCAGCTCCAATATATATACTCATTCCTAATCTGCATATCGCGTTTTCTTCTTGAGTTGGTTGGAATGAAATGCCATTCTGGCCCCAAAGTTTCCCCAAGAGGATTTAGTGAAAGGCGCAATAAAGCCCCGTCACATGTTCAGCTCCACGTGGCTTTTGGCGATGGACCTCGTCATTTTGAACCATGGTCAAATGACGAGGACGACACCTGGTGAGCTGGTACCCCCTCTCCTAGCTACCACACCACACCAACGGGATGACGTTTGATCTCGACAGATTTAACGTGCATCGCTTCCCTATACGGCGGGTCTTTAGTGGTACTGGGCTCGAACTCGTGACATGTCAGTCACGATTTGATACCTTGACCACTAGGCTACCGCGGCCACTTAATAAGATAATGATCCGGATAATTTTGATGGTCAAATATTATTTCCATATATATTCACTGAAAAACAGGGGTTTTCAAACTGCAAGTCAACTGGCAAGAATGTCAAGACTGTATTATTATGTGATGACCGTTGTCCATATCTAGCCCTAGACCAAAACATTCAACTCATTGAGTCGAAATGCGACCTTCGGTCGAGCGAGTTTGTGCCCAGGTTTATGAGATTGTAAGTCATGCACTTTTATTGTTTCAAACTATCTTTTGTACGAGTATTTGACAATCCATTCTATATAATGTCTACTTTCAAAGGTCACAGGTAGGGCCTACTTTCGCATATGGGCCCAGGGCCTCAAAAAGTCTTAAGAAGTCCCTGATCACGCATAGAATTGTTCATAAATATATTCTTTAATGAAATCAATGTATAATAATTTTGAAGAAAACGGTCACAAAAGTTACTATTTTTTTTTTTTTTTTTTTTTTTTCAAGAGAATTATATAAAACTAAGTGTATGTTCAATATATATATTTATTTTTAAACTTTGAGTAAATTTTTAGCTTGAAATTCAAAAAATTAATTTTTTTAAGAAAAGTAAACACTTAGGATTATTATGACTGAATGTTGGTTTTTTAGCAAAGCGAAAAAAAAAATTTAAAAAAAACATATGTTTTAAACATTAAAAAGAGAAGAATTTTACTAGACTTATGCAATGTAAAAACACATTAATAATTTTTTCTGGTGAGATAAATTTCAAAGCATGAGATAAAAAGGCCAATATCACAGGTAATAGTACAGATCCATCATCACTGCTCTCAGGTTCACTAACCGAACTTCCAAAACAATCCGTTATTTCAGAGTCACTCTCAGATATCGTTATACTTAAAGTACAATCCGATTCACTTCCAAACTAACTCTATAATGTATACAATATTAAAAAAAAATATTATTATTATTTTTTTTCCACAGAATGCAATTCTCGAAGAGTGTAACTAGGTAACTGAGCTAAGGTTACAAAAACATATTGCTACTATATATATGTTACCGGCAAAGTATGAAATGCCGGCATTTTATAGAATGCCGGACGTTTTTAGGCAAAGTATGAAATAAAAGAATTATTTCATACTTTGCCTAGGCATTGTATAGAATGCCTAGGCATTCTATAGAATGACTAAAGTTGTTTAGGCAAAGTATGAAATAAGGTCATGATAAGGTTTTTTGATACAATTCTATTCCCGCGATAATGTATGCAGAGTTAAAGAATAGAGTTCAATTATATAGATTTACAGCTTTATCACACATTAATTTTGCATCAATTAAAAATATTTCTTAACATAAAAATAAACAGCATAAAATATAACTATTTCTTCAACCAATTTTTTTAAAAAAACCTCGAAATTGTACATGTATTATGTTTTTTAAACATATTTATTAAAATAATAAATAAACAACGTAAAGTATAAGTATTTCCCCTGATTACAGTTAAATAAAATTTTTAGTGTGAACTTAGTGCTGCTTCGCTCTACTTTCATATCGCAAAAAATGTGGTATAATTTGTGACTTTTACTTTGATATTATTCTGAGCATTCAGTTGTTAAACAATTTCTTTGCGGACTCCGAATATTTTTCGTATGAGAGAAGATATTTTACTTCGATATGTAGAACTAAAAGCGGAAAAGCAGAATACATATGCAATTTTCTCTCTTCAAACAATTAAATATCTCCAGCTGTGGCATTCAATAATTTACAAAAAAACTATAAATTTACCTTTGAAGTTATCTTTCAAATTTTTTTTATAATTCCTTAATTGTCCAAATTCTGGGGATGTGTGTCAAATAAGGTCTATTACAAATTTATGAAGTTCATTCAAAAATTATCAAATTTGTTGAGTAGTACTGAGTGCCACTGATAATTGTACCGTGTGCCATAGGTTGCCTACCCCAGCTATAGACCATAACTCCTTCTCCAACACTACAACTTGCTTCTCCATTTTCATGCAGCACAGGAAAAAAAACCCAATTTTTTACTGAACATGTTTAAGTAAAATTGAGTATTTTGACACTCCCGAACGAACCACAATTTGCAACTGACGAATCCTGAACCTGAGGCACGCGTTAAAAGTCTCGCGCTTTGCCACACAATATTCGAGACGAATCAGAGATGTATTTCATATTTTGCCAGTTTCTCATTAGGCATTCTATAGAGTAGCTAGGCAATGTGTGAAACAAGAATCATTTCATACATTGCCGGCTAGTTTTAGGCATTCTATAGAATGCCGGATTTCATACTTTGCCGGTGACATATATATATTTGATTATGCTAACATCTACTTTAAAATGAAATAGCTATCTCTAAACACGCTACTAATAATCTGGTACTGGCATCTGGTGAGAAATAAACGTGATTCCGGGCATAAAGGCCGTATCACACGTACACGTTTCAAGCAATTTTTCGTTCAATTCGTGCAATTTTTACTCAGTTGCCATAGCAACCGCTTTCGAACAATTTTTTGCTAGCGAGCTCAAAATGTTGTTCCAAATAAAATTGCTTGAAATTCCAGCCAATGGGGTTCTTCGGCGCCCTACGTCATAAACAAGATGGCAACTCCGGTTTCGTCTAACACTTCAGATATGCCGTATAATATTTTAATGGTGTATAATATTTTAACGGCGTATAATATTTTAAATAGAATGGTGCTCTGTTTTTAGTTTATACCCATCAACAATTGCGCAAGCGAAATGAAAGAAATAATTTTGGATGTTCATTTTCCGAAGCAGAAAAATCGGCGAGTCATTTTTCAATGTGGAGATAGATCGCGGCTGACGTCAGAGCGTGTCATTTTGTTTACGACAACCCTTCCCCCTCAGATTCGGCCAAAAATTGGACGAAAAAATTGCATGAAAAATATACGTGTGATACGGCCTTAAGAAACAGATAGTTTTAATCTTTTTAGCTCGTTACACTTTTGAGCATGTCAGTCCGTAAATAACACAGGCACGAGAAATAGAGGGGGGAATTTCACCCCGTGATTTTAACAAAAGCGAGAAGTAAGGTTTTTTTTTTTTATTTTTTAAAAAAAGTAAACATAAAAATTAAAATTTTAAAGCTGCAATAAAAATAAATCAGATAATTAACAAAATATGTTAACTGGTAGTGACATTTATATGAATAAGTAAAGTAAATAATAAAAAATTTTAAAATCAAAGTATTAAGATTTGAGAAATTCAATAGGGTCATTTTGTTCTAAGCCATGGGTGTCCAATCCGGGGTCCCACGGTGCACGTGGCCGGAAGTGGATAACGTTGGGGGGGGGGGGCCATGTGGCCAGTGTCGGCATCTCTTTCACGACACACACGTGTAGACTGGTTTCAGGTATGGTGACTCGATTCACTTCAGTTGTCTTTCAGCTAGATGCGCTTCTGGAGTTCTTAGTACGGAATACAGTTCTTTGTGTTGATTCAACTGGTGGGGATGAGAATAGGAGCTGCACCCCAGGTGTGAAACTGAAGAAAGACTGATAATTCCTATTTAAAATTACCATCTGTTATATTCCCTGTTATCTACTCGGTTGCGTGGTAGTTGCGGACACATAGCATTTCATGGTTTGAGCGGACACATTTTTTCCCCCATCTTAGAACAGATAAAAGGTGCAGATAAATAAGGAAACATATACTTTTAAAAATCACAAATATAATTCGAAACATCGAAAAATGTAGAAAAATGTCAAAAATCTTTAAGTTTTGTACCAGGTGAGACTAAATCCGCGCGCGCGATGGTAAATGACACATTTATGCCTTTATAATAAAGGTTAGTTAGTATTTATTTACTTTTATTTATTTTTCTTTTATTAACTTGTATCTTTTATTTACTTTACTTCTAGTATTTATCTTTACTTACATTAATGAAATTAATTAATTTTATGACAATTGCAAAGAAACATTTTGTTTCAGTTACTTTTTATTAAATAATTACAATTAATATAAATATGTATGGGTGTATATATATATATAACAAAATCACAATATTAAGCGGCAAAGTAGAAAACGATCTTCCATGAAATTTTCCATTTTGCTTTCTATATAGGGTGTTGGATTTTTTTTGTTTGTTTGTTTGTTACAATATTTATTCATCCATAAATCACATTCTCAGAAATTAGGCCATCCCAGGTAGGATTCGAACCCACGACCTTTCAATTAGAAGTCCAACGAGCTATTTATTGCGTTACAGGGACACAACGACCGATTTTCCTTTTTATATATGGTGTTTTACTATTATTTTTGTGTTCGTTACTATTTATTCATTTTTTAATTTAATTAATGAATCAATATTTTAAAAAAACTGTATTAACATCAAGTGTCATCCTCTACAAGTTTTAAAAAATGTATTTGAACTTCAATGGATGAATAGGAAGTATTTTATTAAGGATTGAAAATTTGTACAAGATATATATATTAAAGACTCTTTTTGTATCTACATTTGTTGCGTCTCTTGAACTCGAATTTCTTTCTTCTTTGGCATTGTAGGTTTTAAAACTTTTCACTTTTATTTTTATTATACTATATATATATAGGGAGATTGTGAACGAATAGTAGGAATTGAAAATAGGAGAATTCCCTTTGTATTAAAGATAATTAACGTGAAGATTATTGCAGCTCCTTACCTCGAATAAAACCATAAAATTACGTCGTATTCTTGATTAGATAAGTAGTTTTAACACTACTGTAATTTATTGTAAGTGTTTATAAGAGAAGAAAATGTGATTTAATCAGAGGAATAATAATATTGAAAAAAAAAATCCTCCCCATCCTAACTGACTGAAATCTTTCTACGGATTCATGATTAAAAGCTTCTGATCCAAAAGGCAAGATTGTATTCAAATTGGAAAGAAAGTGACCCTTAGAAGTATTTAAAATGAACGTCGAACCATAAAAATTTTTAAGAACGATTTAAATCTTACTGTAGAAAAAATGCAAAAGCTGCTGTAGAATGTAAGTTATAGAACAGAACGAGTTGGAGACCAGTGTCATCCCCCTCCCTCCCCCTTTTTTCTGTCTAAATATAGCAAAGAAAATGAATAGCTGTGAGAACAGATTTGAATTAAAAGTTCATAAAATGAAAGACCGCTTGTAAATTCCAGCTCAGAGAAACATAACTATCACAGTTCTTTGATGTCCATGGAGAAAAAAAGTAGATTATTCCGATAACTTACAGCAGTAACTCAAGAGCAAAAACTGGTTTCGAACTTAGAGTTGAATGGTCTCTTTAAATCTTTGTCAACCATTAACATGTTGAAAAGGTGGTTAAGTTGCAAATTTATTATTCGTTAAAAAGTTACCTTCCGTTTATCGGTTCTGATCGCTTTGTAATAAAGTTGTTGGTTGTCTCAGGTACACACATTTTTGAGGTATGATGACAAAAATTTGCAGCGCTTTTTGTCTATTTTAAAATATTTCTTATGGATGTGCTGAATGTGTACATATACAGGGTGTCCCGAAACTCAACGTTCAAGCGGGTATAAGGTGAAAAAGAGGGCTATATCAGTTCTGGAAATTTTTTTAAAAAATTCCCTATCACTTGATTAAGTGATGACTAGCACATTTTTAAAAACGGTGGATACTGACACTCTTTATTATATCGTTAAGTTCAGTGACCACACCTTTCACAATTTCAAAGCGATTATTTTACCTAACGTGATATTACATAGTCGTGCGATGCATCGGTCAGAAATAGAGTAGTTTGAAAAAATTCAATCTAACTGACTCTAGAAAAAAACAAGTAATATAAAAAAAAAATTTAAGTCAATTCCTACTTAGATTAACAAAGAAAAATTTTATTTCAGCTACTTTTTATTAAAGAGTTACAGTTAATATAAATATGTATATACAATATAAATGAATATACAATAATATAATAATACAATAATATGAATCACAACATTAAGTAAGTGGTCATTCATTTTTATTCATTATTATTTAAGTATCGTATTGTCATCCAAAACAATCGTGTCTATAAAATTTCAGTTCAACTGAATGCTTTAAGACGTGAGAAAAAACCTATTCAAGTTTTGACACAAGTCGCCCAAAAGGATGCCAACGTGGCTGTATTTGTAATTCTTTAAAAAAATTAGTTTTAATCAATAAATTTTGATCAATTATAATTAAATTATTGTATTGTCGTCCAAAATAATCATGTATGTAAAATTTCAGCTCAATGGAGAGCTTTAAAATATATTTTATGAACGATTGAAAATTCCAGCAAGATAAATAAATAAATATATAGAGATTGTGAGCTAATAGTAGGAATTGAAAAATTATCTAGGGTTGAAAAATGCAATAAAATTAAAAAATGGATTTAAATTATTATTATAAAATTTTTCAGAGGAAATTTAGCCTCATCACTGCTCACTTGAGGAGTTACTGCTTGCAGTTATGAAAGCATAGCTTGCGCTAGAACAATAACATTCACTAACACAAATAGCAAAAAAAAAAAAAAAAATCACTAAAACAGTAAGGGTTACGACCCATATCAAACAAAACTATTACGCCAAATTGGCTCTCTTTTTGTAGATTAAATGATGCTTAAAGAATGATTTCTTCGGCGAGAATTTTCCGTGGACAGAATTTTTTCTCCCTGGACTGAAGTGGTTTCCAAAAAGTGTCTAAAACGGTAAAATTTAACTGTGTGAAGAGAGAAATTTACATGTACTTCCGCTTTTGGTTCTACATATCTAAGTAAAAAATATTTCCTCATATGAAAAATATTTCGAGACCATAAGGAAATTGTTTAACAACTGAATGCTCAGAATCGTGTCACTCTGAAAGTCACACATTACACCCCTGATTTTGCGATATGAAAGCAGAGTGGTGCAAGCACTAGGTTCGCATTAAAATTTTTATTTATTTTTTAATTTAACTATAACGAAGGGAAATACTTATATTTTCTGTTGTTTATTTCTTTTTTTATTAAATACTAGCTTGTATACCCGTTCTTCGCTCGGGTGAATTGAAGAATTAAACAATACAGACTGAAGGATAAAAGAGTTTTTAATGAGTTAATTTTACGGGAATAGTAAATTAAACAAAACAAAAAAAAAGCTTTTTGCATATCTCAGCTAAATAAAAAAACCATGTTTGCTTAATTTTAAGTCTGTAGATATAACAGCTGATAATTTTTTTTAAAAATTTATAACGCCCGTAACTCTGTTGTGGGTCGATTTTTGAAAACACCTTCCTTCTGCTCAGCAAAAATAACACATTGTTACAATTTTGTGTAATAAACTTAAAATAATGGAAATAATTTGTATATATATATATATATATATATATCTGGATGTGTAATACTTTAATATTAAATCTCTATATACAATATTGAATTTATTGAACAATCTCTCTATATACAATATATTCAATTTAATGAACAATCTCTCTATATACAATATTAAAAATGTAATGAACAATCTCTCTATATACAATATTAAAAATGTAATGAACAATCTCTCTATATACAATATAAAATTTACTGAACTATCTCTCTATATACAATAGTCAGTTCAAAACAGGTCTAAAAAACAGTAGGGTGAAACGAATCTGCAAGCGGAGGGGGAGGGAGAGGGACGCGTGACCTTTGACACTGTCGATGGGGTGAGGACCGGATGAAAGGAAGCCTTTGCAAGAAAGGAGTGAGAGGGATGCGTGACCTTTGACACTGTCGATTGAAATAAATGATCCCTATTTGAAACGGATATTGTTCACCATTTCATTGGTTTTAATTTTATTTTCGCGGAACCCTAATTTTTTTTCTATAATAAAAGTAGCCTAAGTTATTCCTTATAACATTAGCTATATGCCAGTGAAAGTTTCGTCAAAATTGGTCCAGTCGTTTCAGAGATTATCCGAAACAAACAAATAGACAGACAGACAGACAAAAATTTTAAAAATTGATTTTTTCATATAAGTACCTTATACACTTTTAAATGCATTTAGTAAAAAGCTGTTAATTTCAAATTACAAACAGACACATCATTTTTATTTATTTGTATAGATGTATAAAAATGCATGATATAAGTACAATTTTTTTAATTTTTTTAAAAAATTTTGTTGAAGAAATAGTTATATTTCTGTTAGTTACTGACTTAGTTACTGACTTAGGAGACTGAAGCCTCGGAGGACAACGGCATGTTTCTTCAAAGAGGGAATGGCGACGAGGTGGCTCAGAGGTCAGATGTTCGGACAAGCCTTTTGTCACTGGAGCATTCGAGAGGAACCAGAAGCATTGTTGGGTCCGTACCAGTGGGGTGCTAATGAAACTGAGGGCAGTGTGCAAACTTTTGGGGAATGCAATGAGGCGGGATGACGGCGGGCGTGTAGTGGGCCCGCCTCTGGAGTTTAAAAGAGTCGATCCGGGAAGAGAGAGGGGAAGAGGAAGAAAAACGATGACGAGAACTGATTTTCTGGAGTGAGAGAAAAAAAAGAACGCTGGTGACGTTGTCTAACCGACCTACAGAGAATTATGGGGAAGCGCTCTTCGGACAAGACATAGAGGTGTCAGATAATTAAACCGACGATTAAAGGAGACTCAGCACAACGGCTTGGCGAAAAGATACATAATCTTAAGATGATTCCATATTTCCATGTCACATTCTTAATAATTACTTAGTCGAGAAAATAAATTTTTGTTTTATTTTAACAATTTAATTAACATCTCGCTACCCGTTCACTTCGCTACACGGGAATCGAATATTTTAAAAAATGTCCTACAGGGCAGCACGTTTAATCGTATTGGTAGATGGGTTGGCACGCCACAGCTAAAAGTTTGCCGACCCCTGTTCTAACTCCATATTTTAGTCTCTAGGTATATTCGTAGAGGAATTACTCTATACAACACGAAATACCTGCTTTTAAAATGGGTCGGATAATTAGTACATCTTAAATGGGAATTTTGAAATCTTCAGATTAACTCGTAATGAATGGACAGTACAAAGATGAGCTACGCGATGGGATCCAGAAAATTTCAGAACTTACAGGTCTGGTGAAACTGGTGGGCAAAAAGCGGACAACACCTGTGGAGACAGTTACATTGTAAAGATGGCAGTTTCTGATAAACGAGGTACTTCAAAACCGATCGAACGAACGATTAGTGATTCTCGGAACACCTCGCCGTGCAGACTACTCTGTAAAGAAAAGCTAGCTCATTGTACTGTTAGAAACACCTGAAAGGTCAATGACCCTTAAATTTTGTTAAATTATTTTCAAAGTAGAATGGTAATGCATGCAGAAAGAGCCCCTCCAACCACTATTTCACTGCACCGTCTGGACAACCACTGGACAAATGGTTTGGAAGTGAATAAGATTTGGCATTAGGACTGATTTATTGCTGAGGGCACAATGAACCCTTGGCTGTATATGAATAGGGTGGTCGGCATGCTGTGACATCCTTTATGTCCCCCAATTTTGACAAGAAAATTGTCCTTCCTTGTACTGCAGTCAAGGCAAAATATCACAACAAAAGAATGACCACGTGATAATAGTACAAAACGATAATTGATTAGTACAAACAGTAGATGAATTGACTATACAAATAGTGCAAGCGTGAGGAGACATGTCTGCAAGAATACAAGTACATCAGTGTTTCTCAAACTGTGGGACGTGACGACTCTACGAGGGGAGCGCGAGCATATTAATAAGTCAAAATCAAAAAATTGTTTTAAAAAATTATTAATTTACTGAAAGTAGACAAACAAAATACATTCTGACATAATAAAAGTTAAAATACACAGTTACACTGATATATTATACTTATAAATGTATCAGTGCTACATATTGTATTTTATAATTAATTTAACAATACTAAGTTAAGAACAAGTTTAATAATTACCTGTGGCCCCATAGGATTGTCATAGATAAAAAATTATATACAAAAATTAACACTTATCCTTATAATTTGTAAGGTTTATAATTGATCCCTTAACTGCCGATTAAAAGTAACGTCATTCACTTCCCAATGCCAACCATTTACTTCGTAGGCGCATTTATGTGAT
>BMAV01014100.1:0-36456 GCA_019973955.1 Trichonephila inaurata madagascariensis
TATATATAATTTATTTGCAATGAAAGTAATTTTTTTTTTCTCTTAAAAACACTGTCTGAATTTTTAAAATTACAGATTCTTGCCCTTCAATGAACCTTAAAATCTCCTCATTGTGATCTAGTTGGATTGATATTATTTTATGTTAGTTTCCTATATTTTATACATCTGGGTAAACTTTACAATGGATTGTTAGTTTTCATAATTAGATCATTTTTATTTGCCATCTTTGGCTTATTGAAAATAGAACATTGCTTCCTTTTTGTAAAAAAATATATTTATTTAGTATTAATAGATTTAGTAGAGTTTTAATTTAATTAAATTTTTTTTTTTTTTTTAGGTTCTACTATTAATAGTTGTGCTCTCTTCAAGTAAATTTAGCCTTTTTTGCCAATATGAATTGAGTGACATCAAAGTACATTTCAGTTATGATGGCCTCGAACATTAGTTGTATTTTCACCTGACACAGGGTAATTGTTTAGCATTTTGCGTTACCCCATTTTATAGTTGATTTAAAAGGCAACCAAATGTTTTGCTGGAAAGGATACGAAAGACTAATAAAATAATAAGTATTTTTATAATGCGTCTGATAATGTTCATTTTTTTTGCTACAGATTAGAAAGCTTTTTCTTTTCTATGAATTGGAAATTAATTCTTTGGAAATTAGATGTGCCCTGCGCTTTTAATGTAGGTGTGGTGTTGTTTTATCCTTAAAATGCTTTGTCTGTAATTTTCCCAAAATGCTTTATTGATGATTTTTTTTTTTTTACTTATAGAAATTGCTTTTATTCTCTCTTGTCATGTTGCATACTGTTGGTATAGCTGTTTAAATTTTAGCAAAAAATAAATTACGTTTTGAACCCCAAAAAGGGACTGTCACCACCTTCAGAAATCAAGAAAAAAAAAAAATAATATGTAAAAAGAATAATATGAGATTTCAATTGAATAAAACCAAATTTTTTTCATGAGATTTGCCCCAAAAATGTCATAAAAGTTCATTTTTAGTATTTTTTCAGGCAAAACCGGATAACTTGAACTGATCTAATTTTGGCTTTTTTCTTTTCCCCCATAAAAAATTCCAGTGAACGAAAAAAAAATTTTGGGTTTAAATGTTTTTTTTTTCGGTTAAAGTAGGAATTTTTTTATGAAATTTTTAAAGAAAAAATGTTTTTAGGGGTTGACATATCATTATAGAAAAATTTGTTTTAAATCTCAAACTAAATAAATTTGATTCAGAAAGGGATGAAAATTTAAAAGTTTTGGGAGATTTTGGTATTTATATGTTTAATTGCAGTTTGTTTCAATTTTTATGATTTTTTTTTAAAACCACTTTGCAGTAACGACTGCTTTTTGGACAATTAATTTCCTCCTTTTTCACTTCATTTGCTAGCATTTAAACCCCGCACAAATATTGATTACAACCCTTTTAGATGGTATTATTAATTCCACAAAAATAATTGTATATATTTTTGTAGTCCCGGGGAAATATTCAGCCTTTTAGGGACTTTTCTTTTAATATATCATTAACGATTTTGAATAATATGAGGGTTTAAGGGGGAAAAAAAATTAAATTTTTTTTATTTTAATTTTTAAAATGAAATTCCTGTTGTGGGAAAATTGATGTACTTTTTTTCCCTTTTTAAAAAATTTTTTTTTCATGCAATAAATGTATTTTTTTGCTTTAAAATCCACACAGAATGTTTTTTAAATTTTTTTGGATTAATTATTTTTTTAATTTATACGCTTTAAAAAAAAGTTTTCAGTTTGAAGTACTTTTGCTGCACTTTTGAATTTTAGGCTTAAATTAAGGATAATAATCTGAAATTTTTCCATTTTTTTAAAAATGTGTTCGATTTAAATAATCGTGCTAGAAAATGAACATAATTAACTTGGGTCAATTTCAAACAATTTTATTTAAACGGTTTTTTATTTAAAGTCTGAAATGCTCTAGAATTGTTATAAAAATAAACTTATTTGCTGGGCCCATTTTAGTTTGATACAAATTTTAAAAATTTTTTTCGAGTTTGTTTTATAATGAAGAAATTCGAAAAAAGGCCCTTTTGGGGAAAAATTCAAAAAGATTCAGTTTTTTTTTAATTAAAACCAGGGAATTGGGGGGATGATAAAACAATAAAACTTATTATGCGATTAAAGGTTTTGAAACTTTTTAAAACCAAAGGGAAAGAAAACCAGAAATTTAAAAGGAGAAATCGTGCTTAGGTTTAAATAGAAATAAGAAGAGTTTTTTTGGTATATTTCCTTCCCGGAGACTGAAATTTGTTTTTAATTTTTTAATTTAGTTTTAAAAATTTTTAAAAAAATTAAATTTTCAGGATTCCTTTTATTTCGAGATTTATTTAAAAAAGTGCTTTTTTTTTCATATGCCAATTAGAATTATTAATATATTCGAGAAATTTTTCCAACACTTATTAATTGCTATATATAATTTATTTGCAATGAAAGTAATTTTTTTCTCTTAAAACACTGTCTGAATTTCTTTTAAAATTACAGATTTTTGCCCTTCAATGAATCTTAAAAATCCATTGGGATCTAGTTGGATTGATATTATTTTATGTTAGTTTCCTATATATTTTATACATCTGGGTAAACTTTTACAATGGATTGTTAGTTTTCATAATTAGACGGCTTTTATTTGCCATCTTTGGCTTATTGAAAATAGAACATTGCTTCCTTTTTGTAAAAAAATATATTTATTTAGTATTAATAGATTTAGTAGTAGAGTTTTAACTTAATTAAATTTCTTTTTTTAGGTTCTACTATTAATAGTTGTGCCTCTTCAAGTAAATTTGTTTCGTTATTATGAATTGAGTACATCAAAGTACATTTCAGTTATGATGGCCTCGAACATTAGTTGTATTTTCACCTGACAGGGTACTTGTTTTAGCATTTTTAAGTGCTACCCCATTCTTTTATAGTTGATTTAAAAGGGAACCAAATGTTTTATTGAAAGGATACTAAAGACTAATAAAAATAATAAATATTTTTATAATGCGTTCTATAATGCCCATTTTTTGCTACAGATTAGAAAGCTTTTTCTTTCTATGATTGAAATTAATTCTTTTTGAAATTAGATGTGCTCCCGCGCTTTTAATGGTGGTGTGGTGTTGTTTTATCCTTAAAATGCTTTGTCTGTAATTTTCCCAAAATGCTTATTGATGATTTTTTTTTTACTTCTTATAGAAATTGCTTTTTATTCTCTTGTCATGTTGCATACTGTTGGTATAGCTGTATTAAATTATTAGCTAAAATAAATTACTGCTTTTGAATGTCCCAAAATGGACTGTCACCACCTTCAGAAATCAAGAAAAATTTGAAAATAATAATACATGTATTAAGTAATGAATATGGTGATTTCAATTGAATGAAACCACCTTCATGAGATTTGCTCTCAAATGTCATAAAACAAAACCGGCCTTTAGTATTTCTTCAGGCAAAACCTTCCAAGTGTTGCCCAGATAACTTGAACTGCATCCTAATATGTGCCATTTTCACTTTTATCAATCGTATTAACAAAAATTCCCGAAAAGAACGAACAAAAACGTTTGTGTCATTAACAGTGTTTCTACTTTCAGAAAAATAAAGTAGGGAATTTATAGGAGTGTAATTTTTAAAGTAAAAAAATGTTTTTGCAGAAGGTTGACTTATATCACTTATAGAAAAAATTTCGTTTTAAATCTCATTAACTAAATAAATTTGTATTCAGAAAGGGATGAAAATTTAAAAGCATTTAGTGGGAGATTTTGGTATTTATATGTAAAAAGTTAATTGCAGATTGCTTTCAATTTTTTATGATTATTTTTTTCAAAAACCACTTTTGCAGTAACGGACTCGTTTTTTTTGATCGTAATTCGAATTTCCTCCTTTTTCACTTCATTTGCTCAGCATTTTTCAGCACCATGCACAGTAATATTGATTACAATCCCTTGAGATGTGGTGATTATTAATTCCACATAAAATAATTGGTATATATTTTTTGTAGTCCCGAGGAAATATTCTAGCCGCTTTTTTATCGTACCTTTCTACTTGGAATATATCATTAATCAGATTTTTCGAATCAATATGATGGAAATTGTAAGGGGAAAATATCAATTTAATTTTTTATTTTTAATTTTGAGGGTAAAATGAAAGGGGGTCTAATGTGTTGTGGGAAAATTGCATGTACTTGATTTTCCTTTGAAAAATTTTTTTTTTCATGCACATAAATGTATTTGTTTGCTTTAAAATCCTACACAGAATGTTATTTATTTACTTGTTAAAAGATCCGTTTAGTGTCCTGATTATTATTATCCAATTCACTATTGATTTTTTTGAATTGATACGCTTATGCATCAACAGCTTAGGGCTTCTCAGTTTGAAAGCCAAATTTACTGCATCTTTTGAATTTTATTTGGCTTAAATTAAGGCATAATAATCTGCATTTTTCCATGGGGCTCTCTTTAAACATGTGTTCGATTTAAATACATCGTGCCGTTAGAAAAATGATACATAATTAACTTGGATCAATTTCTAAACAATTTTAATATTGTGAAACGTTGCTCATTATTTATAAGTCTGAAATGTTCTAGGAAATGGCTCCTATAGCATAAGGAACTGATTTCTGTTGAAGCTCGCAATTTTTAGTTCTGATACAAATTTTAAAAATTATTTTAATCAGAGTTTGCTATATAATGAAGAAATTCTGTGAAAAAGGTCTCTTTGCGGAAGAATTTCAAATAAGATTCAGTTTGTTTGTGAATTAAGATCCAGGGAATTGGAGTGATAGATAAAACTAACTGGGAAACTTATTAGTGCTTTGATTGGGGTGTTTTGCAACTGGTTTACAACTAGAAGGAATGAAAACCAGACGACATTAGAAGGCAAGTATGCTACTGCGTGCTTTAGGGTTTTAAAATGGTGGAAATAAGAAGTAGTTAGTTAGTTGTGCATAGTATTTTTCTTTATTTCAAAGGAGTATCTCACTGAAATCATTGCTTACATTTTTGGACATTTAGTATATTAAATTTGTAAAACATTAAATTGTCAGCGTACCTTGATCTGTCGCAAGCATTTATTTAAATGAGTGCTTTTTGACATATGCCATTAGAATTATTAATATATTCGAGAAATTTTCCAACACTCAATAATTACATATATATAATTTATTTGCAATGAAAGTAATTTTTTCTCTTAAAAACACTGTCTGAATTTTTAAAATTACAGATTCTTGCCCTTCAATGAACCTTAAAATCTCATTGTGATCTAGTTGGATTGATATTATTTTATGTTAGTTTCCTATATTTTATACATCTGGGTAAACTTTACAATGGATTGTTAGTTTTCATAATTAGATCATTTTTATTTGCCATCTTTGGCTTATTGAAAATAGAACATTGCTTCCTTTTTGTAAAAAAATATATTTATTTAGTATTAATAGATTTAGTAGAGTTTTAACTTAATTAAATTTCTTTCTTTTTTTTTTAGGTTCTACTATTAATAGTTGTGCTCTCTTCAAGTAAATTTAGCCTTTTTTGCCAATATGAATTGAGTGACATCAAAGTACATTTCAGTTATGATGGCCTCGAACATTAGTTGTATTTTCACCTGACACAGGGTAATTGTTTAGCATTTTGCGTTACCCCATTTTATAGTTGATTTAAAAGGGAACCAAATGTTTTGCTGGAAAGGATACGAAAGACTAATAAAATAATAAATATTTTTATAATGCGTCTGATAATGTTCATTTTTTTTGCTACAGATTAGAAAGCTTTTTCTTTTCTATGATTGGAAATTAATTCTTTGGAAATTAGATGTGCCCTGCGCTTTTAACAGGTGTGGTGTTGTTTTATCCTTAAATGCTTTGTCTGTAATTTTCCCAAAAATGCTTTATTGATGTTTTGTTTATAGAAATTGCTTTTATTCTCTCTTGTCATGTTGCATACTGTTGGTATAGCTGTATTAAATTATTAGCTAAAATAAATTACTGCTTTTGAATGTCCCAA
The DNA here is from genome assembly GCA_019973955.1 of Trichonephila inaurata madagascariensis. NCBI lineage: Eukaryota > Metazoa > Arthropoda > Arachnida > Araneae > Nephilidae > Trichonephila > Trichonephila inaurata. The sequence continues at coordinate 5,997 of BMAV01014100.1, forward strand.
ATGGACTGTCACCACCTTCAGAAATCAAGAAAATTTGAAAATAATACATGTATGGCAATGAATATGAGACAATTGAATGAAACCAATTTTTCTATGAGATTTGCCTCAAAATGTCATATAAAAATTTACTTAGTATTTTCAGGCAAACAGATAACTTGAATTGCATCCTAATATAAAAGTATTTTCACTTTTTATCACCGTACAACAAAATTCCAGTGAACGAACAAAAACGTTTGTGTCATTAACAGTGTTTCTACTTTCAGAAAAATAAAGTAGGGAATTTATAGGAGTGTAATTTTTAAAGTAAAAAAATGTTTTTGCAGAAGGTTGACTTATATCACTTATAGAAAAAATTTCGTTTTAAATCTCATTAACTAAATAAATTTGTATTCAGAAAGGGATGAAAATCTAAAGTACATTTAGTGAGATTTTGGTATTTATATGTAAAAGTTAATTGCAGATTGCTTTCAATTTTATGATTATTTTTTTCAAAAACCACTTTTGCAGTAACGGACTCGTTTTTTTTTTGGATCGTAATTCGAATTTCCTCCTTTTTCACTTCATTTGCTCAGCATTTTTCAGCACCATGCACAGTAATATTGATTACAATCCCTTGAGATGTGGTGATTATTAATTCCACATAAAATAATTGGTATATATTTTTTGTAGTCCCGAGGAAATATTCTAGCCGCTTTTTTATCGTACCTTTCTACTTGGAATATATCATTAATCAGATTTTTCGAATCAATATGATGGAAATTGTAAGGGGAAAATATCAATTTAATTTTTTATTTTTAATTTTGAGGGGTAAATGAAAGGGGGTCTAATGTGTTGTGGGAAAATTGCATGTACTTGATTTTCCTTTGAAAAATTCTTTTTTTCATGCACATAAAATGTATTTGTTTGCTTTAAAATCCTACACAGAATGTTATTTATTTACTTGTTAAAAGATCCGTTTAGTGTCCTGATTATTATTATCCAATTCACTATTGATTTTTTTGAATTGATACGTTTGCGAATAACAGCGTTAGGCTTTCAGTTTGAAGTATCTTTTGCTGCATCTTTTGAATTTTATTTGGCTTAAATTAAGGCATAATAATCTGAATTTTTCCATGGGGCTCTCTTTAAACATGTGTTCGATTTAAATACATCGTGCCGTTAGAAAAATGATACATAATTAACTTGGATCAATTTCTAAACAATTTTAATATTGTGAAACGTTGCTCATTATTTATAAGTCTGAAATGTCTCTAGAATTGTCTATAGCATAAGGAACTTATTTGCTGAGTTCTGCAATTTTTAGTTCTGATACAAATTTTAAAAAATTATTTTAATCAGAGTTTGCTATATAATGAAGAAATTCTGTGAAAAAGGTCTCTTTGCGGAAGAATTTCAAATAAGATTCAGTTTGTTTGTGAATTAAGATCCAGGGAATTGGAGTGATAGATAAAACTAACTTCTCGGGGAAATTTATTGTGTGTTTTTGACAAGTGTGTTTTTGCAACTGGCTTTACAACTAGAAGGAATGAAAACCGCATTAATATTAGAAGGCATGCAAGTACTCAAGTGCTTAGGTTTGTACTGGTAGAAATGTTGTGCCACAAGTTAGTTGTGCATAGTATTTTCTTTATATTCAAAAGTATAACTCTCACTGAAACCATTTGCTAGTTACTTTCGGACATTTAGTATATTAAATTTGTAAAACATTAAATTGTCAGCGTACCTTGATCTGTCGCAAGCATTTATTTAAATGAGTGCTTTTTTGACATATGCCAATTAGAATTATTAATATATTCGAGAAATTTTCCAACACTCAATAATTACATATATATAATTTATTTAAAAAACTGAAAGTAATTTTTCTCTAAAACACTGTCTGAATTTCTTTTTAAATTACCATAGATTTCGTGCCCTTCAAATGAATCTTAAAATCTCATTGTGATCTAGTTGGATTGATATTATTTTATGTTAGTTTCCTATATTTTATGCACCTGCAAACTACAAATTTACTTGTTAGTTTCATAATTAGATCATTTTTATTTACATCTTTTGGCTTACTTGAAAATAGGAAACAGATGCTTCCTTTTGTAAAAATATATTTATTTAGTAATAATAGATTTATTACAGTTTTAATTTAATTAAATTTCTTTTTTTTTAGGTTCTACTATTAATAGTTGTGCTCTTTTCAAGTAAATTTAGCCTTTTTTGCCAATATGAATTGAGTGACATCAAAGTACATTTCAGTTATGATGGCCTCGAACATTAGTTGTATTTTCACCTGACACAGGGTAATTGTTTAGCATTTTGCGTTACCCCATTTTATAGTTGATTTAAAAGGCAACCAAATGTTTTGCTGGAAAGGATATGAAAGACTAATAAAATAATAAGTATTTTTATAATGCGCGTCTGATAATGTTCATTTTTTTGCTAAATGGATTAGAAAGCTTCTTTTCTTTCTTATGAATGGAAATTAATTCTTTTGAAATTGATGTGCCCCGCTTTTAATGTAGGTGTGGTGTTAATTTTATTCTTTAAAATGCTTTGTCTGTAATTTTCCCAAAAATGCTTTATTGATGATTTTTTCTTTACTAATAGAAATTAAGCTTTTATTCTCTTGTCATGTTGCATACTGTTGGTATAGCTGTATTAAACATAGGCTAAAATAAATTACTGCTTTTGAATGTCCCAAATGGACTGTCACCACCCTCAGAAATCAAGAAAATGTGAAAATAAAACATGGCTATAATGAATATGAGATTTCAATTGAATTGAAACCAATTTTCATGATTTGCTCTCAAAAATGTCATAAAAATGTTCTACTTCTACTTTTCAGCAAAAACCGTGATAACTTGAACTGCATCCTAAGATGTGCCATATTTTCACTCTTTTATCACCATCCAACAAAAATTCCAGTGAACGAACAAAAATGCCAGTTTGCTAACAGTGTTTCACTTTCAAAAAATAAAGTAGGAATTTATTGGAGGTAATTTTTAAAGTAAAAATAAGTTTTACAGAAGGTTGACTTATATCAATTATAGAAAAATTTCGTTTTAAATCATTTAACCTAAATAAATTTTATCTCAGAAAAGGGATGAAAATCTAAAAGCATTTAGTGGAGATTTCGTATTTATATAAAAGTTAATTGCAGATTGCTTTCAATATTTTTATGTGATTATTTTCTAAAAACCAATTTTGCAGTAACGGACTCGTTTTTTTTTGGATCGTAAATTTAACTTCTCCTTTTTCACTTCATTTTGCTCTAGCATTTTTTCTACCATGCACAAAATATTGATTGCTAACCTCTTTGAGATGTGTGATTATTAATTCCATACAAAATAATTGTACATATTTTTGTAGTCCCGAGGAAATATTCTAGCTGCTTTTTTATCATACCTTTCTACTTGTTTATATCATAAATTTGCGATTTTCGAATCAATATGATGGAAATTGTAAGTGGAAAATATCAATTTAATTTTTAATTTTGAGGGGTAAATGAAAGGGGGTCTAATGTGTTGTGGGAAAATTGCATGTACTTGATTTTCCTTTGAAAAATTTTTTTTTTCATGCACATAAATGTATTTGTTTGCTTTAAAATCCTACACAGAATGTTATTTATTTACTTGTTAAAAGATCCGTTTAGTGTCCTGATTATTATTATCCAATTCACTATTGATTTTTTTGAATTGATACGTTTGCGAATAACAGCGTTAGGCTTCGTGTAGAAGTATCTATGGCTGCATCTGAATTTACGGCTTATATTAAGGCATAATAATCTGAAATTTTTCCATGTAGTCTCAAACATGTGTTCGATTTAAATACTTCAAGGCCGCTAGAAAATGATACATAATTAACTCCTGATCAATTTCAAACAATTTTAATATTTAAAACGTTGCTCATTATTTATAAGTCTGAAATGTCTCTAGAACTTGTCTATAGTATATAGTCCTTATTTTATTGAGTTCTGCAATTTAGTTCTGATACAAATTTTAAAGTTATTTTAATCAGAGTTTGCTATATAATGAAGAAATTCTGTGAAAAAGGTCTCTTGGCGGAAGAATTTCAAATAAATCAGTTTGCTTGTGAATTAAAATCCAGGGAATTGGAGTGATAGATAAAACTAACTGTGTTCTATTAGTGCTTTTGATTGGTGTAGGAAGCTTTTGAAAACTGGTTTACAACTAGAAGGACCGGAAAACCAGATCTAATATATTAGAAGGCACAAGTACCGGGTGTGCTTAGGTTTGTACTCGGTAGAAATAAGAAGCAGTTACGCATAGTATCTCTTTATATTCAAAGGAGACTACCGAAACCATTGCTTACATTTTTGGACATTTAGTATATTAAATTTGTAAAACATTAAATTGTCAGCTGCATCTTTGATCTGTCGAAGCTACTTATTTTAAAACAGTGCTGTCATGCTAATTAGAATTATATTAATATATTTTATAAATTTTCCAACACCTGCTAATAATTACATATATATAATTTATTTGCATTGAAAGTAATTTAATTTTTTTTTTCTCTTAAAAACACTGTCTGATTTTTTAAAATTACAGATTCTTGCCCTTCAATGAACCTTAAAATCTCCTCATTGTGATCTATTTGGATTGATATTATTTTATGTTAGTTTCCTATATTTTATACATCTGGGTAAACTTTACAATGGATTGTTAGTTTTCATAATTAGATCATTTTTCTTTGCCATCTTTGGCTTATTGAAAATAGAACATTACTTCCTTTTTGTAAAAAAATATATTTATTTAGTATTAATAGATTTATTACAGTTTTAATTTAATTAAATTTCTTTTTCTTTTTAGGTTCTACTATTAATAGTTGTGCTCTCCAAGTAAATTTAGCCTTTTTTGTCAATATGAATTGAGTGACATCAAAGTATATTTCAATTATGATGGCCTCGAACATTAGTTGTATTTTCACCTGACACAGGGTAATTGTTCAGCATTTTGCGTTACCCCATTTTTTAGTTGATTTAAAAGGCAACCAAATGTTTTGCTGGAAAGGTTATGAAAGACTAATCTAGATATATATTATAAATGCGAAAGTTTTTGATGATGTTTGTCCGTCTTTCACGCAAAAACAACTGAATGGATTTTAATGAAACTTTACAGTAATATAGGTTATACATCAGACTAACACATGGGCTATAATTTATAGCATAGGCTATAATTTATATTGTGTGAAGTGTCCAAAATATAACGATATTTGTCAGATAAGTAGAAAAAAATTCTGCCATCTGCAAGAAATTCTGGTGTGCGCTGCAAAAAAGCCCACGACACCATATATATATTTTATTTGTGAAGAAACACTTTTTGTTCTGGCTACGCAAGGTGCTCGCTTCTAATTAATTCCTGTGATCAGCATAATCCCTAATTTTTTATTTTTTTTTTATTTCAGAATAAAACTACGTTTTGAAGGGAGGGGGTTATAAATCTCTCTTTATTTGAATGTTTTTTTTTAGTTTTTTTTATGATTTTATTATGCACATTTGGTAGTAAGAAATTGATCTATTTTCAAAATAAATGCTTTTATCGGTTCTGGTACTTTAAGTAAATAAACTTTCTCTTTTTCACTACATCATTTGGACAAATTTTCAAAATTTGTTTGTGGTTAGTAGTTAATTATAATGCTATAATTTTAATTGAATAAGCAGATATTGCATTTTTAAGTATAAAAATAATTATAACTATTGTAGTGTATTTTTTGACGTGAGTGAGTGAATATTAACGTCGCACTGTTCAGCTACACGAGGGCTTTTGGCAACGGACCACGTAATTTTGAATCATGGTCAAGTGACGTGAAGGACACCTGACCTGCAACCCCCTTCTTCTAACTACCACACCTCACCAACTTAGAATGAATATCATACCAATACTTAGCAGGAATATTCTTTGAAATCCACTTTTCCAAGATTTATGGCAGCACGGGTTCTATGGTGAGTATTTTAGTGGAGAAGGCGAATAGTTTTGTAGCAGATATTGTGTTTTCAGTGCATTGCAAAGATTATTATTTTTGTCCCGAATAAATAGTTTATGTCAAAATTTAATTGTCTTGTGTTTTTGTATGTTAATGAAGACCTTAGAAAACGTTTTGTCTATTTCTTTTAAGTGAACGGTGTATATAATTAATTTTACAGTGGAATATCTCTAATTAATTCATTAGATCTAAGGGATTAAATTTCCCAAAGTGGAATATTTTGTTTATGTATATCCCTTAATTTTTAATTTAGTGATCCAAAAAAAATTATTGTATGAAAAAACTGCAGTAAATCATTATGCGGTATATAAAGTATTAACATGGCTCGCTCCCCTACACGGCGGTCTTACAAAGCTCTAATAAAGCTCGAGCTATGAAAGTAGCTAGACATTTGCCAACTTGACTCTATCATTAACATTTCACTATGTTTTTCTTTGAATCACCATTATAATATAAGAAATAGCGTTGCTTGCGAATATTACAATTTTAACATAAAATAAATACAGCAGAAAGTAATATTAGTGTATTACACTTTCAGATATAAATTATTTACACTTTTTTAAGCGTTCATTTCACAAAACTTATAACAGTGTGTTACTTTTGCTGAGCAGGTATCAGCTTAGGGAGGTATTTTCAAAAATCGACCCTCAAGAGTGTTATGGGGAGTTATAAATAAAAAAAAAATCCATTTATCTGCTATTAGATCTACAGACTTAAAATTTAACAAAGATGTTTCTTTCTTTTTTTTGTTCAGATGAGATGTACAAAAAGCTTTTTTGTTTAATTTTTAATTCACTTAAAATTAACTCATTAAAAACCTCTTTATCCTTCAATCGGTGTTGTTAAATTTTTCAGTTCACCAGTGCGAAGAATGGGTATACCTGCTAGTAAAATAATAAATATTTTTATAATGCTAATGTTTTTCTACAGATTGGAAAGTATTTTTTTTCTGTAAATTCGAAAGTAATTCTTTGGAAATTAGATGTGCCCCACGCTTTTAATGTAGGTGTGTTGCTTTATCCTTAAAATGCTTTGTCTGTAATTTTCCCAAAATGCTTTATTGATGATTTTTTTTTTACTTATAGAAATTGCTTTTATTCTCTCTTGTCATGTTGCATACTGTTGGTATAGCTGTATTAAATTATTAGCTAAAATAAATTACTACTTTTGAATGTCCCAAATGGACTGTCACCACCTTCAGAAATCAAGAAAATGTGAAAATAATACATGTATTAAGTAATGAATATGAGATTTCAATTGAATGAAACCAATTCTTTCATGAGATTTGCACTCAAAATGTCATAAAAATGTTCTACTTTAGTATTTCTTCAGGCAAAACTCAGATAACTTGAACTGCATCCTAATATGTGCCATTTTCACTTTTTTATCACCATCCACCAAAATTCCAGTGTACGAACAAAAACGTTTGTGTCATTAACAGTGTTTCTACTTTCAGAAAAATAAAGTAGGGAATTTATTGGAGTGTAATTTTTAAAGTAAAAAAATGTTTTTGCAGAAAGTTGACTTATATCACTCTTAAAAAAATTTCGTTTTAAATCTCATTAACTAAATAAATTTGTATTGAGAAAGGGATGAAAATTTAAAAGCATTTAGTGGGAGATATTGGTATTTATATGTAAAAAGTTAATAGCAGATTGCTTTCAATTTTTTATGATTATTTTTTTCAAAAACCACTTTTGCAGTAACGGACTCGTTTTTTTTGGATCCTAATTCGAATTTCCTCCTTTTTCACTTCATTTGCTCAGCATTTTTCAGCACCATGAACAGTAATATTGATTACAATCCCTTGAGATGTGGTGATTATTAATTCCACATAAAATTATTGGTATACATTTTTTGTAGTCTCGATGAAATATTATAGCCGCTTTTTTATTGCACCTTTCTATTTGGAGTGTATCATTAATTAGATTTTTCAAATGAATAAGATGGAAATTGTAAGGGGGAAAATATCAATTTAAATTCTTTTTGCATTTTTGAGGGGTAAATGAACGGGGGCCTAATGTGTTGTGGGATAATTGCTTGTACTCGATTTTCCTTTGTAAAAATTCATTTTTTGATGCAAATAAATGTATTTGTTTGCTTTAAAATCCTACACAGAATGTTATTTATTTACTTGTTAAGAGATCCGTTTAGTGTCCTGATTTTTATTATCCAATTCACTATTGATTTCTTTGAATTGATACGGTTGCGAATAACAGTGTTAGTCTTTCAGTAGGAATTATCTTTTGAATTTTATTTGGCTTATATTAAGGCATAAGTATCTGAATTTTTCCATGGGGCACTCTTTAAAGATGTGTTCGAATTAAATACTTCCGGCAGTTAGAGAAATGATACATAATTAACTTGGATCAATTTCTAAACAATTTTAACATTGTAAAATGTTGCTGATTATTTATAAGGCTGAAATGTCTCTAGAATTGTCTATAGCATTAGGAAATTGTTTGCTGAGTTCTGTAATTTTTAGTTTTGATACAAATTTTAAAAAATTATTTTAATTAGAGTTTGCTGTATATTGAAGAGATTTTGTGAAAAAGGTCTCTTTGTGGAAGATTTTTCAATAAAATGCAGTTTGTCTGTGAATTAGGACCCAGGGAATTGGAGTGATAGGTAGAATGACTAGAAAATGTGTTAGTTCTTTAATTGTGGTTGTTTAAAACTGGTATACAGCCAGGAGGAATGAATGAAATACAAATCTTCCTACTGACATTTGAAGACTTGCTTGTTGTTGTTATGCTTGAATTTAAACTTGTCAAATTGAATATTAATAAGTTAACTCTGTGTATATAAGCCTCTTTATATTCAAAGGAATATCTCATTAAAGCCCATTGTATAGATTTTTAGTTTATTATACAGTAGAACTTAAGAAAATCTTATACATTTTTCACAATAATGTTAAAATTTTCTAGGTATAATTTGATCTGAAAGTAATATTTCGACGTTTGTCTTATTTGACGTTCATAAAATACTTTGTTCTTTATGAATACTAATAATAAAAGGAATACATAAATTTCATGTCCTATTTATGTAATAGACCCAATAGTCTTGGATACTTTAAATACACCGCCGTTGATGCTCCTATAATTCCAAAAAATGTTATCATCTTGATAAAGCCGGGAACGGATGGTAAGAAACGTTCTCCAAAACTATCTACAAAAGGCAATGCTATGAGATCCTAAAAAATAGCAAATTAAATGTTTTTAAAGTCTATAAAGTAGTAGAGATAGTGAAACAATTTTGACATTATATGCTGTCAGACCTCTATTTTGCAAATATCTCTATTATATGTAATTTCGGGAATCAAGGATATTTTATGCTTTTCTTCATTAAATAACCTCCAATTAGCAAAATGCATTTTTGGCGAAACTTTTTCTCTTTTCTCCCTATTTTTATAATATTTCAGGGCATTTCAAATTGTTTTTTCTTTTAACACATTTTAAGTTGATCAAAGAGCTTGAATTAATTCTACCAGGTTCCAAACTCACTTAGAGAAATAAAATTGCTTTAATTTTGAGCACCTTGTTTTTTCAATTAAAATTATCAGCCTTTTAATAATTAAATTTTAGGATCCATGTAGTAATGTTTGCTTAAAATTACTGGCTACTAATTAACATGTGTTTAGAATTACTTGTAGGCTTATAATTAGAAAATGTTATTAAAATTCGTCAATTTTAAAATTAAATTATTTTTAAAGTTGAAAATATACTGTGTGTTCCTTTTTTCTTTGCTTTCCTTGCAGATTTATTTTTATGTGTAAGATATATAAAATAGATATTTGTATATGTACAAAAAAATGGTGTGAATAATTACTTTTTTTAATAATATATAGTGTATATGAATTTAAAATTAGTGGTTTCTAAAGTATATTGAAAGATGAATCTCTATTTAAAAAAAAAGTTTAATTATTTTTTAAAGTTGAAAATACTGTGTATTCCTGGACACACACAATGTTCCTTTTTTCTTTGCTTTCATTGCAGATTTTTTTTTATGTGTAAGATACATAAAATAAATATTAATTTATACATATATATACAAAAAATGTTTTGAATAATTACTTTTTTGAATAATATATAGTGTATATGAATTAAAAATTTATGGTTTCTAAAGTATTTTGAAAGATGAATCTCTATTTAAAGAATTTTCCACATAATGAAATCTTTTTCAGGATTTAGCAACTTCGTTAAATAGAGGTCTGACTGCATTTTGTTAGAGTAACATATAATTAGAAAAAATGCTGACAGTTATTGTTTTTAAAAATTAATTACACATGAAATAAAAATATAAATTCAGATTTTTCTTATATATGGGAAAAAATATTTTAAATGAAACTTATTATTGATATTTATTTACAGGTTAGTTATAATTCTAGTAATATAAAAAAATTTGATTGCCTTTTGATGTTTCAATGAATTTTTAATATGTCATTTAATAAAAAGAATTATTTGGATGTGGTTTTCAGAATGTTCCCTTAAAAACAAAATTTTAAAGATTACAGAACTTTGTTTGATTTAAAAAAATGTGAGATTGAAGAACCTGTGATTAAAATGAAATTACTTAGCAGTAAATCATAAATGAATGTATTATTAAACTTAAATTATAAATCCTTCGTGTTCTTTGGTTATTGAATTTATCGTCATGCAAAAATGTTAATGGAAGATTTCTGGTAAGCAGTGGTGCGCACAAGTGTGGCGTTTGAGAGTTCAAACTCCTCCCATACACCAAAAGATTTTTAATTTTTAGCATAAAGATTATGCTCCGCTGCTTTTGTCTACTTTTTTTTTCAAATGCAAACCCCTCCCATAAAAGTAGTCTGTATACAAGAATGCAAGTTAGATAGATAAGCAAACATAACTTCAGTGAAAATTGAGAGTAGAAATGAGAGAGTGTGTTTGTTTCAACATTTTTCTCGAATTTATTATAATACCTTGGAAAGTATCAGTGATAAATTGTAAAAAAAGTTTTTTGAAAGACATTTTTAATTTCTCGAAACTTTTTTAGTTAATTACTTATTAATAGGAAATTAATACTCCATTAGTGAAATTGAGTATTTACAATTTCTGTTTATATTCTGAACATCTTTTACAATATATATCACACTTGATGTACATTTGATTTTAAGAAAATGGGTAGACAGTGATAATAGTAAATTTTTTATTTATAATTTTTTTAATTTAGAGAGTTTTATTTTCTGTAATCAATTTTAGTCACATTGAAAAAAGTCATGTTGTTTGGAGTGTATATAATTTCAATAGATAATTATTTTCTACCTTTCAGATAGGTATTAAATAATTAAACCTAGTTTATTTTTCTGCTATTTTTTCAATCTTTTGAAAATATTCTTTCATCTTCAAATTATTGGAAATTAGATTTAATTGGTACTGAAAGGTTATTTCGCACTTTAAGTGTTCAACAATTAATTAAAAATACGAAATTCCATAGTTTTTTTAAAATGAAAAACAATGTATCCCAATTAAAATTTAATCCATTTATTAAAGAAGTTATATTTATGCTAATAGTATTGAATAGTGTACAAAACAAGAAATCAAATAAATAAAAACATTTTTTAAACAGATAAATTTCACTTTTAAAAGCTCTATCACAAAAATGCATCCAATTTTAAAAAAGATTAAACATAACTTCGAGGAATACAGATATACATGAATTAAAAAAGAATTTTGATTTATTTTTTAAATAAATTTTTCAGGTGCAAATATATTTTTTAATAAAAATTTATACTTTTAATATGAAGAGAAAAAAAAATGAAGCATGAAAAAAAATATAAAAAGCATTGAAATGCTGTTAACAAATAGTATAAAATATATTTGCAAGTTAAAAGAAATAGGGAAAAAACACTAACCTGGGACTGTGGTTCTTCTAGCCATATTTGGTCTTTAGAAATTTTGCCCATTTTGTGAAGAACTTCCCTAGCTGCTCTTTCACCTGCTTCAACAGCACCATTCATGTAACCAGACCACTTTATAGAGGTCTCCGTGCCAGCAAAATAGAGTCTATCAATGGGCTTTCTTAATGCTCTGAAATTAATCATTTTTTAGTTTTGCTTTTTGATAGTCGATGAGTAGTAGGTGGTACAAGAGAAAAAAATTTAAAGTATATAAAATAAAAGAAGCAACACTACAGTTTCTCCTACCCAAAGGCTTAGCTATCGCCCTATCAATGATACAAGATCCACCATGTATAATATTTTGAAGCTTTCAAATGTTTTATTAATACAACCATTTTTAGTTATTTATCAAAAAAGGGTGCCTAAAGAATTTTGGATACTTGGCCCATGTCAGAGCTCCTACCCTTATGAAAACATTTCTAAAGATTTCAGTCCCCACCCCCTTCAAATTGCTTATCCCTCTAACCACGGACAATTTTTTAAAATAAAATCGAGAAGATTATTTTTATTTGCTAGTTATATGAAATGCAATATAATAGTGTGAATCGTGACCTTTTCTAATTTATTAAATATCTTAAACTCAATTCATTTTTAAAATTCAAAGTTTATTAAATTTTTTAAGCATTGGATTTTATTCTTAAGTTATCTATTTACCAATGGGAAAGTTGTTAATTCCATCTCGGTCACTTTAAAAGTCCAGATTGGAGGCTAGAGCCTGACAGGGCTGTGTGCTCCATAGAGCTACCACAATTCATTTAACTATTTGAACATTTACCATTGATCAATTTCTTATCAACATCTTACTCTGAAGCTACACATATGCTATAGGTCTCATAATTTTAAACAACGGTCAAATGACGAGGATGACACTAGAGCTGTCCTGCCACCTCAAACTTCCATACCATACCAATGTGAGGACTTTGAGCCTTGACAAACTTCACATACATCAGCCATGCTACACAGTGTATCTTTAGCAGCAGCTTGACTCAAACCAACAACAATGGCTGTGATGAACTTGCGACCATGACCTTTTGGTTACTGTGGCATCATTTATTGTTTATGTAAACTCATATAATTAATAAAGGTAGAAAATTGTCCTTTAATAAAAAATCTTTTAATTCCATTTATATCAATACTTAGATTAACAAATAATATGATCTAAATATAAAAGTACTTTGATTTCATGGTATTGGGGGGGGGGGGGGACAATAAATACGAACATTAATGATTAAATACAACTTTCTAATTGAATTAGAATAAGAACTTGGAATCTCTTTTAAATAAAAACTGGCTGCTTTTAATTCAATATTTCAGCACACGAACTGCTTACTGACGAAAAGTATTAAATAAGAACAACATTTATATAAGCAAACTAGCACTCACGCCGTAAGGTTGACAACCCTAACGCAATATTATTAAACATATACCACTTCCAACAACAAAAAAGGAATTTTATTTGTTTTAGTTTTATTTCACTGTTATCACACACAATTTCATGTATGATAAAAACATTATTTTAGTTAGTCTTCGAATTATAAATCAAACATTGCTCTCTATCTTTTTCAAATGTTTATATTGGAGCTGTGTAGTACTTGTTTTAGTCGTAGTTTGGCCTTTCCACATTTGTACCACCTTTTAATTGTCTCTAGAAAACTTTTACGGCACTTATTTACTTTAAAAACTTTTGAAGAAATAGAAATGTCACTATTTAGTAGATTATGTGGAAATTGTATGTGATATTTCTTCTCTCTGAAGCTTTAATATTAGTTCTAAAAAGACTATTTTATAAATGTCACAAATGGTGACCAAAAGGACACCGATACATTTCCATTTTAAAATGTCCAAAATAGTATTGAATTTGTTAAATTGCTTACCTTCCGTATCTAGTGAGAAATCCTGGAGGACACATGGCAGTGTAGCATCCACCAGTGTATTGCTCTTCCATCCAGTTTTTCTCTTCATAATAAATAGGCTGTTCAAATAAAAAAAAAAGATTACCCATTTTAATCCAAAATTTAAGAATTGTATTATAGTAAACAAATCACAATCAGAAATTATATAAAACATACATTCAAATAAATTTTTAAATATTTTTTAAGTATCAAAGAAAATTACTAATCAGTAAATTATAGCAAAATTTTAAATCCTTTTCAAATCATGCTGATTACATTATTTAATTTATGGAAGAATATTGTAGAGACTGAAAAGCATCAAACCTTTTTTTAATTAATGCCCGTCATAAGGACATTAATATCCTTCCCTGGGGGAAAAATAAGTAAAAGAATCTACGAAATTTAAAAAGATGGCTAGCAATAAAAGATGAACTGTTAAAAATGGCAATGTTTCGATAGCTTAATTGATAGCATTTAGTTGTACTAATATTTGAACAGGTTCATTTTATGATCACACCAGCTATATGTATATAGTTAGCTATATGTATAATCAATAGTCATACGCCAAACACACACGAAGTTCAGTGTGTTTTTCACACTAGATCTCCCACTTTATAAGCGTTCATTCTATCGTTTTTTTACATGCGATCTTAAAATTTTTTACTATCATTCATATAAACTGTGAATTGGATCGTAATTATTTTTTTAACCTCTTCAGACCTGAATTATTTTAAATTAGAAAAAAAAAATTGGTTCGTTTAATTTTTCTAATAGTATAGTCAGAAGTACGAATGCTAGAAAAAAAATTAAATGCATAATAATTAGTTTTTAAAGTGAAATTTTTCAAACGATTATTTTTTTTTATAAGCAAAGGTACAAAAAATAATCGCGTTTAGTATAAAAACGCTAGTTCTAGATTTGTAACCTTTATATCTACTACATTTTGATGCTAATTTGTCTGTCATAAATCGAGGTCGGGAAAATAAGTTGTGGTCCTGCTTTTTACATTACTTGGTAAAATGATACGACAAATGCTTGAATAATGTTAAAAAGAGTTGTACCTTTGATATGCAAATAAATTTATTTCCCCTCTGTCTTGGTTTGTTTTTTACAGCGATTCGGAAGTTACTTTCCGAATTGCCCTCGTACATCGTCAGAATTCCATTCACTTGAATAATCAGAAATACAATCACTTTGTCTTTGCTGCAATCGAATTGGCTCGGCTTGCCCCCGAACACGATAATTTTTTTTCTAAGTCATGACTTTTTCACCCATTTTTAATTTTCGCTATAAAAGTAATTTTTATCACACAGAAGTAATTTATATATCCTATTAATCTACAATAATCATGTTTAATTAAATCATTATTAATTTTCTAAAAAGGATAATTTGAAAGCGTTTCTAATGTCATCAAAATCTCATGATAGGAGATAAAGGTTCGAAAGAACTAAGTGCTCCCACATAGTATCAGTACAATTACTTTGATTCATAATTTCCGTATTTCTTTCCAAGTTACTTGTTATAAATCAGAATATAACAATAATTGTAAGTTTCTCGAAATATTTGTGTAATAATTAAAACTTGGACTGAAGGAAAAATATTTAATTTATGGCCAGTTATAAATAAACCAAATCAATCTCTAATTAGCATGAAATATGACAAAAATTTCTATGTAAATTTTATGTATTTCTAAATTTTTCTTAAATTGTTGACTAGAATATAAACATCATGATATATATATTCTTTAAATTATAACTATAAATCACACAACAAAATAAGCACGTCATATATATCGTCATGAAAAATAACACTACACAAAATTTCAGCTTGAATGTCATTTGCATCTAGAAATAACTGGAGGTGCCCCTCGAAAGTTACTTCTAATTTGAATACTACAATAGTCAAAAGTGGGATAATTATGATATATCAACTATTAGAAATCATCTACATCAAATAAGAAATATGAATATTAAAAGTTTTAATTATACATATATATATATATATATTAAACAAGTAAAAAAAATTAAGTCAATTCTTACTTAGGTCAACAAAGAAAATTTTTATTTTAGTGACTTTTTATTAAATAATTACAGTTAATATAAATATGAGGTCTTGGATCCCTTTTACAGGTGCAATTGTCTCTGATTTTATTTTAATGGATGACAACTAGAGGTTATCTGGTTGTGGAAAGTGAGGCCAGTTAGATATCCGGAACTCATCCCTAAAGAGCAGGGATTGGCAGACTTTTCCAGGGTTTTTGCAAGATGTTTGCGGTCCACCATAAGGAGGGGCCCGAACCCTCCCTTGATTTTTTTCCGATGGATTTTAATCCATGTATATAGCACGTGAAATTGCTATTAATAATTTTTTATTAATTAATGCTGATTATTTATTCAGTAATTTATTTTGTACTGTTTTTTGTTCCCGACAGTCTACAAAATCAAAAAATATGTTTGGCTGCGTATTGCTATCATACGAGAATGGTAGACTTTTAACCTTCGACCCATCCCTTGAAAAATTCTTGTGGGCGCCAATGCCCAGTGTCGTAAGTGTGATGTAGGAAAAGGTCTACAATATTTATTTTATAACTTAATATAATAAATGCGGCACATGTACTTATTTATAGAACAAAAATAAAAAAAACTTACACTTTTGAAAACTGCGTTTAAAGCAAAAAGCAAGGTGCAAACATAATAGCTCCAAATATAATAAAAATGAAATGATGTGTTTGTTATGAAACAATTCAGAATACATAAAAAAATAAAACATTTTTATCTTAAGTTAGTTTTTATTGCTATAGTCAGCAGAAGACATATATATATATATATAGTCTATGTACTTAAGCCAATCTTGAATATTTCCCTATATAATTAAACAACTAAAGTCTTCAGGCGGTCACCCCAAAATGTCTTTGCAGTCGATCGCGATCGACGTAATGCCCACCCCGACTATAGAGCATGCCTTGGACGTTCTTATGAAGGCAATTGAAAATCGCAACTCCCCTCTGAGAGCCATCCAAAGCCTGAAAACAGAATTGCTGAATGAGTGGAATTAATTGCCACATGAACTCATAAATTCCTTTATTTCCGGTGTAAAATTCACTGTGTGTGGCCTGTTTATCTGAAAGAGGTTACCATCCCTTATTTACGATTTTTTTTTTATTGTATTCTGCAATTTCTTTTTCATACCTTCCGACTTCGATTAATGTTGCGCACGATCATGCTTATGTATTTTAACTGTTGAATTATTATTTTTTTTTTTTTCATTATATCAGCCCTATATACATACCAAATTTCATTAAAATTTGTTCAGTAGTTTTAGAGATAATCGACAAAATATAAAAATTCTCTTCATTTTGAAAACCAGTGTACAATGCGAATGTAGTACATTCTTCAGCTCGTTGGTTCATAAATTAAAATAATTCGGTCAAAGAGTGCAACCAGATGTTTACAATTGACCACATTTTGGTGAAATATAAATATTTATTTTAGATGTTAAGTGGCAGTCCAACTAATAGGTGTTCTCATATCTAAAAAGGGCCCCCGGAGGAATTTTGATACAGTGCCCTCTCAGAACTATCTACGTCAGTATTATGTGGCGAAATTTTTGGAAAAATGCAGGACAAAAAAAAAAGGAGTTTGATAATATAAAATTCGTAGATAAACAAACGTATCTATGTATAAAGGGCCGTATCACGCGTACATTTTCCATGCAATTTTTTCGTCCAATTTTTGGCCGAATCTGAGGCGGAAAAGTTACTGTAAACAAAACGACATGCTGTGATGTCAGTCGCACTCTATCTTCACGTTGAAAAATTACTCGCCGATTTTTCTGCTTCGGAAAACGAACATCCAAAATTATTTCTTTCATTTCGCTTGCGCTTTTGTTGATGGGTGTAAACAGAAATGGAGCACGATTCTATTTAAAATATTATACACTATTAAAATATTATACGGCATATCTGAAGAATTAGATGAAACCGAAGCCGCCATCTTGTTTATGAAGTAGGGCGCCGAAGAATCCCATTGGCTGGAATTTCAAGCAATTTTTATATGGAACAACTTTTTGAGCTCGCTAGCAAAAAATTGTCTAAAGCCGTTGCTATGGCAACTGAATAAAAATTGGACGAAAAATTGCTTGAAACGTGTACGTGTGATACGGCCTTAAGACTAGGTGTATCTTCTCATGAACCGCATGACGCAGAAACTCGCTGAAGGTACCAAAAGATCGGGAATGATCTGAGGAATCCGTTTTGACCATTTACATTCCGATAGTGAAATTAGTTAAAAAGATATTAATTAAAAACCTTAAAATGCATAATTACTTTCCAATTCTTCGACCAGACATTTTTAAAACACGATCTAATTTTTTTTATGAGACCCAGACAAAAAATAATTACAGAATTGGAAAGATCATTTACTTTGTCACGATACGGTATAATTTATTTTACAAAATAATGATATTTTTTTTACGATTTTTTCTAAAATGAGTCAAAATCGATACGTTTTTATTAAAATGATTTCTAAATCGTTCCGCTTGCATTTTTTTTCGCGTTAATGAAACAATATTTTACACTAAAAAAGTTCATGCTTTTCTCTTTTATAATCAGTTATTTAAAAAATTAAATGTCAAAAACTTTTTTTTTTTATGATTTTTCAAAAAATACTCAAAATTTTATTTAAATACTTAATAACTTCTTTATTTATAAAAATAATCTCACGAAATTTTTTTTCCGTGTGTAGAACAAAATTATCCGTAATCTGTACAAAGATTGAAAAAATTGCGTACATAAAAATTGTGTATTTCGTTTTTTATTTCCCTTTTTTCGAGAAATATTTTAGCATTATTTTTGTTTCATTTTTTGTTCAAAAATTACCGTTTCTTGCAATCGATGTGTTAAGTTTGAAAGAATTAACTTAAAAATCACGCTCTTAAAAAAATTCTTTTAAATATTTCATGAAAAGCTCTGTTTTTTGTGCCAAGGTTATTCGCTTCAACTCTGTGGATGCGAGTGAAATTTTTGCGCATGTGCTATAGAGAAGGTCACTGTTTTAGCGGTTTTTGAAAGGCAAATTTCGCTGCTTTCATCACTTACGTTAATTGATGTTTATAGCAGTATTCAATTCATTACACATTACAGATAAATATTTTAAAGAGTGCAAGACACGCAAGTGATAGTTTTCTTCATTATATGTTAGTTTTGTACGACATACTTTTTTATGTCAGATACGTGTTTAAATAATTTACTAAACACAGTGGAATGAAAAACGTTAAAATTAAAATAAAATATCAAAATGTTTTTATCAGATAGTTCTTTTTGAATGTTTTTTCAGTACATGTATATATATATATATATACATATATAGGCTTTCCCCCATACTGTTTTTTTTTATAACTTATATATATTTATATGTTTAATCAAACGTTCAGAAAAAAAGCAATCGTTTCAATAGTTATCTGTAAATTTTCTTTTTATTTATTACTTATATATATTTATTAAAATCAAATTTCTATGTTTTTTAAAAGGATTATTTCATTACTAAATTAATTCTTTGTTAATTAAAAATTACATCGTCTATTATTTTGGATCAAAATAATGTCGAAAACTTTTTTTTACGAATTTTTAAGAAATACTCAAATTTTAAATATTTAATAAGTACTTATCAAATTCAAATTTTTCTTATAACTCTTCTTCATTTATAAAAATAATTAGATGAATTGGAAAAATAACTTACTTCGTCACGATGCAGTTATGTTTTTTTTGTACAAAACAACGATACTTTACATATTTTATGATTTTTTCTAAAATGAATCAATATCGATGCGTTTATATGAAAATGATTTTTAAAAAACTCATACTTTGACCTTTTAGAGTTAGTGATTTAAAAAATAAATTGCCGAAAACACACATTTTTTTACAAATTTTTAAAAAATACTCAAATTTTAAGTATTTAATAAGTACTTATCAAATTCAAATTTGTTATAACTTCTTAATTTATAAAAATAATTGTATAAAACTCTCTCTTTTTTTTCCGTGTATCGAACATTTCAAAAAATGCTCACAATTTTAATTCTGCATTTAATACAGTTGTGAAATTTTGTAATTATAAAAATTTCTACTTTTTTCAACATACATATTTTTAAAAAGGTACATTTTCCTTTCCGGGGCCTAAAAAGTTGCGAAGAGTGAGTGAATATTAAAGTCCCACTGTTCACTTACTCCAGAGCTCTGATAGCGAGAGGGGAAGGGGAATTTCCATGACAATCTGTTATGCATTTCAAAATCACGCTGGGGGCGCGCAATAAACCTGTCTGACAAGGAAAAGAAGAGAAAAAATTTCGAAACAGGGAATTTTAAGATATACACTTGGTAAAAGCCCGAGCCAGGCCGGTCTAAGCGGAGGAGGTGGGGGAGTCATTTTGAAAAAGAGTATTATAAGTGCTGATTTTGTGTGAAGGAAAGGGAAAATTTATAAAAGTTGACATAACCCGTGCAACGCCAGGCCATGCAGCTAGTTTGATAATAAAAACTGATTATTTAAGAATGTCTAAATATTTTCATATTTGATCAACATACCGACTCTTTAATTTACACTAACACAATATGCAGTCAATTACTTTTCACAGTAGTATTCTATTTGAGAAACTCAATAAAAAAAAGGGGGTGTCCATTGTTAGTTATTCAATAAAGTACAACAAATTTTATATAACGTTGTCTACGTGATAAAATATGATGAATTTATTTTTAATTTGTTATGTTTTATTACTTAAAGACCTAAAAAAAATGCAATAGAAGTGAATCACAATGTTGTGACAATGTAAAAGTAACAGCAGTGCAACTACGAAATAGTAATGAAGATGTCATTACACTCATATATATATATATATATATTCTGAATTTGAAAATCTCGCTATTTGAATACTTATGTATCCAAAATGAAATACCTGTAAAGCTTCGGGACAGCCAGTTGCCTCAGCTAAACTTTTAGCGATTGCCTTTTTTCGCTCGTGTGAAGTCAAATGCGTCATTTCACGGCATTTATCTCCTGTGACGAACCTATACAGGTATAAAGATAAGTAAAAATAGTTACAAAATACAGAATTATTAAAAATTTCTCACAACTGATGATGAAAGTCTTTACTGCAAGGAAAAATATTTATCGAGAGAAATGTGTTTGAAATTTGCAAATATATTGAAATTCTCTGTTCGTGATTAATATTATCTAGATAAAATTACCATGTACAAATTCCAAAATTTTTTTTAAACCTAATCCATTCACATATTACCCCATTGTCTTCTGCACAAATGCGGGTTCTCTCTCTCTACATCTTTTTAAAAGTGATCGTTTGACGCGCGAGTTAGGATTAACTAGATTAATTTATTTCTTCCACTATTTCAGCAATCCTTTGGCACAGCTCGGTTACATTTTTGATTGGTTTAAAGGAAGTTAGAAAGGCAAACGCTTCGAACATTTAATTCATTATCGTGTTACAAAAATGTTTTCCGTTTTATTTTTTAATTTATTGCTTAGTTTGAATTGTACACTAAATATCGAGTTTTTTAAATGAAGTCGTTTTGTTTAAAAAAATATGTTTAAAAAAATATGTAAGAAGTGTACCATTTTGGAACCCTAACTAAATGGGGGATCTTTTGAAATAACTTACCTAAGGTAGTATGTAACATTTATGGAGAGTCCAAGTTATGTAAAATCATTTGTTCAAACAAACTACATTAATTTTAACTAAACTAGCAGGGGTTTTTTTTTCGATTTGTGACTGTGATTAATAGCAAGACATTGTAAGAACACTAGTGAAAAAATCACTTTAACTTAATCACTTTGAAATTTTGTACCTATAAGTACTAACGTGATGAAGGGTGTCAATTTTCTACAATTGATATGGATTTTTTTTTAATTTTTTCCAGAACTGTTATGACCTTTTTCCTTTCATCCCGAGCCCGTTTGACGTTGAGTTTCGGGACACCCTGTATGTTGCTTTTTAATATTTAAAAATTTGATTTAACGATATTGTTGCAGAATACATTTTTTTTCCATATAACTACAGTTTTGACATTTCATATAATCTTTAGTTATGCAAATATTCACTGTGTTACTTGTACATACATTATTTTCAAATTTAAATTTCCGATAAGATTGTTGATTCAAAGAAGGTTCAGCATATTAGAAGAGGATCAGAGTAAAGATCTTATGTAGAACGGTTCAAACAACCAAGAATAGGCTCTGCATTTGTATCATGATTAAGGCATTTACTGTAGATAACATTCTTGCCCTCGCAGAAGGAGAAGCACTTCGTGCGATTACTGAAGTCGAGACAATGTTGTCTGGGAGTCTTTATCCTGGTCTACTTCCCGTTTATCAGGGATCCTTGGGAGGTTTTGACCACGTATTACCCTATTCCGAGACTCTTTGAGAGAGTACACGTCTAGATAAGTATGGGCAAAAGAAGTGAGTAAAATGCCAATTATGGCCTTTCTTGGCCAATTTATTTCCGTAGATGTCGTCATAAGAGGGAACGCATTGGTTTTGAATACTGCAGGACTAAGAAACCAGTCCTAGCTTGTGAAGGAGAGAAATGCTGGTTAAATGTACAACAAGAAACCAATTACTAAGATGTTCAAGTGAACTACGCGACTGTTGGATAAAATTCACATAACACTGAACTCTTTCTCGTACTGGATACTCAAGTCGCGTATCAATTGCAATCAATTTATTTCTAAAACGAGGAAAAAAGGTTCGAGTTTCGTTGATAAAGAGATACATTTATCTGAAGAATTTCTATTTAGGTATCAGATTACCAATTTGATCAGCAGCTTTTGACCAGCATTGAAAATTTAATTTCACCTTCATGAATATTATTTATGACCTCCTATAACATCTGTCTAGGAAAGCCTGCAACAAATTCTTTCTTATTTATAGGAGAAATAAGGCTATAGTGAATGAAATCCTCGGAAGATACTCCAAAAGATTCATGCAAGATGAGGTACAACATCATAAGTAAATTTCATGACTTGATTTGACTCAACAGGTTGTTTTCCTTTAAACTGTTGAGATCTTTCCAATTATGCAAAACACTGAAATTCTGTAAGGCTGAATTCTATGAGAGTTTCTACCCTTTTCTCAAATGATTTCATTATCTCATGCATACTACACTGGTGTGCAAAACTTAAGCAACAATGAAAAAATTTAGCAGATAGCCATGAAATTGCAGAAAAGGAGGTCTGGAGATCAGTAGAGGGAACACGTAAGTCAGTAGAAACGTCATGCGTATGCAAATATCAGGAACAAAACGTCAGAAGCGATGTGAGCGTATGCAAAACGAGTGATGTCGGCGCGCGCTGCTCAACAGTAGAACGAAATGAAGGACGGAGACGCAATTCACCATATTCTCTGCAAGTGCCAGTGAGTCAGTTCGTGAAATATGGCTAGAAAAAATCACCTGGACGACTTCACACGTGGAAGAATGATCGGAAAGCTGGAGGAGGGGCGTAGTGTCACCAGTGTAGCTGCAGAGCTCGGAATCAACAAAAGTGTCGTTTCGCGCGCTGGAAAGCGTTCCAAACCACATGTACAGCTGTTAGAAAGGTTGGTGTGGCCGCCCGAGGATGACAACTGCAGGGGATGACCGATATATCATCCTGCAGGCGAAAAAAGATCGACAGAAGTCAGCAAGCGCCATTGTTCAGAAACTCTGTACAGCAACAGGTCGACAAGTGTAGCGGTTTACTGCGGCCAGATGCCTTCACAAAGAGGGCCTGTTCGCCCGCCGTCCTGAACGCTGCCTCCTGTTGAAAGATGGCCACTGAAGCCACCGTTTACAGTGAGCCAGAGAGCACAAAAACTGGACAACTGATCAATGGAGTCGTGGTCTCTTTACGGATGAGAGTCGGTTCAGTACCAGAAGCGATTCTCAACGCGTTTTGATTTGGAGAGAGATCGGGACCCGGTTTTATCCCAGTAACATCAAGGAAAGACATCGTTACGGTGGTCCTGGAGTTCTTGTCTGGGTTGATATTATGCTGAACGGCGGAACTGAGCTTCACATTTTCGACAGAGGATCTGTAACCGGGGATCGCTATTGTGAGGAGGTACTTCTTCCCCATGTGCATCTTTTACGAGGTGCCATTGGCCCAGACTTCATTTTTATGGATGACAATGCACGGCCACATCACACTCTTGCTGTTGAGGAGCTGCTGGAAAGTGAAGATATCACCCGAATGGATTGGCCAGCGTGCTCCCCAGATTTAAATCCCATCGAACATGTGTGGGATGCTTTGGGGAGACGTATTGCCACACGCTTACATCATCCGGAGAACAACCAACAACTCAAGCAGATGTTGATTGAGGAATGGGCACTCCTACCTCAAGAAATGTTGCACCAGCTGGTTCTGAGTATGCGGAGACGGTGCAAAGCAACCATTGTAGTAAGGGGAGAGCATATACCATATTAAGGAACATCTGCTTGTTGTTCTTCCTGTTGGATAGACAATCATGAGTCACGATACTATGCGTTCAATAAAGCTTGTTTTTGTTTGATTCCATACCGTATGCGTTGTATTCCTTTTTCAGAGCCGATGCTTTCGTCATCCTTTACGTACATAATACTCTCCCTCATTTCAGAATTTCATGTCTCTCAGATGATTTTTCGTGAAGTTATGGCAATAAACCCACCTGTTGCTTAAGTTTTGCACACCAGTGTATTATCATTTAAAAAGAGAATTTATTATTACACAAAATTCGTTAAATGAAATGTTAACTTTACTTCCAGTTAATTTTAAATTCCACAACAGGCTGGTAAAAAAGCAACTGACCCAATAATAGCTGGAAAAGATCCATCTGGTTTCGTATCATCAAGTGAATAAAACATAGGATGACCTTTGCCTAGTATCATAGATGTTCCGTTTAATCCTGGAAAAGTAATGATGCGTTAGTAAAATAATTTATTTACAGTAAAAATTTGTAACTCCTATGCCAGTTTCTTATTGAATATTAACTATATAATAAGGGGAAAACTATATAAATAACTAAAAAAAATAAATAAATAAACGAGCAAGAGTAATTTAAGCATGTTTAATTATGCAAAGAGCGCTCTAATTTAATAAACTAAATTAGCCAATGTACTGAAGGTACCAGTGGCGTAACGTACACCCCCGCATTGCTGGGCAGGGATTCTAAGGGGCCCAAAGCTTGACTGATGCAAAGTACGTATTTCGGCTTGGGGCCGAAAACCCAAGTTTGCAAGGGGCTCTAATATTCTCCGTTACGCCACTGGAAGGTACATTAAGTAATGAATAAATATTTCATAGATATTTTCTAGATATATTCGGTAAATAGTTAATAAAATACAAGAAATACTGAATAAGTAAATGAAGATAATGACTTTTATTTGTATATAAAAGATATTTTCAGTGAAATTCTTACCGAATCATTATATGCAAAAAAATGAAAACAAAATAAAATCAGGGAAACAATGTTTTTCTGAGACTGTAATCAATTAATGCATTTTAATTACAAAACAAATGTAACATAGCTAAATTTAGAATACATATCAATCAATCAAGCATTTACTCAAAACCCAAACATTAATTTTATTTCTGATAGGGAAATAATAACCACCTTTTTTTATCCAGAAAGGTGATCTGTAATATAAAATAACTTTTGTAACTGTTCCCATAGGCATCCTCTGCATAAGCTGATTACGTATAGCGGGTAAGGATGGGGTAAAATGAATCTTCATCTGTATTGCTGGAGGACATGCCAATATAACATATTTTGTCTAAAAATGAAATAAGTGCATTAAGATATGGCCCATTTTTTTGATTTTATAGAAGTTATCTGATGATTTTCTATTATGATGCTATTCTATTTTTTTTCTATTATCTGAAAGTTTATTGGTGCAGAAAATATGTTTAATTGCATTTGCCCTTCATAGAACCCTTGTTAACTTAAACAAAGATTCATCGTGTAGGATTCATGCTTTGTATAGAAGAATATCAATAGATAGAATTTTCTGAAAGGATGATACGTTTTATATATAAAATTTGACATTTAGGAATTTTATATAGATATTGAGGCAAATATTTGTAGAAATTATCTATTATTCATACAGTGTACTTTACTAACTATACAATAGATGCATTATAACAAATTGATTTTTTTTTTAATAAAATGGGTAAAAAACTAAACTGAATGCTTTTCCAGACTTTGCTTTTGAAAAATTTTTTAAACTGTAAGCCCATGTAACATGATTTTTAAAAAAGAACATTGTTTATCCTTTAAGTATCTCATGATTAATGATGACATTTAGTTAAATGAAATATTTTGTAAATTTTTTCCTTACGGATTATTAATCAATGGATTCTTAGAAAAATTGAATCTATTTAAAAATCATTCTTTGAAATGGAAAAACAACGATGTTGGTAGGATATACTTCAGATTACCCTGCATCCTGATCGGCTTACTTTACTCGAAATATGCTCAGTAATCCGTTGAAGAACAGAAATCTCTAATTATTTTTCTTTTATTTAACTAAATTTGATGTTGAAACTGATATTAATTGTCTTGGTGGTTTTGAAATTTTGAAAAACAGAATTGTATTACATTTTAATTTACTATTACGAATAACATAGCTATAAATTAATGCATCACAGGTCACTTCTATATCATAAAATTTAGCCTCAGCAGTAAATAATGAGGGCTATGGAAATAAATACGGAAATTTTTCTTAACATAATTTTTTTATCCTTATAATTATTAAGAAACATGGATATTGAATATCATATAATACATTCATTAATGGAAAATATTTAATTTATTGCTGTGAGTAGAGTTTTAGAACTATTCACAAAATAAAGTAATTATTTTAAGTGAGTTGCTTGCAGCGTATCAGTAAATTTTTTAATAAAGTATCTCAGAAAAATGCGAGAATATATTTTTCTACCTTTAGTAGTAATATTCTGGACAGAATTTCCCGTTACAAGAAACAATCACTGTATTTCTTATTTTTCATTTATTGCCTCATTTTGTCAAGCATTTTGTTTT
Source organism: Trichonephila inaurata madagascariensis (assembly GCA_019973955.1). Taxonomy (NCBI): domain Eukaryota; kingdom Metazoa; phylum Arthropoda; class Arachnida; order Araneae; family Nephilidae; genus Trichonephila; species Trichonephila inaurata. The sequence goes on from BMAV01014100.1 coordinate 32,858, forward strand.
CTGCATAGAGAAAACGTTCGTTTCCAAATATCTGAAGAAGTGAATCAATATGGGAGAGACAGACTTCCAATTTAATATATTGTGACATTTTAAGACGCAGTTGAAAGCTAATATTGAATTCTGAATATGTGGAATGAATGTTGTGATATGCTCTTCCTTAACACACGGGATTACATCACCAACCCCTTAATAGTGGTTGGTGATGATATAGCTGACTGAGATTTTACTTATGAGGATTCTCCTTCCTCAATTCTTATAAGTTGTAGAATTTCGCGTTTATTTTATCTTCTATTCAATTGTGACAGGATGGCATTTCTTTAATAATGCACTTCATTACTTTCTGTACTTATATACAGAACTTTATTACATTTTAAGCTAATTTAAATACTCAGGATCTCACATATCTCTCGTGAAACTCGCACTTGGCCACTTTTACGGTGGGTCTTTGGGCATATGGGCTGCATGCAGCCCTCAATCCCATATCTGACAGTCTTTAATGGGGAAGCGACGAAAGTGGTGTTTCTCAATCTGTGCGATGGTCATTGGTGCAATAGGCCACTTGCCTTCGTTCCCCTTTTTATCTCTCTCTCTTGAATGTGGGTATAAGCACCACCATCCCCTTACATTCCCGTGCCTTCAAAATGCCCTCTACAATTAAACTCTAACAGTACTTAATTTGCTAATTAAAATAGTTGAAATTGAATTTTTTCTCAGTTTTGTTAAATTTCTTTTCTATCTACCTCAAAATTTATTTTTTAATACCTTTAAACCTGACATTTGGCATATTATTTAGTTTAACTAAAATAATTATTTCGTTCGTAGAGTGCGTATTGTGAGTGCCTGGTTTCCTTAGAATTCTGGAAAAGATAATAATAGATCTAATAAGATAGATCTCTTATAGATAATAATCTAAATAAGATAGTATAAAATAAAAAAAAATATTCTGTACTTCTCGTGAATATGAATATTAAAAAAGCTTAGAGTTGAAGAGTCTGTCGGCAATAAATTGTTTATTACAGTTATTTATTTTAAAGCACAGTTTCACTTACCTTATATTCTTTTCCTTGCAGAGTTTTAACTATGACGCAATCCTTCAATTCTTGATTTATAGCAATGACGGGGCTGTTTGTAATAACTTTATCTTCTGCAATAAGTTGTAAATTTTCTTAAAAAATGAAGCACTTGGGATTTAACATTAACTAGGAGATTAATTTCCAATGTATTGCAATGTAAATACGAAAACTTACTTCCCAGTCTTTCAGCAAGTTTAATACTTATTTGTTGAGAACCACCTATAAATTTTCTTTCCTAAGCAATAACAAATTAAAAATGACTAACTGTTTGTGGTAATTGTATCAGTAAACATAATGGTTCATAATTAAAAATTGGATGCTTTTATAAAAGAATTTTAAAATATCAATATTAAGATATGATGTTATTGATATGTTAGTATAAATTTTATCACATGTACAATAAAAACATTATGGAACCATCCTGAAAGAGGTTTATAAGTGTTTGATATAATTTCATACGGCTCAAGTTTAGAAAAGTATTTTTCATCGCATTACCAGATTCCTGATAAGGGTGTTAACGAAACTATATATTTTCAATTTTCCGGCCGTGAACTTTGATATATTTATATGTAGTTGTTGTGACTAATGCCACCTGCCTGACGAAGTCAGATCGAGGCCCGCGAAATTCATCGCGGATAAGGGCTAGAATTTTTACGCCTGTCGTTAGCCTTAGCTTTGAGCACCATGCTGGTGACTGTACGATTTTGCTCGGTTCCACCCCAATTTAGAGGGAGAACACCCTGGGGGTGGTCAGGGGCCTCCAACCTCTCTTCCCCTCCCACCAACCACACGAGAGGACTTGCGGCTCGACGGCTATTTAGAGTACCCCCCATGCCGCAAAGGCACTATACATTTACAAACATCCTTGTCTTCTCCGGGATTCGAACCCAGTTCCTACGACACCGCAGTCAGCGTCGCTAACCACTATACCGGTTGGGCGACTTTATATGTAGTAGGGAAACAAAATGCCATTTAAAATGTGTTAAAGCTAACTATCTCCAAGTTATGTACACATTGATTCAGAACAAAATTTAATAATATAAGATTATTTTTTATTCATCATTTTAACAAAAAAGAATCAATTTTAGTTGTTTCTTCTAACAATTTTTTTACGTTTATTAAAAATGTGCGGTCCCATACTTTAATGAGAACTATTCAAAATTAGGTACAAAGAGGGATTTCAGGAGAAATACTCCTATAAGTTACTTTATTTTGTAATATTATTTTCTGCAATTTCTTTCATGTAGTGGAAAATTTCTTATTATGTGTGTGCATTTTAAAGATATTCAAATACCACTAAAACTAACAATTAAAAATACAGAACAAAATAAACACATTACTCTACAGCTGATTCAAGTGTTGCTATTCCAACATTAAAACAAACTCTTGAGTTTAATATGGTCGGAAATAATGTTGATGTAGAATTACGCCCAGATTATATTAGAAAGGAATCTCGTACTTCTGAACCATGGCCAAGACTGAGGAGGTCGGCATTTCAGCTGACAACTCCTTTTCTTACTTTCTATATCATGCAGCACGAGAACTTTGGGGCTAAATTGTTTTCATAGTTAGCAAATTTCCTATCTTTTTACATCAAGGCTATCACACCAGTGACATTTCAACTTGTCTTGTGTGATGTATGATGTTGTGCAAGCGAGCATCGTTTTGTATAAAATAATTCACATCTGAGTGCAGTAATACCTCGACTTACGCGAACCCGGATTTACTAGATTTTCAAATTTCGTCGATTCGTCTTTTGTTTGAGGGGGTAAAATTGGTGAAACTGGTCATGTGATTGAAGAAAGTGTCGATCTTAAAAGGTAAATAAATTTAAAATGCATAGTGATGAGATTCAAGAACTCACACAATTACACACACACAGGAGCTGACAATGGATGAGCTTATAGAAATGCAGGAACTAGAGCAAGGCATTGAAGAGTCTTTAGACCCAGTTCAATCAGAAGATTGAATGGCAATTGGGAATTTGACAGACCTCAGTTTAATTGAAAACAAGTTACAAATTTTAGATTTTAACGAAGAGAGTGTTTTTTTCGACAAAACAAGGAAAAGAAAAAAATATTAGCATGCTACGAGGAAATATTGTGGGACAAAAAAAAAAATCTTTGAGCCGGCAGACTACTTTGTTGGATTTTATGAAACTTTCTACATCAAAATAACTTCATTTTGGATTTGTGTTATCTAAGATTTTACTAAACGTTTCTTCTTTTTTTTTTTTTTTTAAATTGTTATTTTCTTTTGTCTTCGGCCCAACAAAAATTAATTTATATGTATTTATATGCGAAACTATATTCCTACTTACGCGGTTATCACTCAGTCCCACCTGTCACGTAAGTTCGGGGTATTACTGCAATCTTCTGAATTGAATAGGTTTCCTTCTTTTGGGGTAAGTCTTCGTCTTTATAAATCTCTGGACATAAAATATTTTGAAAGTAGGAAGGGAAAAGTTACAAATAATAATTATTTCCCCGCATTGACCAACACAGGAATTTTTAAAATGAGATCGGA
>BMAV01014100.1:39640-50322 GCA_019973955.1 Trichonephila inaurata madagascariensis
AAATTCGATCCATCATGTTTTTTGGTGTTAATTGGGGGGGGGGGCCCCCCAAACATCGACTTCTTTTTGAATCCAACTTTGCTCAAATGGCTTCAAACTGTTTTATGGTCGATCCTTAGCTCCTAGTCGATGCTACGACTACTAACATATCGGTCAACTTCGATTATTTCTGTGATTTTATCGACATTTTCGACGACGGGCCTGCCTGTGCGAGGAGCATCTTTAACATGAAAAATGCCTGAACAGAATCGACGTAACCAAAATTGCACATAATTAGCTGTTACAGTATCGGCACCATAAACAACATTCACAATTTCAGCCGCCTGGCTTGCATTTTCATCTTTATCAAAGAAAAACTGTAAAATGTAACGAATTTTCTCTTTGTTGTGACTTCCATTTTTAACACCCTACAGCTCACAACTGAATGGACCAAACAAAAAACAACAAAATAGTTTTTTTAGTATAACAACGAGCCTTGACAACGAGCATAAATTTGAAATTGTTTGATCGATATTTCACGAGATATCGACATTACAGCCATCTACCGAAAAAATAATGAATTTCTTTTTCCACAACCTAATATATATATACTTTGATTCTTAAGAATAAAATTCGTATTTAAAAAAAAACGAGGAAACTGAAATGTTTACTATATATTCCTTGTAATAAATGACAAATTATATTTTTTGTTAGTAGAGTAAAAATAGTAATTAATTAGACTAAATATATAGTATCAAGTATCGAAAACGTTTTACTTTACGACATCATATATTACTATTATTCTTGTCCATTTTTTTTCGATATAATTATCACTATTCTGAATTGTTTTTTTATGCAATAATTTTGCATTGTAAAAATACAAATATTCATTATCAGCAACTATGATATTTATATTGTTAACTATGATGTTACACAGTCAACTATTATATTTATATTGTGTTTCTCGTAATTTTTAACTGCAGTCAGAAAACGAGGATGACACATGAGATGATTTATCATTCTACTGATTTTCGTACCACACCTGTTTTGGAAGTTTCGTGCTTATATCTATATTAAAATTTTATGTCCGAGAACATATGAACTGCGTAAAAAAACAGGTACAACTTGAATAACTTTTGGAATTGACATCATAGCTAGATAAAATTGGTTTCAATGTTTGTGGCTCAAAGGGGATTATGATGTTAATGGACTGATTAATTGACTTAATTAAATAACTCAAACTCAGTGGCGCAACAGCCAATGAGGACCAGGCCCTATCATGCCCATCCTAGTATACGTGACTATTGGGCGCCGAGGTGCATGAGAAGATGTCCCGATCAGGTGGTCTGTCTGAAGCGAGACCCCCAGTGTTTAAGACCCCAAGCAAGCTTGGTACTCATTTATCGACTCACTGCAGTAGGGCTGAAAGGCTGAGTCGACCTTGCCCAGCCCGGGAATAGAACCCGGACCTATGGTTGGGAAGTGCAATACACTACCACTCGACCACTGGGCCTCAGTTAAATAACTAACATCAAAAATAAAATTCTTAATTGTCACATTTTTTCCCGCAAGATTAGGGTATCGTCTCTAAATAGTCTATGTTCTAAACAACATTTGAATTTGATCACTTACTCCAGAGATGTATCAAACATTTTGGGGACTATATACTAAATTATTTCGCTCAAATGATTCATATTTTTACTCTTTCTTTAAACTCACATAAGTAGATTGATGATTAAGAGTTATAATCTAATATTAAGCTCTGTAAGACTTCATTATTTCCAACCGTAAATTTTAACTTAAATATTTCTTTAATTTTTGGGAGTGTAACGTCATTGCTTAGCCAGCTGTCTCCCACCCCTCTTTCTTCCCCGGTACCCCAGGCGAAAAGACTCGCCATATGGCCTCTCCTTCAAAGCGGACGATAGATAAGACATACATATGTCCACTGTTGTCCATTTTTTTGTTCCATCTAACACTCAGGATCAGGCCCGCTTTTCCGCTTAGGCACGCTAGGCACATGCCTAGGGCGCAAAAAGTTAGAGGGAGAAAAAAATTAAAATTACAGAGAACGTACAACCGCGCCTAGTGTTTATTAAAAACCCAATTATTCTCTTTTATTTTTATATCTAAATTATCAAATCTTCGTTTCGCTATCAGCCAAATTATTATGTAAATATCTTGGCTTTTCTTCCTTAATCATATTTTGTTTCATGTATACAGTTATTAAATTGTTCTCAAAACTTGAAATAAAATTTCTATAGCAGTGCTTCTCAAACTGTGGGGCGTCCCCTCCCCCCTTGAAGGGCGTGATGGAGGGGGAGCGAGCATATCGCGAAAAAGTTAACAAGTTGATAATTAATAAGTTCATACAATAATGTATATTCCCATAAGATTGTATTAATTTACTGTACTTATTTACAAAAAGATGGTGGTGCTGGCGGGGGGGGGGGCCTATGAGGCCAAAATGTAAGAAATGAACAAGAGTGACCAAACCATATCACTCTCTTTACTTACGGCTGTCGGTTGCCAGCTCGGGACACAACGGGTTCATAGGTGGTGGATAATGGAAGAATTCTGAATTAAGGTTGTTTTCGCCACATACACAAGAGCGTGAACTTAACGTGGAGCACATTTTCGGACAGAAAAAATGCCGGAATTTTTATATGAATTTGTGACATTGTAGCTCATGCATTTGTTTATAATATAGTGTTTTTAAAATTTCAGCATATTTCATAAATAATTAGTTTTTCCTTTTAACACGTAAAGGGATAGCTTCATTAGCATTACGGTATAGGAGAAAAATTGCAAAACAAAAAAAAAGAAAAATTTGATTTTTTATAAAAGAAAAAAATTTGTCAACTCGAATAAAAAGGAATAGTATGATAAAATAAGTGATTCTCTACAGGATAGAGTGAAGCCAGAATATAATATTAATGCTTGAGTACTTTTTGATTAGAAAAAATATTCTGAATTCTTTAACATTAGCCGAAAACAGCCTTAAGAAGGCAAAGAAAAGAAAGAGAGTTGAAGGAAAATCACTCCCGAACCAAAATTGGCAAGGTAAGAACTGAAGGAAGGAGAGGGGGTGCTCTGTAAATGATGGGAGGGGGCGCAACAATTTGAAGTGCCTAGGGCGCCGGGGAGGTTAAAAACGACCCTGCACAGGATGGCCCTCTATTGTAAGGGGGAGATGCCAGAAATTGTGTTCTAAGCGTCAGAATGACGTGTGCTGGTTTATGGCCTCCCATATGACTTTTGACATGTGGTGTCAAGATGGTCGTGGGCCATACCGGACTTTGTCCCGGAAGGGCTTATGATATTTGAGATTCATCTAGGGCAGGGGTTGGCAACCTTCGGCTCTTTGGATGTGAAGCTGCGGCTCTTTAGTTCCATACGCAAATATTATTTATTTTATAAAAAATAAAAATAAACCATTTAAAAATCATTCTGAATCGATTAACGAGGATTAGGCACCGTTTCTATCTCTCAACCACTTGTACTCGCTTTTCACCGCACCCCTCCCCCGTGACATGCGTCGTCACTGTCGTCAGTCCCTTCGACAGTCAGAAACTCTCGAATGTCGCCGTAGCCGGATATTTCTATGTAGATTTTAACTCGCTTTCGACACAATTTTTCGTCTTCATCAGTGCTTTGGCTGTGACGTATAGTTTGTTGTTTCAACTAGAAGAGTTAGAAGCGAATTATCTTCTCTCTTCAATTTCTAAAGCAATATCGCGATAAAACCAGTGCAACTGTTTACACGATTTACTTCAGCACAGTTATGAAAAAAATTAAGGATGAATTTACTGACAGGTATGAGCAATTCAAAACCAACAAAACCACTCTAGCATTCACAGTAAATCATTTCAACACAAATAGTAACGAAATCCACATTGAGTCATTTGGAATTGATATTGGATCTCTAGAAATGCAATTGATTGATTTTAAAAGTAAAGCTTTGTGAAGTGGAAAATTTATAGAGTTGAAAAGCAAGCTGGAATAGTTGGAGGTCCAGAAATGTATGTACGTAATGCAACAAAAGTCGACAGCTTTAAAAGAAATTCCGCGAGTTGAGGCACCTATATTTGACGCATGGAATAGTCTTCCAGACTGCTACAGTGAGATGAAGAAGTTGGCATTTGGAGTGCTGACTATCTTCGGATCGACATATTCGTGCGAGCAAGCATTCTCTTGCGTGAATGTAATTAAAAGTAAAGTAAGAAGCCAACTAACAAATGAAAATTTAGAGTTGTGTTTGAAACTTAAAACAAGTTATGAGTCAGATTTATCCAAATTTTCTGCAAAGCCAACGCTCCCATTGAATTTCTTTGCTCAAATGTATGTAATTGTTTTTTGTTGTTGTTTTTTATTTTTAAGTACAAGTTACATGTTTAGTAAATAAATTTTCTACATGAATAACCATGCAAAGCCATTGCTTCCATTGAATTTGTTTGCTCAATCGTTTATTATTGAAGTACAAGTTAGTGTTGTAAAAGTAAATGTTTAATTGTTTTAATTTTTTACAAGGTGACTGCCTATCTTGAAAATGTCGTTTTTCATCTACATAAGGCATTTTTTTTATTTAAAAATCTTATAGTTTGAACACATTTCTTTCCAAAAACAGTTTTTCTTTTTCCTTTACGCGAAATAAAAAACATTTAATGATTTTAAAAAACATCACTCTATGCAAAAGGGCAGTAATATAAAACTTTAAATGAGTTTTTGTCAAAATTATATTTTCGGAAAAAATGCTTTACCAGATACATGATATCTTAAGAAATAAACCAGATGACTCTTTGAAATTTTGTGGGAATGTTTATTATACTATTTTTCATAAATTGGACCATAAGTTTTATTGTAGGTTAAATATTTTTTCATTTAGGGTAAATTTTGTAAAGAAAAAACTTTCTTCCTAAAAACACTCAATTTGTTTTAAAAATTTGTTTTTATAAGAAGATTGGGTTTGAAGGTAGGCAGCCAATAAGTAATTATCAATAATGCCATATTTATATTATCTAATTTGTTGTGAAAAACATTACTTATATATGAATAAATAATATTTTTTCTTATGAATAAATAGATTAGTGTTTTTTTTTTGTTTTTGTTTTTATCAAAAAACTTTATTTATGCAAGTACTATTTATTGTTGTCAAGAAAAAATTTCGTGGGTCTCTAAAAACTTGAAAATTCTGCAAATTGTAATTTTTGGCTCTTCCGACTCAAAAGGTTGCCGACCCCTGGTCTAGGGGGATACTGTCAAGGCCATCTTGAAGGCCGCGACAGAGTTTTGATGACATCACGAAAGGAGGGAATGCTTTACTACTCGCAGTGGCTATCAGGAATATAAAGCTTACGACATTTATTTCTTTTCAGGTCGTAGACTAATACTTCCACATTTATATTGATTATTTTTTATAATTCTCATTTAGAATATTTTCAGATGAAAGTTATGTATTAATACGTTAGAAGGATGTCTAATATTTTCCAGGAAAAAGGGGTAATTATCACTCGTGAAAGGCTCCATAACAATGTAAGAAACATCTAAGTAAAAATGACTCAATATAAAATATTTTCAATCAGATAAAATAACAAAAACAACATTTGCTTGCAAAGAAAATATGAAAAGTAAAGCATTAGAGGCATATTAATAAAAAAAAACATGTGAATTTAGCAACATTTTGCTGTAATCAATGAATCATAATAAAAGTTAAATGTATGCAAAAATATATACAGATGCAAAATTCATGCAAAAATATATACAAATGCAAACTTCATGCAAAAATATAGACAAATAAAGAATGCAATGCATGTAAAAATATATACAAGTATAGAAATGACACAAGCAGTTTTAGATACCACAGTAATTATACAGCAAAAATAGATTTTAGATTATGCGTTAGAAAATATATACATTAGAAAAGAATACTTTACCTGTAAATCTGACAAAAAAAAAAAAAAAAAAAAAAGACTTTTTATAGAATATATCATTAATGAGGCAATGTATTGATTACTTTCAAGTTTTGAATCATTTGGAATTGTACTGATATTATTCAAACCAATTTTTACATTACTTTTTTTTGCGTTACAAATAAATATTATGCCTAGGTAAAAATATTTAAAAATCAAACAAAATTTTAGAAATTAAAAAAAATAGTATTTTACATTTAACATCCTTCGAATGCTAAAATCTTCATGAAAATGATTTAAACGAATAATGTAAATAAATAGAATTTTTCCTTAAGTAATAGTTATGTGAACTATTTTAAACATGTGCATAAAATCTATTTTGAATAATAAAATGAAGTATAAGGAAGTACATGTACATTGAATAATATACCAATCGATGATTGAATATTTAAATAAATAAAGCAGTGAAATATAAAAAGAGACACTGATCTAATTGGCCTTAAATTTCCTTATTTTTAGATTATCCTTCACTGTTAAAATTTCTTCATTGTGCTTCTTTGAATAATTATTTAAGCATATATTGCCGAATGTAATGAATATTTTTTTAAAAATATGAAAATGCAGGTGTGTTACACTGTACACAAGATGAATGAGACGAATGCGAGACATTTCACAACTCATGTAATTTCAAATATGTTTCTGTTGTGCTTGTAAGCAGATAATTGACAGTTAACTTTAAGAAATCTTGATTCGAATGTTTTCGATATTAACGAATTAAAAATGAAATGCTGCGCTGAAATGACTTTCATAGCAATATTTGTGGGCATTTTTAAATCTCCTCTATCCAGAAGTCTCAAATGTTTTATCCTGCATTTTCTGAATCGCAATTGATCTCTTTATTTGAAAGAAATATCCTAATTTTATATTATGCACTCGTAACCCGTAATGTACATTAAAATTTTACACTCTTCTATTGAGATATCCTCTAATTTATTTGAAATGTTTAATACTTCGTTGAAATCCTTAATATCTACTTTAACATTAAATATCTTTCCTGAATAATTTGAAATTAAATTTTTGAGTGAAATAGTACCATATTTATCCGAGTGCAAAGATAGCACGCTTTTAACGCGCAATTATTTTTCAGCTTGCAAAATTTTTCCTGTGTTACAAATTTCAATATACTTTTCTTAAGATTGAATAGCCATAACATGAGGAACAGAATTAATAAAGCAGATTTCTTCAAAAACATTAACCGTATTAAGAATATTTAGCAATTCACTGAAATATGTTAATCAATATGTTATCTCATTCAAATAGGATGGACAGCCGGGATAATGTAAGGATATGTATTTTATTTGATGAACAGTTGGGTACATAATAATAATGAGGCATTACTATAAAATGTGTGGAGTTTTAGGTTATGATATTAATAAAACTTTTAATATTTTTAAGATACGGATTTGATCGATTAAAAAAATATATAAATTTAAACACCAATTTCTCATATAGAATAACATATCTTAATTTACAAATAATTAGTGATGTTGGCATAAATGCATCAGTTAATTATACTCAGTTATCTTCAAAACTAAAAATAAATTCAATAATGACTCAAGAGTAAAGTTATACAATAATATAAATATTCTACCTTTCTTTATATCCAATGGTATCGCTGATGTTATGTTCACTAAATTTCATATATAAAAACACGTGGTAAGGTAAAGCACTATATCACAAGCTTTAATGGAAGACTGGTGAAGCGATGGTCAAACGCGGGGAAAATCGTCCCTCCTTTGATCATGTGACTTGTTTTTTTTGGGGGGGGGTCTCTGTCGCAGCCTTAAGAAGCAAGGTAGCCTTGGTACTGTGAACAAGTTCATGTTCTTTCCAAACAGAAATTGAAGGGGCGTGAGAGATTCCCGCTCAGAAGGTTTAAAGAGACAGATTGGAAAGTGACCGGGAACATCTGTGAACTTCTGTTTGACTTTTTAACGGATCCTGGACGTTACAAGATCCACTGGAGAGAGCCTACATGACGAGGATACAACAAAATATCCGCAAGCTATATCTCTAAATGTACTACCTATGTATAGAATAAGTTATATTTGATAATTTGGCTAAAGATTGTAAATAAAGTAATTTAACTGATTTGTGAGATCCATCTCTCTACCCACAAATTCAACTCACCCCGGGGGGGGACACTTCGTTACAGTAGGAATTATATTGCATTTAGGAATTTAGAGACTTTATGACATCAGGAATTCAAACATCTAAAAATTTTCGAATGTAACAATTCATTTTTTCCTTAACAATTTTTAATAAATAATAATTTTATATTTAATAATTCATATTTATACGCTTTTAAAAGTACCGTGTAGATTTTTTTTTGTGGTTTCAAAGATTCTGATATTTGTTTAACACAATTTGGGATTATTTTTTAAAAAAAATTTCTATAAGACAGAAATTTTCTAACAAGATTTTACGAAATTTAAAATTTAGGTCCATTTTAAGAGCAGAAATTATAGAAAAGATTTGAGGAAAACAGTATGATAATGACAAAACTATTTTTAAGGGTTAATTAAATGTGTCAATGTGTGTATTAATGGATCATTACATCAAAATTTAGTTCTATCAGCCATTAACATTGGTATCAAATTTGTCCAGCTGCAATGAGAACTGCAAAAGTTACGAGTCTCTACTCCCCACCCCTCTTTTTGCAATTTTTATTTGTTTTGCCTTAAATTTTTTCGGCTGCATGTAAATTTTACACTTCCCACTACAAAAATATATTTCATAGAATACTTATGGTGGTTTGTCAATATGATTGAAAACTTAGTAAATCTTGATCAGATTTTTTGGTGAAAATTAAGTATATTTATCATAGATTTGCAAAAATTTTGACTCATTACTGGGAATGCAAGTAGCAGCAGTGTAGTAGTCATAATAATAATAACAATTACATTACTGAACAGAAATAACTATTATTTTCAAAGAGCAATTTTTTTTTTCATTTTGAGTGCCAGGAAGATGAAAACATTGATAATGTTTTAAAGGGGAAGAGGAAGAAAGAATGTACGACCAATGGTCAAAGTGATAATGCTCCCAGATCTATTCTTATACTTTGAGGAAGAAAACATTATTTATACTGATTTTAGATATTCTAAATGGATTACTAATTACCCGTATTTGCAACTAAAAACTACGTAAGGTTTTTTTTTTTTACTTTTTCTTATAGATTTTAACTTACTAAAACCGAAAAAAAAAATATTAAAAAATTTAATCTCGTAAAATTTTTTTTCTGAAACTCAAAATTTCATTCCATTTAGAGTGTAATTTTTATTTAACTTTAAATCTTGTATACTATTTTTGATTTTAAGAATCTCCGTAAAAAAACATGACTTAATTTTATTAATTATAAAGAAAACTAATTACAGGAAATGGTGGGGGAGATAAATGGCGGCAATGTTGAATTGATTGCAGCAGATTTAGTTTATAGCGAATCTGGATTCAACATGTTTCGACATGTTTCTGGGGTAGAAACAAATCTGCTGTTAAATTAGATCATATTTAAACAAGCTCAACAAATTCAGTATTTCGCTTGCTACGTAAACCCGGTGGCCTAGTGGTCATGGTCACGAACTCGTGGCCGTCATTTCAAGTCACGAGTCCGAGTCCTGATTCCACTAAAAACTCGCCGTGTAGAGGATCTGATGCATATTTAATCTGTTGTGGCCCGAAGTCCTCACGTTGGTGTGGTGAGGAAGCTAGGAGAATGATGTGCGAGCTCAGGCGTCGTCTTGACCTAAATTTAAAACAAGTTGTAACGGGTCTATTCGCGAGTCCACTTCTAATCCTTTTGGGGAAAAACTGTTTCCTTAATATTGCTCTATTGAAACCTTTCTCCCGAAGAAGAAGATGCGGTTTATGTAAATCAAGGCTTATATTTAAGCATTAACTTTTAGGTTCGAGAGAGAGTTTAGGAGTTATAGATGATAGAAGTTAGTGATTAACGTAAAGTAGTAGAAAGCTAATCGAGAAGAACTTGTTAATTAATTACTTAACATTTAAAATTGATGATTGACGAATTAGTCAATAAGATATATGAATTTGAGTGATATCGACTAGTGGTTGAGTGATTCAGATTGGGATTGCGATTATTTGGAATGTATATTACAAAAACGTTCCAAAAGTAAGTGATTCAATTCATAATTAAATATTTAATATCTCGTCCACCTCGCTTTTGCTCCAATACTTAATTATAGGCGCATTTTCCAGCCTGGGTTGTTGAGACATGTTATAAGATTATTTCGTTCTAATTCCCGAACACTGATGGATGTGAGAGGAAATCCATCACAAAGTAATATAAAAAAATAAGTCAATTCCTACTGAGGTCAACAAAGAAAAATTTCATTGTAATTACTTTTTATTAAAGAATTACAATTAATATAAATATGTATATAGATATGACAGAATCACAATATTAAGTGGCAAAATAGAAAGCGATTTTCCTTTCGATATTTGGTGTTGGACTATTATTTTTGTTTGCTACTATTTATTCATTCATAATTCACATTCTGAGAAATTAGGCCATCCCAGGTAGGATTCGAATCCACGACCTTTGGATTAGAAGTCCAACGCGCTATCCACTGCGCTACAGGGATGCAACGAGCGGTTTTCCTTTTTTATATATGGTGCTGGACTATTATTTTTGTTTGTTATTATTTAGTCATTAATTAAGTTTAATTAATGAATTAATTTATGAAAAACCTGTATTAACATCAAGTGTCATCC
>BMAV01014100.1:50722-66787 GCA_019973955.1 Trichonephila inaurata madagascariensis
TTTCCATTTTCTATATATGTTGGAGTATTTTTTGTTTTGTTACTATTTATTCATTAATTCAATTTGATTATTCTAATAAAATAGTATAGTAAAAAAGAAACCACGTTCTCGGAAGTTAGGCCATCCCAGGTGGGATTCGAACCCTCGACCTTTGGATTAGAAGTCCAGCGCGCTATCCATTACGCTACAGGGACACAATGAACGTTTTTCTTTTCTATATATGCTTTTGGACTATTATTTTTGTTACTATTTATTCAGTTTTTAATTTAATTAATGAACTAATATTTGAAAAACTGTATTAACATCAAATGCCATCCACTACAAGTTTAAAAAAATCTATTTGAACTTGAATGGATGAATAGAAAGTATTTTATTAACGCTTGAAAATAGTGAATAGTAGGTATTGAAAAAAATATATATAAATATATAACGAATAATATCGTGTGTTTTTTTAAAAAAAACAACAACTAATAATTACAAACATCAGAACAGAAAATAATTTTGGCTATTACTTTAAGTCAGTGAATTAATTTCTAAACTTTTAAGAACAACTTTTATAATTATTTCCAGTCCTCGTTTTATACATTGTACGTCCATTAAAAAATACAGCGTAAAAATATTCTTAACATGCACAGATACATTTGCTAATTTATCTCATTTTTTTTGGAATTAAACATTTAAAGTACAAAATGTGCTTCTTCAAAAAAAGTGTATAATAACGTAGATCAAGGGAGCAAGACCAAATATAAAGGAAGTTAATCAGAATCAAGGAAAGAATGAAAATACAAAAATGGAGTACATTTTTTTCTGTCTGTTGTTTGTTATTAAAACAATATTAAACGAAAATACCTGTTTCCCCAACTCATCAATGAGACGCCACATATTGTTGATATCCATATTAACAAATGGGTTTCTTTCACTTGGGGTGTCTAAGGGCTTGTGATATATCGTCCGTCCCTAGAAAATTAGAAATGATGAATTCTTAAGGTTAAAAATAGGATGTGTGTGTGGGGGGGGGTTTAGTTTTAAACGAAACAAAACATTCTAAAAAATAAGCAAAACTAACTTTAAAAAAATCATATCCGAGGAAAAAGTCAATTAATAAAATCGATGCGCAAAATGAGTACTCTTTAAATTTAATTAATTCTTTCATCATTTTTCATTCATAAATGAAAGCGAAATTCAGTGATAAAAGTATTAACAAGGAAAAACTCTGAACTATTTCTCTTAAATCTGATTCACACATAAATTAAAGAAAAAATACAGATGTAGGAGATACTTTACTTACATCTCTGTAAAATAAACATTTTAAATCTTGGTTGATTTTATAGTTTTTAATACCAAGTTCCTTTGTTATGCGGCTTAAGTAATCCTGAGTTGGTCCAATGTATGATCCACCCAGATCAACATAATCAACTTTTGGATCCTGCGGAAAAAAATTGAATAAATTTTATTTAAAGAAGTATCTGTGTTACATCGTTTGCGATAACAGTATTACAAAAATACATGGAATTGTTGGGAGAAGGTCCTCAAATTGAAAGTGGGAAATTTAAAGTATAATATCCGAAATAATACAGCAAAAGAAGTGAACAGAAATAACTATGGCACTTCATCAAACAATATGTCTAAAATATCTAATCCTTAAGCGCTACTTAATCAATTATACCATAAAAACACCGAGAAAAGTAACTTTTGGACATTTAAGGACAAAACGAAAACTTTTGCTTCATGATGCAATGGTTAGGAATTATAATTACAATGTTTAACAAATGAAATAAATTTTAACACAAGTTTTTAACATTAATAGTTTATTAAAACATACTAAGAGAGAGAGCAATTAGTTGATAACTAAACTCAATACACTTTTCTTTTTTTAATTTGCTTCTTAAATTAGATTTTTCTCAGATTTTTAATCTATTCAGTATTTTATAAAATATATTTGCATCAGATTCGATAATATCCTTTTTCCTTTTTGAAATCAATATACAGTTCACCCAGCTTAGTACGGCTCAGTGGTGCAGCTACCAATGCTCAAGCTCAAAGGGTCCCTGGGACCCAAAGCACCAAGCAAGCCGAACTTTCGATAATTTCTCCCACATTTAAGATATAAATACAAAAAGTTGCAACACAACTATAATCATGGCAACTCAGTTGAAAATAATTTTGAATTCCCCTAAATTCTGTTCTTTGTATAGTGTTGGAAAATTTTCTTATTGGAAAGTTTGTTATTTTAAATTTTTTATTTTTCTATAAACTGCTACTGGAAAATAAACTTCAAAATCCATAAAAGATCTTCCCATACGTATTATTACGTCTAAAAAAACTTACACAATTCTTTCTCGACTACATTTATTTTTAACAAAAATACGAATCATAATAAGCTAGTTTCCTGTTCCAATATTTCGTAATCTACTCGTGTCTGCAATAGATTTTGCCTTCCCCCACCTCCTCTGCTCTTTTGCTGAGTTTTTTTTTTTTTTTTAAATAATTATAATAATATTGAACAGAAGTATTTATAGCAATGTTGTTATTCCATACACACAATTCCTGTCACTTCTGCAGTAGCTGAAAGGTCAGGTTAAAGCAGGACAGGGCTAGATACTCTGTCATTCTCCAAAGAAATTTAGCAAATTAAAAATTATTTAAGGAACGTTGTGGGCCAAGCTCGACTCCGACATTTATCGCTAATAGCAATTGAAAACAAAATCGCATCAAGCCTGGATTAAACTTTTGCGAAAATTAAAGCTAGGAAAAGATTGTAAGCCAAATTGTTAATTTGTTGTAAGTAAGTCCGACCTTAATGTAATAAACTCTTTATATACATCGTTTTATTTCCTAATGCGTATGTTATTATTTGTAATCCCCTGTTCGTTATTATTTAATTTTTTATTATCTACAGCCACATTTAATTTTTTATTATCTATAACCACAGAAAAGGCAACACCCTGAAAGAAGCATGCAAACCATGTGAAATTTATATCATGTGTTGGCGGCTATGAAATATGCAAATCACTAGCATTATAGCGCAGACGCACATCACAGGTAACCGTAAGGCCACCCGCAAATGCTATATAAGTGGAGAACAGATTGGCGATTTGAAGTACGGTAATTGTTTTTCCGTGCATTTTTTTACGTAAGTTGTTTCCTATGTCTTGTGAAAGACATCGAGAGTCTTTTGATCAAGTTTCTGAATTCGACCGAGGAACAATAGTAGCCTATAGGGATTGCGAATTATCCTTTAGAGAAATCGGTCAACGTGTTGGGCGAAACCAAGTGACTGTGATGTGGATCTGTCATCGCTAGATGCAGGAGGAAATGACGGGGCCAATTGTCCCCACCTTGTTGTACCTCTGACTGTGATGAAAGGCGAATTATGCTCATGGCATTGATGGATCACGCAACCACGTCATGAACCATAGCACAACAGATTCAATTTGTTACGCATCATTAGGTGTCCATTCTTACCATTCGACGCCGTTTGCAGCAGAGTTGACTATCCGCAAGGCGTCCATTGCTTCGTTTACCCTTGCTTGGAAACCACAAATGTTTGCGCCGCCAATGGTGCGATGAACGGTGGACATGAATAACGGAATGGATCGACATCGTGTTTAATGACAAATCCTGCTTCTGCCTGCAACATCATGATGGTCGGATTCGAATTTGAAGACACGGTGGGGAGAGGCTGCTGAACTGTTGTGTTATGCATCGACATACTGGTCCTTCATACGGTATCATGGTTACATGGTCACTGCTGCATCCCTCTAGTACGCATTGTCGGTACACTGAAAAGTCAGCGCTACATCTCTGAGGTGTTGGAGCCTATGGTCCTCCCATACATTGAGTGTTTACCATCAGCCATATTATTCCAACCGGAAATGCGTGACCACACGTGGCACGCAATGTTGAAGAGTTCTTTACCCATCCTATTGAATTGTTTCCTTGGCCTGCTTGTTCTCCAGATCTATCATCAATCGAAAACGTGTGGCCCATGCTTGCACAATGACTGGACCAGGATGCACCACTCGCTTCTACACAAGATTAATTTGGCAAAATGTGCTGTACCCCATGGATACATCCAAAGCCTCTTGGATTCTATGCCGAGGTGTGGGGCAGTGGTTGTGGCCATCAATGGCTCACTAGCTACTGATTTTGTCATCATCCACACGTCACAAGAGGCTGTAATTTTAAATGTTTGATATTTGTACAACATGTTAACTGTCAAATAAATTTGGCTGTGATATCTCTAGTTCTACTTGGTGTTGCATTTTGTGTGGCTAGCAGTGTATTACGTAACCTCATCTTCCGGTTCCTAAACTCTTCACAATGTTCTGGAAATGTCTGTCGTGGTGTCAAATCGAACCTGAGGGATCACTAATGTTCACACTAAAAAACTCATACTCATAAATGTAGGTAGATGCTTTTCTATGTTCTTCAGAGCACGGTAAAGAGCTGATGTTAAAATAACTTAGTATATTTAAAATATTCATATATTTTTACTTGATAAAACACAATCAAGATAAAGCCCCTATTTTTTTTTTTTTTTTTTTTTTGCACCAGGGCCTTTGGATTCCTAGCTACGCCACTGGTACGGCTATGTGTGTTTTTATGAATTATAATCTTTTTACCGTACTGTTTTGTCATTTCGGAATTTATGACAGCAAATTTCGATAGGAAGCTCGTATTGATGTTTTCAATCTTGTGAAAAATACTTACTTTTCTTGGAACTGAATTTGTGAACTCTCGTCGAGAAAAACGCTTTTAAAGTAGAATTTTAATTATTAAATCATTAATTTAGTTTCGACTTTATTCACAGGTAGTCTAATAATCATTGTTAAAAAACAATTACCCGCTTTGTGAGCGTACGTCCACCAACACGGTCAAGCGCCTCCAAGACAATAACACTCACTCCCACTTCATTCAGCCACTTCGCTGCACAAAGACCTAAAATATTCATTATTAAATAACATGAACTCACTTTAAGTTCCAACTATTTGATTAAAAATTAAAATAATTATAAAAAAATTGCAGTTTCTAGGCTACACATTTTTAACTATAAAGAAAAACTAAATTTTCATTATTGGAAGTCCTTAAAAGCAACATAATCAGTGCAAAGTATTAAAGCATTTCCTCTTCTGTATTCGCGCGTGAATGTTACAGCAATTCATCAATATACTGCAATAATTATTTAGAGTTGTTACACCTTATGTTGAGTTGGAGTTCTGAGTGGCACTACTAACAGAAATTTTATTTAAAATACAACTGTAAAAAATAAGTTACTATAATCAAAATGAAGCGAAAATTGAACTAAAAAACAATGAATTGCTTAAAGTGTTCTGTTTTATAAGAGGGTCACTCTGAAATTTTTGAGATACTCTTAGGTTTTTAAAGTTATACTTACAAAATTTTAGAAGTGTTCAAAGTAGTCTCCTCCAGCATCAATACAATTTTGTATACGAATTTTCCACAGATTAAATGCCTGAAACCATTCATTTCTTGGAATTGATGAAAAAAACGCATTTATAGCCACCTCAATGTCTTCTTTTGAATGAAAACGACGTTCACGTAAGTTCTTTTTTAGATTAATAAATAACCAAAAGTCACACATAGCTAGATCTGGAGAATAAGGTGGATGCTTCAACACTTTAATTTGTTTTTGCTTAAGAAACTCAGCTGTTAATCCGGCTGTATAGGAAGATGCACTGTCATGGTGAGGCATTAGTACCCTAACATTAAATTCTTGGGGAATTTCTGGAAGACATTTAGTGGTATACCAGTTTTCTGTTATTGTCTTCTATCCTTCCAACTTGATGGCTTTGATCAATCCCGTACTTCTGAAGAAAATGGCATACATTACTTTTTTCATTGCTCGTTGGCTCTTCACCATTGTTGGCATGGGATCATCTTCAAAGACCCATACTTTCCTTTTTTGACGTGTTGTAGCATCATAAAATGGCATACGTTTCATCATCCATTACAATTGTACAGATGACATGGTGGCCACCATCATTTGGCAATTTAAGGGATTTTTTTACTGATTCTGACGCGTTCCTCTTTTTGGTGCTCATTTAGATTATGGGGAACCCAAATGCAAACTACTTTTTTCATATGTAATTCTTCATGAATAATTTTGTATATGGCTTCGGATCTAAAGTTAAAAAAAAAAAAAGTTCCTTCTATATCATTTGGTAGGTACAGCGATTATCATCCATTAACATTGTTCGTTTGGCAGACACATTATCCGGGATTACTGCCGGCCGTGGTCTTCCTGTGAGTTCTTCATCCTGAAGAGAATTATGACCACTGCAAAATTCTTTAAGCCATCTGAATACAGTAGAACGACATGGAGATTCATCACCAAATGCTAATTGCAGCCGTTGAACGCATTCCTCTTGATTTAATCCAGCTTTAAAATCTTAGAAAATCATAGCACAATAATATTTTCGTTTCAACTCCATTTTCTCTTCTGTCTAAAATTTATTCTACGCTAAACAACTTGAAGTAAGTCAGTAAAAAGTCGTCTCCGTTGTTAAAATACTTTGTATTTTTATACTAAACCGTTAATTTTATTTTATAACTTTTTGTGTGCGCGTACCTCAAAAATTTCAGAGTTACCCTCGTAGTAGTAACGCATTAGAGCTTTTGGTTACTTTACATATCTAATGTGCAATATAATTTACTTACAATTTTATGTAAGTAAACTATATATATTATTACATTCTTAAGGTATCAATCCTAAATTGAAATATTTTTTTATAAAATAGTGGTACTATACTATTTTAGATTTTCTAGTCTTCTTAAAAAAAAATGTGGATAATTGTATAACACATGCATAGCAGAGTCATCTTTAAAAATCAAATAATGTAAAGATAACCGTCTCAGAATCAATTATATAATTGTTTATTTGTAATATAATTCAAATATAATTTTAAATCAAGATTTTCTTGTATTAATATCGTACTAAAGCCAACCAGCGGCCCAGGAGATTCATTACAACTTCACAAAATATGATTATTTTGTGCCAATTTTTTGTTTTTAGTGTAGTGTTTTGTAGTAAATATATCCCATAGCTGTTTCCATTTTATTAAATTTCTTGTGTTTTCGCCATATGTATGATAGCGTGAACTTAATGCGGAGCACATTTTCGGACAGAAAAAAAATGCCTCAGTTTTTATTAAAAATCGTGATATTGTAACTCAAGCATTTATTTATAATATGGTGTTTTTAAAATTTCAAAATATTTCATAAATAATCAGTTTTTTCCCTTTAACATGTAAAGGGATAGCTCATTCAGCATTACGGTATAGGAGAAAAAATGCGAAACACATTTTATAAAAAAAAAGGGAGGGGGCAGTTCTGTCTTGACGGTGCATTGATACGACCCACACCCATCCATTCATGTCTAGGTTGATAGATTAGAGCAGATGGCTCGCTTGGGGGTCGGAGACCTTGCACGTGGTCTTAGGATCATTGTCTATTGTTTGGCCTCGGGTTCGCATTGACAGTATATCTGTAAGTCATAATAGACATAAAAGTGCCCCCACCGTGTGACAATTGGCGAGGCCTGTCTGACTGAGGAGACTGACGCCTTGGAGGAGGACGGGAGAATGGCTTCAAGAAACAATGGCGGCGTGGTGGACAAAGTTTCCAGATATGTGGAAGAACCTTCTGGCGCCAGTTCATTCAAGAAGGACCAGAGAGAACGATTGTTAGGTCCGCTCCAACAGGACGCTAATGAGCCAGAGGGCAGTGTGCAGACTTTTGTGGGCTGGCCAATAAGAAATGACGAGGGATGTATAATGGACTTTAAAAGAATCATTTTTTCGGAGACTGAGATTCGAGATGAAAGCGGATTTTCCTGGAATAAGAAGAGAGATAAGAGGATGAACGCCGGCGGTGTTGAGGAAGCTATCTAGCCAACTACAGAGAACTATCGAGAAGCGTCCTTCGTACAATGCAGAGATGTGCGGGAGAATGAACCCCAACATCTGAAAGAGACTGATCACACCCGCTTGGTGCAAAGAGACATTTCCATATCGCATTATTAATAATTATTTGTTGAGAAAATAGAATTTTATTTTATTTCTACAATTTGCTGTGAGTTCAGCATCACGCTACCCGTCCACTATGTTACAGCTCGAATAAAAAAGAGTAGTATGATAAAATAAATTATTCGCAACAGGATAGTGAAGCCAGAATATAATATTAATGTTTGAGTACTTTTTTATATCTGAAAAAATATTCCGAATTTGGGTCCTATTCTTTAACATTAGCCGAAGACAGCCTTGTGAGCAGTATTGCATTGCACCCCCCCCCCCCCCTGCATTATCACGCTTGATTCCTATAATTTTATCGCTTTTCTTATAGCTAGAGCCACGCATATTTGATCATTGCATTATTATTAAATTATCTATGTTTGTATACACGAAAAATAATGTAAACAATAGTAATAATTCATTCCATTTTAAATTTTCATTTCAATAAATGGTTGTAATGGGTCCAAATCCAATATAATGGTAAATATTTTTATATGGGGCAAGCGAGATTATAATGTTTTTCCGAAGTGGCCCGCAAGGTCATTTGGGTTGTCCACCCCTGTATTAAAGCAACGTACTGCTCTGTTGCAGATGTAACTTGAACCTTGATCAGATTAGGAGGAGGATTACCTGAAATGCTATCTCCCTCTCCTAGCTTCCACACCACTGCATATGAGCATTCCTCCATTATTCTACAAAATGGTTACCTTTCGAACCTTACTCAAAAAACTTTTTCCAATTCAAATATCGCTGGCCAAGAAGTTTGTGAACCAATCGACAATTATCTCCAAGTTTGAAGTGCAAGGCTTTTATTTTGAATTTTACGTTCAAAAGGCTAAATTAATTAAAATATTAAAAACACCTATAGAAAAATAAATGTATTGCTATGACCTATTTTAAGTACACTTAACAAATATTTTTTAATGTAATAACTCACCGTATTGAATAAGCACAAGGAATCTTAACATTTTTTGAAAAATACAACGCTATATCAAGTGAGCTCAAAAATTAAGTATTAAAAAAAAAAAGAGAAAAACCTTAAGGGTTTTTTTTTGACATTTATACTGTAGAATATTTATCCTATGTATAATTATTGAAATTCAAATTGAGATAATTTTACTCAAAATGTCTCTTCAGAAAATTAAAAAGTAACAATTTATTAAATAAAATTACTCTTACCGCTTATACCACCTCCAATAACAATAACATGGGAATCCATTTTAAGACCAGTGTTAATTGTTAGTCAGCCAGCGACAAACTGAAATTACCACCTTTAAATATGCAGACGATAGTCCTTTTACATCAGTGTCAACTGCCACTTCCTTTTGCGTTCCTTATCTTAATGTGATAAGAAGGAATTTTTCTTTATCAAGAATCGTCTATTTATAATGCTGTAAAATTCGGAACCACGAATGTTACTTGCTTTCAAAATATCAGGCTTGTTTTTCTCTTTATCTTGTTTCTAGTTTTCTATTCCGGTTTTGAAAAACAAAGGATGCTGAACTTGACCATGTATCCATATCCAAAATTATGCATCCACATGCAAGGAGGGGGGGAAAAATCTGATTAGATATCGCAAAAGTTTCTGCAAAAAAATTATACACTTAGAGCAAAAGATATTTAAGGATACACGGGCATATTCATTCAAATACTTCGCATTAAGATACGTAAGTGACAGACAGGAAGTTGGCAATCTTTCAAAAGCGGGAACAAGAATGAAATGAATTGGGTTTAAGTATCAGAAACGACATTGATTCTCAACCACTGTGCTGCGGCACTTTTGTGTGCCGCCAAATGTTTTTAAAAACTATTAATAATACTCTGATAAAAAATAAAATTTGGAACCGAATCATTTGGCCGTTTTATAGAAAGAAACTAGGGTATTTTTGGTGCATTTAACTCATCCTTTCGAGGATAAATGGGTATCAACAAATTCGACTGGGTTCGTAATCCACTCTACGGATACATCTGTATATGAACTAATTAGAAAAAAATAATTTCGTCTTGTGTGTATTGTGATCAAGTTTTAATTTCAAAACATTCCGAAGAGTCAATTAATTCATTTTGGATTAAAATTGGAAGCGATTATCTCATAACAGCCAAAAAAAAAACTTTAAAAATATTGATACAATTTTCTACATCTTATTTGTGTGAATTGGGATTTTCAGCATTAATAAGTTTTAAAATGGAAAAAAAAAAATATATGACTTTTAAATGAGAGTGGCACTGTCATTTTTAAGACCCAATGTAAGCGAAACTATCAAAAATTATCAAGCTCAAATTTTTCATTAAATGTATTCTTAAAATTAATTTGCAATTTATTAAAATTAATAAGCATTTTGTTGTCTCTGTCGTACATATTATTTTATTTAACATTGAAAATTATTATCATAAACTGTTTTACATATAGTGTGTTTCAGATAAGTAAAATTTTCTTAAATTTATTTTATTGTTAGTGTACCACCAAATTATGAAATTTTTAAAAGTGTACCGCAACAAAAACAAAAAAAAAGTATTGAGAATTGCTATGTTAAGATAAAGTTTTACCTTTCACGTATCTTTAAAAATCACTAATATAATTAAGTTTTAAAATTTTACTATACACCCCGAAACTCTGCTCTTCATCTTAATTAAATTTGTTTGCTTGTCATTGAGATTTTACATATTAGATAGTCTTAGGGTCGCATACTTTTCAAATTATACATTTATATATTGCAGAAAAAGGTGGAGAATAACTGAAATTAATACATCATTATTCATGTATATAATTTAGCAGTCTCTTTTCAACAGTGCATGCTGCAGAATAAAATTTTGAGAAATAGGCCAAGTACTAAAAAAAAAAAAAGTCCGAAAGCTTTAAAAACGAAATCCTTTTAATAAGCTCAATTTTCTTGCGTAAATATAAGCTTATGTTATCAATGTGCTATTTGATGTATCATCTCAGCTTTGAAAAAAAATCTGTTGAGATTTGATGTGATAAAAATTCCCTCCTTTCCGAATTTCAACTTACTTTAAGGATTTAGGTATCTTATATAAAAACAGTACACTTCATTTAAATAAAGAAGCGGTAATAAAAAGACATGCTTTAAGATAACTTGAAAATCAGTAAACATTCAGTTATTCTAATATAAAACTGCTAGCTGCATTGCTGAAAAAGGAATATATTAACGTAATATTAAGGAATATATATATATATATATTACGTCACTAGGGCCATATCTAATGGTCGAACATATCCCATACATTTTCTATTGGAGAAATATATGGTGGTCTGTCGCCCATCCGGTATAGTGGTTAGCGACTCTGACTATTGTGCCGTAAGGCCTGGGTTCGAATACCGGAGAAGACATGAATGTTTGTAAATGTATAGTGCCTTTGCGGCATGGGGGTACTATAAATAGCCATCGAGCCGCAAGTCCTCTCGAGAGGTTTGTGGAAGGGAAAGAAGGTTGGAGGCCTCTAACCACCCCCAGGGTGTTCTCCCTCAAAATTGGGGTGGAATATAGAAGTCCAATCTGTCTCAGGCTCTGGCAACTTTAATCCCTTTCCTTCGGGAACGACACGACAACAACATCTGGTGGTCTTGATATCCAAGGAAGAGTATCGGCAGCTTGAACTGTGTCCAGAGATTACTTTACTGGAAAATAACCCTAGGCTAATGTATTATGAAGAGGATAACACAACTGGTCGAAGAATGCCATCAATATATTGCCGTGCTCTTAAAAGCTTTTATATGATGCGACCTGTTGACAAAAGAGATGTACTCCACGCCGTTGTAATAAGGATGAGGGCTGGATACCTTTGTTAAACACAGGTTAACTGGATAGCTTATTCTGTCCCCTCCTCTCATGAATTCTATGGCCAGCCTGCTGACAGCAAATGGTGGTCGGCTACAATACCACTCTAAACGACTCTTTTGACGTTTTCAGTTACGGGTAAACGTCGTAAAGGTCGCTGTGAGTGTAACTTAGCTATAGCAAAGCTTCGGGGAAAAGACTGTAACGCATTGGATAAAGGACAATGATATCAATGGGGTAGTTCATGCTTGTCGCATAATAATCCAATCTTGCCTCGTATTCCTGTTCCTTGGCCTTCCAGAACATTTATCCCTCCGAGGAGTTATTTGAAGCAACCATTGCTATCTCAGAAGCTTAACGCAAGCACGTCCGTACGGTGAAGATTGTTTATGAGTCGATATGGCCAGCAAGTTTCCCGCATCCTAACTTTACGCGAACGTTTCAAGTCGTCCAATTGGCCAAAAGCCTTGGACAATGTCGTAACGGTATTATTAATTGTCTCGGGTGACTGCAACCTCGACAAGAAACGACAATTCTTATTAATGCTACTTAAACAGTAGAAACGCGTGCTGCGTTAATATTCCTTGGACCGAATTTAATCATTTATATATTTGGTATAGAGAAACGCATTCGAAATACCGAAATAACAGGATTATTTTTAGAAGTGCTTATTTTTTACAAAAGAGTGTTCATATAGAAATGAGTTAAGAACCCATTACTTTTTTTCATTTTTGAGAAAAGTTGTAAATAGTAATATAACGTAAGGAGTGGATGTTCATTAAAACTTGACCACACATTCTGATTCGTAATTATGAATGAAATTTTTAATCGAATGAATTGAGTCATTATCAAAGTTTGTATATTTTCTAATAATTTCTCTTTGGTGCTTTATTATTATTATTATTTTGCTGAAAATTTTCTTATAACAATTTATGCATAACTCCTAACGAAGCAAACGTCCACGACAAAATGCATACGAATAAAAATCAAAACTCTCACCTTACTTGGGTTCAGCTCTTCAATGCAAAGCTCTATGCGCGTAACTCAACAAGTGTTTTTACTTACGACGCATTGGTTTCATTCGGCGGCTGTATTTGCATTAGGCAATATTAGGTTTATTTTGATGTCGTTTTATGCCTTCCTCCAACCGAAATCTTTTTCTCGTCGTTTTATTGACACACATTTCGACGCTGTAGTTCCATCCGTAGCTTCTTGCGACACTTCGTAGAAAACATTTCTTAGAAAAATTGAAGATTTTCTAGCTTTTTAGATTCCTTCTTGGTTAATGGAAATTTTGCTTTTCGAAAACAGTGAGGCGGTACACTTATTAACACAACGGCATTAAGAAAATTACTCTTAATGTCATTAGAAACGCTACCTTCTAAAGTAGTACCAGAAATTGATTTTTCTACTTTATTCATTCAATTCTTACTATTAGTTCACACTCTCCCTATATATATATATATATATCTTGTTCGAATTTTCAATCGTTAATAACATACTTTTCATTCATCCGCTCAAGTTCAAATAAATATTTTTAAACTTGTAGTGGATGACACTTGATTTTAATACAGTTTTTTCAAATATTAATTTATTAATTCTATTTAATTAATGAATAATTAGTAACAAGCAAAAATAATAGCCCAGCACCATATATAAAAAGGAAAATCGCTCGTTGTGTCCCTGTAGCTTGTTAGAATTCTAACTTAAAGGACTTGGGTTCGAATTTTACCTGAGATGGCCTAATTTCTGAGAATGTGATTTATGAATGAATAAATGTTAACAAAAATAATAGTCCAACACCACACATATATAGAAAGCAAAATCGCTTTTTATTTTGCCATTTAATATTGTGATTTTGTCATATATATTTACATATGTATTTACATGTGTGAATTGTAATTATTTAATAAAAAGTAACTATAATAACATTTTTCCTTGTTGACCTAAGTAGGAATTGGCTTAATTTTTTTTTATATTACTTGTTTATTATTTATTATCATAGTATTTGAAAGCAATACGAGGGCTATTGACTGCAGACCGCGTAATTTTCAATCACATGGTCAAGTGACGAGGATAGTAATTAAATTGACACCACATTGTCTAAACTGCAACACTACGCTAACATGAGGAATTTGCTCCTCGACAGATTTAACGCGAATCAGTCTTCTACACGAGGTGTCTTTAGTAACACTATGACTCGACAGAAACGATCCCGTCTTCGAGATTAGCTTCCACTGATGTTAAGCAAAAACATCGGCTACTGTGTAATCTTCATAACTAAATGTATCAAATGAAGTTCCATTTAAAGGAATTAAAACGTTATCAATTCCTATTCCGATAAATTTGGGGTGCCCGTGGTAGCCTAGTGGTCAAAGTAACGGATTCGTGGTCAGCGTGTCATGAGTTCGAACCAAGCACTATTGAAGACCCATCGTGTAGAGGAGCTGATGGATATTAAATTTGTCGAGGCTCAAACATCCTACCGTTGCATGGTGTAGAGAAGGGGTTCCAGTTCAGGTGCCGTCCTCGTCACTTGACCATGGCTCAAAATTATGAGGTCCATCGACAATAGCTCTCGTGTTTCTTAATATTGCGACGTTAATAAACATTCTCTCATTGATATATTTGGGATTAAAAACAGAGCTTTCTGTTTTTCACCTGGTATACTTATTTAATTCAGCAATTAATACTAAATGATCATAATTATATATACATTATACTGTCACGTATCAAAGCTATTTAATGAAATATCATATTGCCGATAGTTAAAAAAAATGAATGCGATAGGAAAAAAAATTGGACCTATTTCAAGCATACTCATTCAGTGTGTTCAGGATTTACTAGAAATACTACAAAAATTCTACTGGAGAATAATAATTTTTTTCAAAAGCTGATTCCGCGATAGTGATTATTATCTTTTTTTAAATACGAGTAATTAGTTGAAAACTTTTTACTCATTTCTCATTTATAGGAGTGGCAAATGTATGTATGTTCAGAAACTTCATTTGAAGTGCCTTTAATGAAACAACTGTGCATTGTGTACTTTTTTTTTAAATAAAAAGATATATTTTTTTTTTACTTTCGCATAACTTTATGTATATATGTTTCGTAAGATGAGTGGTCCAGTGATAGAGCCGCCCTTAGTGGATCTGTTGGTCTCAGGATCAAAATCTACCGACTGCTATTCGCCAGTTTTTTAAATATGATTTCAATTGACTCTCTGGAATTTTCCAGAGAATTACAGCGTATACAAATTTATGTTAGCTCAAGTACCTCTATAATATTCTAGATGTCACCACTGTATCTTCTATAAGCTTCTTCCCTCAAGCTGTTCGTCTGGTGTACGATCAAGTCCTGCCTTCTTGATTCAATAAGTTCTCATTGCTCTATTCAACCGCTACTCTAAGAATCTTCGTGACTATATACAGCAAATGGATTGAATACATATATCAGCCAAACAGGAAAAATTCTCCATGAAATATTACTTGATTCAATAAATAATCATAATCCACAGCCATACTTAAAAATAGTAAATCACTTATTGAACAAATGAAAAATAAAAAGTTTTATTCAGTCTATAGTTTAAATTTTGAAGATCTTTTTAACTCTATTAATACTGATGATATGATTAATATACTTGTAAATTTACATAAAAATAATTTATTTGATAATGTTAATAATGATAGATTTAGTTCACTACTTAGGTTTGTACTTAAAGAGAACTATATATATCTCATAAGGGTAACTATTATCTGCAGATTAAAGGTTTGCCACAAGGTGGACCTGCGAGCAACTGTCTTGCCAATTTATACTTACATTATCTTGAAAGTAGTTACATTAATAATTCTAAATACACTGGTGTGCAAAACTTAAGCAACAGGTGGGTTTATTGCCATAACTTCACGAAAAATCATCTGAGAGACATGAAATTCTGAAATGAGGGAGAGTATTATGTACGTAAAGGATGACGAAAGCATCGGCGCTGAAAGGGGAATACAACGCATACGGTATGGAATCAAACAAAAACAACCTCTATTGAACGCATAATATCGTGACTCATGATTGTCTATCCAACAGGAAGAACAACAAGCAGATATTCCTTAATATGGTATATGCCCTCCCCTTACTACAATAGTTGCTTTGCACCGTCTTCGCCTACTCAGAACCAGCTGGTGCAACATTTCTTGAGGTAGGAGTGCCCATTCCTCAATCAACATCTGTTTGAGTTGTTG
>BMAV01014100.1:76787-87402 GCA_019973955.1 Trichonephila inaurata madagascariensis
TGAGCTGGCACCCCTCTCTCCTAACTACCACACCAACGGGAGGACGCGTTTCAGCTCTCGATAGATTTAACGTGCATCGCTGCCCTACACGCGGCGGGTCTTTAGTGGTATAGGACTTGAACTCATGACATGCCTGCCATGATCCGATACCTTAACCACTGGGCTACAATGTTCAAGTCACAAGTGTACTAGTAGGTTAAAATGTTTGAAAACATACCTGCAAAAATTTTTGAAAATCGCAAAACACATTTTGTTTTGTAGCGAGTGGTATGGCAACAATAAGTGATCAACTATCCCTGCAATCCATCATGAGAGTCTTACTTCAATACTTCAAGGTTTTTCCATGCATTAGCAGCTGCAGAGCCAAAACCTCGCTTTTCCGTATTTTTTCCGGACTATAATTCCATAATACCCAACACTCTTCCATTTTTTCCTTCCGTAAAAATGCAATGCGATTTGAATGGAAAGTGACTGTGTGTTGGAATATTTTTGGCGTATGGTTCTCAGTTCCAAAGATTTTACAAAATGATATCTAATTTTTAAACTTTGGTGATCCAACTAAAGTCCAACTTGAGAAATATATAATTGAACTATCTCTTTTTCTAGATAATTCTGATGGTTTTCATAAGATATGGATGAGTGTTGTCTTTCTTGTTATCAAGTCCAAGTCACCTAAACGTTGAAAAGAACTAAATTATTATTAGAGAATAAATTATTTTAAATTATGTAATATGTAATATGATGAGATATTAATGTTAATTTAAATTATGTAATATGATGAGATATCATTATCTACCATTTCTTACTGTATTATCCCAACTTTTAGACTGGGTTCATGCCCTACAAAAGATTTATAGTTCATAGAATTTTAAATTTTTAAACTTAACTATTAATTGTTTTGTGAAAAAAAAATGCTCCCAAACTATTATTGCTATGAGAGTGAGAGTTATAGTAGCGTCGTACTATAAAGCAATACGAGGGCTATTGGTGACAGATAGTGGCGCACACAAGGGGGGGTCCTAGGGGTTCGGACACCCTCCATAGCCCTTGATTTTTTCCCCGATTGGTTATAATCCTATGTATATATTACGTACAATTTAATTATGTATTTGTTATTAATTAATGCTAATTATTTATTCAATAATTAATTTTGTATTGTTTTTGTTCCCGAAAATCAACAAAATCAAAAGAATATGTTGGGTGGCGTATTCGAGCAAGATACCAAAATGGGGGTCTTTCGGCCCTGCCCCCCCCCCTTTGAAAAATTTTTGTGCGCGCTACTGGTGACTGACATCGTAATTTTTAACATCGGTCATTTGACTAGGACGACACCTGAGAGCTGGAATTCTCCCTTCTTCTAACTACCCCACCACACCAACGGAAGGACATTGAGCTTCAACAGATTTAACATGCATCGGTCCCCTTTACACGACGGGTCTTCAGTGGCACCAGGACTTGAATCCGCAAGTTAGTGACCATAGCCCCTAGGCTACCGTGACCACATTAATAGTGTGATGTACCCAGTCACTTTCCCCTAATTGCTAAGAAGGGACGCCGACAAACGTGGGAAAATTTCGTTCGTTTCCTTAAGACCTCACAGGACTCTTAAATTTAATTTTTTTTTCAATTTTTTGAAAAAAATATGTTAAAGCCTCGACGTTTCTGAGCATTTTGCTACCAAAATTTTGTTGATACTGTGAAAACTTCCGAAGTTATTGAGAAATAACTAGTAACACGTAAACAAAAACTTGCATCTGCCACGCCTACTTTTGACAGCTGTCAGATCACATTCCAAACATTTTAATATTTCGCCGATTAGTTTTATTAAAAGAACCACACCTAATATCAAATTGTTTTCGGGAGTAGCATAACTGCAACTCAACTTTTAACTTCCTTTTTTCTCTAAGCGGGATTGTTTCTTTACATTTTGATTTTGGATTAGCATTATTTTTCATTTGTTATTGAAAGCTTTTGAACATGGATGTTTCATTGAAAAAAACTTCATCTGGAAAGAGACCAGAGAAAAAAAAGATTTATAGGAAACATGTATCGGAAGAAATCTGTGTCAGAAAAAAAGGTAATATTTCTTTCAAAAATGTTTCGCCAAACATAAGTTCATCTGCGAAAAAATTACCAAGTGTACACAAGATTTCGGAAACTTACGAAAATGATGTTTGCCTTGAGTTTCAAATGTTATAGAATAATCGACTTTAGATTGTTTTCCCAAATTGAAAAATTACTTTGTTGCTCTGTGTGTTATGGCAAAATAGAAATGAGTGAAAAATCCTCTGTAGGATTGTTTTCCACATTTCAGTTCACATGCAGAAAATGTAGCATTGAAAAAAAACTTAATTCCTGTGAATTGAGTGAATTGATTGGTATAAAAAAAATGAAAAAAACAGACGGTCTGTTTTGGCCATGCTATATATAGGACAAGGATTGCCTTCACTCGAGACGTTTTGTTCTCTTATGTGTTTGCCAAATCCAGTGTGTCAGAAAGCTTACGACCAAATAAATGCGAAGATAGCTGATGTAAGTGAAGCGCTTGCAAATGCATCAATGAAGAAAGCCGCTGCTAAGAAAAAAATTATTCATGGCACCGTAAATTCTGTTGTAGTTAGCGGTGATGGGACCTGGAAGACCTGTGGGCATACATCTCTTATTGGAGTGTGTACGTTGATTGGGTCAAGACTCGGAAGTTCTTGACATGGAAGTCATGTCCTCTTATTGCAAAGGATGTGACTCCTATAAAGGGCCAAAGCTTGGACCAAAATATAGTGCATTTTTGGCTAAACACCAAACTTTCTGCAGAAAAAACCATACCGGATCTGCTGGAGGAATGGAAGTTTGAGGAATGCAGAATTTTTTTTTTCGATCAGAACAAAAACAATGTTTCGGTTCACAACAATACAGTGAATGAATTTTCTCACAAGAACACTTTACCAAAAGAAGTTTCTGAAGTGATTAAACCTGTTTTTAAAGATTTATCACACTTGAAATTGTTAAGAAGGTGTTTAGGGGTGAAAAATCAAAATACTAATGAGTCATTGAATTCACTGATTTGGAAGTATAGCCCAAAATTGATTGGATCAGGAATTAATGTCACAAAAATAGCTGCATTTATAGCTGCATGTGAATACAAAGATGGAAGTAAGAACAAAATTGATCTGATGTGTGCTTTGAGTTTAAAAATAAATAAAACAAATATTTTGAATTGTGTAAATATTGATAAAGTGCGCAAGTCAACGGCTTAGAGACAAGTTTCTAAAACCTTCCTTGAAGCTCGTAAAGCTAAAAAACTTAAAATACTCAATGAAATCGAGCAATGTAAGCTTGCAGAGGGCAATATTTATGCTGCTGGGGCATTTTATGCTGAGCATAAATTTTAATTTTAGTTCTCTTAAGAAAAATGTATGATATTCAAACGCTTGATTATTTTTTCTTGTTTCATTAATATCTGTCATAAGGTTTGACCAAGGATACATATATGTTATGTATGCATTTATGCTAAAATTTTATAATTGAGTGAAATTGATATATTAAAATGCGTAACACATTTATGGGAGAATACTTACTTCTATACTTACTTTCTATACATATTTCTATACTGTATCCATATATATTAATGCACTTATATGTATTATAAACATGTCATATGCCAAAATGTTTCACTAAGAGTTTATAAGGAAAAATATTTCTAATATAGTGATTATATTTCTAATATAATCATAATATCATTTCAGTAGTATGATTCTAGAGTAGATTTTAAGATGCTTAAGGTGTTTGATGTTTTTTTAGTTAATGAATAGGATTTTGAGTATATGTTAAGATGATGTGTAATATTTTTCATGGTAACAGAAATTATAAGATAAACTGATTTCACTAATACTTGTGTATAAACATTTAGTTTCTGTGGTATAGGCTATTAATAAGGTAGAGAACTTGTATTAAAGATTTATGTTATCATTCGAAGAATCATTTGCATTCAAAACATTTGTAATTTAAGTACATCATATTTAGACAGATGAAGTATGCGTTTGTGTATTCTTCATTTCTCTCTTTGAAATTTGAAACTAGAGAATGTTGGTGTTATTTCTTCATACCATTCTAATGAAAGAAATAATGTATATGAACATTGATTCATAGTAAATATGAGATTTGAGTAAATATGATTGAGTTATTGATTTGAGTTATTAACTAGATAAAGTGTAATTTGTATATATCTAATAGATAAGTTGTGATTTTCTCATTTATTTTTTGAATTTTTATATGTTAATGTATTGTAGTACGTAATTCTGGCCAGAAGAGAATCGTACACTGTTAAAAAGGTAGTGTCATCTAGAACTTTAGTGATATCTCCTGTTGACAATTGAGATTATTTTAGTTGATCTTCAAGGAACACAGAACTTTTACTTTACCAAAAAAAGTTCTCTCTAGAGGAAGGAGGAGTTTGTAACGATTATTATTATGACAACACATGATGTCGTAGTCGGAGAGCGGATGGTGTACTACCTGAGATCTCTCGTAGGGGCTGCTCAAAATGCCTTTCCCCTAACGTTCCGAATAGACTCCTCTAGAGAGGGACATGCGAGAGGACCGGTTTTTGAGGGTCCCGGTTGGAAGTAGAAGACAAAAACGTGCTCTGTATGTAAGATGGTTTTTAGATGTTCTTGTAAATAAATGTATATATTTATATCTCTAGCCTGACTGTGTCCTTTCGTATCCAATACGTCACACCACTCGACCACTAGGCCTTTCATAAATTCATAATTTGTTAATAAATATTATAGAAAAAGAGGCTGTATTCGGGAAGAATAATGAAAAATTATTTTTTACTATTCTATAGTCCTTTTACTACTTAACACATGACTAATTCATTGCCGATTTTAACTCATTTCAGGCCTAGGCGCAGATGATCTACAGGCCCCCTTGGTACTGGTGGATCGAAATTTATTGCCAGAAAACCTGGTTAAGTGCAGCTTATCCGGTACCCTGGGCGCCCATCCCAATGGCTCAAAGGATAAACCGACACTGGATTAATTCAATTATAAAAAGTTGGGTATTTCTGTTAATATATATATATCCAGAAGTTTGTTTCAATATTACAATATCATAAACATATTTTTCAAATGACAGAAAAAATTATTAAAATTGAAAGTCGATTTTAACTGAATATATATCTTTGTATCAAAATGTTACATCACAGTTTAGTGAAAGGATATATGAATGTATATATATATATATATATATATAAATATACAGGTTTATTCTCTACAAACAAGAGATAACATCCATCAATAACATTCGAAAAACACATAGACAGTAGGAAAATCACACAATGAAGGACATATGAGTAACCGAGATTAAAAATTATAAAATGGATGCTGCAGTATTATAAACATTGCTGCCTTAGGACAGCTAATATATAAAATAATTTATATAAAAGTGGGGTTGAACATATTTTTTGGCCAACCAACCCCTTCCCCCTTTATGTAAATAATACTGAGCAAAAACCTATTGATAGTAATGGATAGGAATATCTAAATCCATTACAAGATAGAGGTAACTTACCTAAAAATTGCACTTAAAAATGCAAAGCCCGCGCTAAATTTGAGTGCAATAAATATAAGTTATGGCCAGATTCTGGACCCTAATGCAGATTTAAATTATGTGAAGGGCTGAAATGTAGCACTTAACAAAAGTATAAAAAGAATGGAAATAAAAATTAATAGGAGTTGCAAATTATAGCATAACTTTAATAACACTAGAGTAAATATGAATAAAATAATAATAAGTAATTTTATCTAATATTAGAATATGGAGATAAATATAACTATGAAATATTTAAGTTTATAGTAGGGGTGGCCAAGACGTCGACTGGTCGACCGTGAAGTTATTTTAGGTAGTCCGAGCGAAAATCCCGATAATCACCTTGGATATTAACAATTTAATTTATGACTTATGACTATGAATTAATGAATTATTTAAAATAAAAATGTACTACAGTTTACGCTTTAAAACCTAAAACAAATTGTGCAAAGTAATACAATGAATTTGTCGTTTTACAGTGGAGAATTAAATAGAAACAACTTGATAAAGTGGGATGCTTAGATTATATCCAAATTTCAACTAAACGAAGTGAATAGGATGGTCAATTTTTGATGTATGAATACTTTGATTATTTTCGTCAGTAAATTTTTATTTTGTAAATATTAATATTAAGTTTTTTTAGAAAAATTAGATAATTAACCATTTTTTCTTGTTACCGAAAATAAATATATAAAAATGTACGTTACGTTAATTTACCTCTGTCATTGGTAGACCGCCTTCGATTTTTTAAATGTGGAGTAGACCACGGATACCAAAAATTTGGCCACCCCTGGTTTATAGTCCTGGTCCCCTAGTTTTTCATCGGGATCTTGTTACGGCCTTATCACACACGCATGTTTGGAACAACCATTTAGAGAAATTTTTCAAGCAGTTATGAAGGGCCAAGGGAGGGTGAAGGGTTGCCGTAAACAAAACGATATGCTCTGATGTTAGCCGCGCCCTATCCCCACATT
Source organism: Trichonephila inaurata madagascariensis (assembly GCA_019973955.1). Lineage (NCBI taxonomy): Eukaryota > Metazoa > Arthropoda > Arachnida > Araneae > Nephilidae > Trichonephila > Trichonephila inaurata. The sequence continues at coordinate 83,351 of BMAV01014100.1, forward strand.
GAAAAACTACTAGTTGATTTTTCTGCTTCTAATATTATTTCTTTTATATCTAATATTATTTCTTTTATTCCACTCGCGCTTTGGTTGGCAGTCGTGAACAGAAATGGAGCACCATTCTGTTTAAAATATTATACTCCATTAAAATATTGTATGTCATTTCTGATAAGTTTGATGAAGCCGAGGCTGTCATCTTGTTTACGACGTAGGATGACGAAGAACCCCATTGGCTGGAATTTCAAAGAATTTTAATTTCGAGCAATTTTTTTAACTCATTAGGAAAAAGTTGTTTGGAGCCGTTGCTATGGCAACTAGGTAGAAATTGCTCAGAATGGTTGCTTTCAAGGAAAAAAAAAATTACCCTAAATACGTATGCGTGTGATAATTCCTTTGGAAGGGTAGTGGTTGTGTTGCTTTTAAATTAAGAGTTTCGCTTCCATCGTTCTAAAGCATGTTTTCAAAAGGTGATCAGTGGTCATGGTTTAAAATCCAGGGTGCCTGTGGTAAAAGTACAACGGAATGTTATCGAGGATTACTGGAAACCTGTGGCGAAAATGCAGTACTGTATAGGGCATTTGCTCGGTGGGTTAAAACATTTCGTTCGGGTAGGAATAAGACAGTGGATTTACAACGCACAATTCGGCCTTCCATTCCTCAACATCAGCTTGACATTGTGAGTGGTTTCCTTTCCACAGACCATCGATGGATTGTTCGGGAATTAACCTACACTGCGAAAAACCGATATTCAGAACTGAGTACGAAATACTCACTTTTGAATACGTCACATACTCAAAATAGCTCCAATGCAAACATACTCAAATTTGAGTATCCCGGATTCTCATCTTTGGCAACGAGTACGTACTCAAAATTGAAACATCACATACTCATTTTTGAACTTGTCACTGGATCAAATTTGAGAATGCAACAACAAAATGAGTATGTAATGCACTCATTATTGAGTTTTTTGCTTTCAAATATGAGTATTATAATATTCATTTTCGATACTGTTGTATTTAACATGAATTTTAAACAGAAAAAGATGTATCAACTCAAATCTTATGGAATCTAAATATGTGATCCCTAAGTTGTAAATTTCACTTTCTTCATCTTACATATTATTTAATATACATTTTATGAAATATTTTTGCCACTTAACTTCGAAATCAAAATTCTTTTTACATTTACTGTGAGTTACAAAAAGATACTCACGTATTATCGCAAAAGTGCCAATGTTTATCGCCAATACGGTTGCGATAATACAAAAAGTACCAACAAAAATTTTACTTAAAGAAAAAAAAATAACTATTATGTGATCATAAACTGTATGTCTTCGAACTTATACCTCAGATTTAAATCTTTGAAAATATCAAAAACAGATTCGATAAAATAGTTAAACAAATGTGTAAGCATTTGAACTAGTTCCAGAAGCAATTTGGTTCATTAAAAGTTATATTTATGTTTCTAGAAGATTATATTGTTTCTTTAAAATCCTATATAAGCAGAAAATTAACTTTTATTTAAATTAAGTCTTTCAATAATAAGTTATTAGAAATACCTTGGAAACATTAGGATTAATAACAGATTTTACATGGTAAAAATTTCAAAATAAATTAAGAAAGGAATAGTTTTTTGCATATTATGTAACATGAAGAAGAAACCTTTCGACTAAAATAACACTTATTAGGACCAGGTGTGTGAGTACTTTTTTTATCAATTGTTTTGTTTTAATAGAAACATCCATCCAGATGGAAATATAGAAAAATGCATTGCAATAAATATTACAAATTAAGCTTGTTTTTTATTCATATCAACTGATTTTACACTCTCCAATCACCAAAACAAACAAACAAATATTATAGTTTTTAAGTTAATGTTTTTCGAATCAAAAATTTCAGTCCTTAGAAGAATGTAAAAACAACTAAAACAGTAGATTTTTACATTTACAAAACATTTAAAATTCACAAGTTTTTAACCAATTTGAAAGAGTTTTTAGAGAAGTTTTTAGCACCCATTTAGAAGAAAAAATAACATCCTAAGTACTAGTAGAACCATAATACAGTGTTCTGCATTACTTAGGGTACAGCATTTTATTTTCAATACCTTTTCTTCAATGATTCACTGTAAACAAGAAAAATAAAATAAACCAAAATCATATTTTTGAAATATTTATTCTGGAAATTGTACACATCATTAAAAAAATAAACAAGAATATAAGTGAGATTTTTGATAATAGTCTTGAAGTTACTAAATGTCAGTGAAAATGCCTTTCAAACTGTGTTTTAAATAAATTACATATTAGGATATGTGAGTCACCTAAATCATTTACAGAAGAATTAATAAATAGCTGGTTCTGAGAGGAATATTAAAGCTTTTTCACATTAGAGTAAAATCTCTGCAAATGATGTTCATAACTATATAGTTTTCTACATGACTATCTACAAAATTTAGCATAACACATGTGTACACTACACACCAAACATTTTTTAGGCATGGTTTTGAAATTGCTGCAAATAAGATTTTGGCATCCAATAGTTTTCAATCTAAGATGACGGTCTTCCACTAAGAACTCAAAATGAAAATAATTTAAATTAATAAATTAATAATTTTCCTGACAAAAGAGGAATTACATTAGGAAGTAAAAATGTAAGTACTTTTTCGTAGAAAACCAATTAGAAAAATATGAGTGCCAGGATTTGAAAAAATAGAACACAAGGCATTTAGAAAAGCCAGGAAAAGAAGAAGAAAAACTATGGTAATTGGAATGTGGGGAAAATGGAAAAAAATAATAACTGCATTTAAAAGCTTGGTGTGCTTGATATCAATTGTTATAATTTCTTACTAGTTCTATTCCGTAATGCAGACTTAGCGTAAAAATGTAGTACAACAAAGGACCACACGCTTTTACCACAATAACTTTAATTTCTTCGCTAATCATTTAAATCTTATATTAAGATATATTTTTTAATTTTTAGTACGATTAACTATAAAAGCATTTTTTTTTTAGTTTTTTTAAACTATAATTTATTAAATTTATGGTGTTTCATGTACATCAGACTGAACAGATTTCAGTACTTACGTATTACCCAAACAATCGCCAACTTTATTAATAACTTGCTAAATTGGCAACTCCAATTGGTACTTACGTCTTATTGCAACCTATTGGCGACATTACATGAAACGAAGCACCTGGTTGCTATTCAATGTGTACGACATATAGGAACATAGGGGTTGCCAATTGTGATATTTCATAAGTGCCCTCCCATTTCCTAAGTGTTGTACGAGCTAAATTGGCAACCAGGTGCTTCGTTTCATATAATGTTGCCAGGGGCGGCTCTAGGGCTGACAAACCGGACCCCTGTCCGGGGCGGCATTTGGATCGAACTTGAAATATATTTTTTGTTACGAAAAAATTTCACATATTTTCAGAAATATTGTGAATTTGGTATTTCATTTGATGTATCTAATTTCTTAACTTTATACTCTGTAAGTCTAAAGTCAGTTTCCTTTTATGGTATAACTTGAGGGGTTTGAGGCCTGAGCTTATGATAAATCATGAAGTTCTAATAAGACATCCCCGTAAGACACCCATAAGACGTCCAGTGTCAGCTAGCCAAAAGGGGACAGGGATCGTAGGAGATTTTCGATGATAGAGAGCCACAAGAAATGTTTTATTTTAGTCTTGAATGCAGTTACTTAGTTAAAATAAACGCTTGTGATTCCTACAACCAGCAGACTCTTTGTCGAAAAGGGTGCGTCTTTGCTGAAATGGGAAATTCCTTTTACATTTTTGTCTTTATTTTCGAATTATTTTGTACTTTTAAAACTGAAAATAATAAATTTCTAGTGAGGTACACCTCCAAATAAGGCACAATTATATTGGTACCAGTCTCCTTAAAGAGGGATCATATATATTCCTCTCTTATAAAGGGACATTTTATTTAAGTGACCTTGAAAAAGTTTCAAAGATAAGATCGAAGGAGAGAAATAAATAAAAATATTCTTTCTTGTCTTAGGATTTCAAAGATAAAAGCTTTTTAAAATTCTTAATTTTTTTT
>BMAV01014100.1:92402-108365 GCA_019973955.1 Trichonephila inaurata madagascariensis
TCATCCGTAAAGAGGACACGACTCCATTGATCAGTTGTCCAGTTTTTGTGCTCTCTGGCTCACTGTAAACGGTGGCTTCAGTGGCCATCTTTCAACAGGAGGCAGCGTTCAGGACGGCGGGCGAACAGGCCCCTTTGTGTGCTGTACAGAGTTTCTGAGCAATGGTGCTTGCTGACTTCTGTCGACCTCTTTTCACCTGCAGGATGATATATAGGTCACCCCCTGCAGTTGTCGTCCTCGGGCGGCCACCACCAACCTTTCTAACAACTGTACCTGTGGTTTGGAACGCTTTCCAAGCGCAAGAAACGACACTTTTGTTGATTCCCAACTCTGCAGCTACACTGGTGACAGTACGCCCCTCCTCCAGCTTTCCGATCATTCTTCCACTTGTGAAGTCGTCCAGGTGATTTCTTCTAGCCATATTTCACGAACTGACTCACTGGCACTTGCAACGAATATGTTGAATTGCGTCTCCGTCCTTCATTTTATTCTACTGTTGAGCAGCGCGCGCCGACATCACGCGTTTTGCGTACGCTCACATCGCTTCTGACGTTTTGTTCCTGATATTTGCATGCGCATGACGTTTCTACTGATTTACTTGTTCACTGTACTGATCTCCAGACCTCCTTTTCTGCAATTTCATGGCTATCTGCTAAATTTTTACATTGTTGCTTAAGTTTTGCACACCAGTGTAAATAAATTCTGTGAAATAAAAGGTCTTAAAAATTTCACAAATGGACCTAGGTGCAATATCATTGTACCTAGGGCCTTTTCCTGAAAGTTAGGTTTCACTCTGTAATCGATAGAAAACAAACATGCACACATGAATTTAATGAAAAAAAATATCAGCTAATACTTTGATTTATTATGTAACCATTTAATTTGGAATATGCCAAATTATTAATGTGAATTAATAATTTAAGATGTTTTCATTTAACATTATAATTTAAAAAACTGGTTCCAAAAGTGAGCTGCATACATTGTCGTTCTGAAGCATCAACAGATTATGGTTTGGGCAATTTGAACACAATATTTCTGTTGCCAATTTCATAAGTTTCTTCCTTATCAAAAAGAAACTTATTTGAATGTGCAATATTCTTCAGAAATTTAACACTATAGTGTTCTTCTTTAACATCTATTATTTCTGCCACATTAGGTTTTGACCATTTTATTCTTTCAGGAATTTTAGACATCTAAATAAAAAGATTAGGAATTTATAATTTCTCATAAAGAGGAAAACTGATAAATTAAAAATTTAATTGAAATATCGTAAAAGTCTGATTTAGAATTATATTTTTATAACTATAAAAAAATATTTTTTAATTAAATGAATTCTTATGTGTGTAAAAGTAAAATAATAACCCTGAATAATAACAATAATGGTAGCTAACATATTATTTATCAATCAAGCATGTTGAAAGTTTCAGAAAAAAATATACACTCATTTTAATAACATCCAATAATAATAAAAAACTTGACTGAATCAAAATGGTTCAGGTAATTAAGACCATTTTCCTCCTTTTATTATGAAAACTTTTTTCAATAAAATAATAATATAAAGAATATTAATTGCAATTATACCTAGGACCATGTGGACCTAGGTACAAGGCAAATATGTGACCCCATGTACAAGACTAGGTAATTTTATATATAAAATGTTTTCTGCAGAAAAACCCGCATGTAGAGAGGATTTATTTAAAATCTCATTTAGTACTTAATGTTACAAGCAAAATTATGTACAAGAGAGAGAGAGAGAGAGAATTCAAAGAAAATTTTTTGACTTATTTTGTACAAAAATAAAAAGAGATGAGCTGCAAAACTTTCTTCAGACGATGTAAAAATGTTTTTCATTTATAACTAACCACAGCTTTCTTTTGCAAAATTTCAAAATGAATGCCAAAGTAGGAATTGATGTTACCACTCACCCAACTGAGTAATAGAACTAAATATTATCCGAATAAAATGGGGCGGCCCTAGGTTAACAGGTCTCCCCTACTCAGATTTTTTATGTACAATGTGCCTGCATATAGGATTTTTTGTACCAAAGCTGTATTAATTTTTGGTACTTACATTTTATTGCAACCATATTGGCGAGATTATATGAAATGAAGCACAAGGTTGTGTCAATTTAGAGTGTACAACACATGGAAAATCAAGGTTGCCAACTCGGCGAATTATTTTGAACTTTGCCGTTATTACGATAATATGTAGGTACCTAAATTTTCTCTACCTTCCTTTAACTTGTTAAGGACCAGTTGATTTTCACTGTTAAGCCTAACTCCATTTCAAAATTCATGTAAAATTCTTGCTGTAATAAAACACACCAAAATTTATAGTTTATAATCATTCCATAAGTTCCTAATCCAGATCACACCAGTATGATAATGGGACTCTGAAATGGGAAAACACAATCTCACATATGATACCATGTTCCCTGAAGTGATTACATATACAGTGGACCACAAAAGTGTTCGTACACTTACAATTTCCTATAAAATTTAATGTTTTCGACTAATAAAAATTAATATATTGGAATTATAACTTTTTTATGATATCTGCAACTTGTTCTTAACGAAATGACATAGTCAATTTTTTAAAAATAGTATAACTATTTTTTTAAAAAATTAATAATCAAAAAACTACTAAAAAATTACCCCACAAAAGTCTTCGTACACTTAACAAAAATCTGAACATAGCTTTAAATATTGTATTTCTTTCTTATTTTAGTACTTAGTAGGATATCTTTTACAGTGTCCACAATAACTTTTAAACGTTTTGGTATAGATTTAATCAGTTTTTTGTAATTTCTGCATCGATTTTCGACCATTCTTCTGTGATTATTGTTTTTACTTCACATTATGTGTTTATATGTCATGTTTTCTTTTTTTCTTTTTTTAAATCAAAATCTCACCAAATATGTTCTACTGGGCTAAATAAAGTGATTGAAGAGGTGTTTCAAAGTTTGGGGACAGTTATAGAAACACCCGCGGCGTACATTGAGAGCAGTGCGCTTGGCGTCATTATCCTGTTAAAAAATGAAGTCGTCTCCTATATCCAAAAATTTTGGGCAGATAATTTAAAATTTCTCTTTAAAATATTTAAATAGAGCTCATGATTCACAATACCATAAAAAAATACCAAATTACCTAAATCTGAGGCCGATTTACATCCCCACACGCTTCTACCTCCATAGTTAATTTATCCAACTAGATTCTTGGGATTAAGTTTCAGAAAATACAAAATTGACAGCAAATTGATTGGGATGACAGAAAATTCAACATTTTTGGTTCCAATGGGCATATATAGCTTGTAAATGAGGAGTTTAATCCCATGAATTTATGTGGAACATGAACTCCTCCACCGGAAGTATTCTTGCGTGGAGGTGTAAACCAGCCTCAGAATTAGGTATTTTTTGATGATATTGTAAATCATGAGTTCTATTTAAATATTTTACAGAGAAATTTTAAATTATCCTCCCAAAATTTGGTTATATGAGACGACTTTTTTTAAACTGGATAATGACGCCAAGCGCACTGCTCTCAATGTACGCCGCTGATGTCCCTAGAACTGTCCCCGAATTCTGAAACACAGCCTCAATCACTTTATTTAGCCCTGTAGAACATATTTGGTGAGACTTTGATTAAAAAAAAAAGAAAACATGACATATAAACACATAATGTGAAGTAAAAACAATAATCAGAGAAGAATTGTCGAAAATCGATGCAGAAATTACAAAAAACTGATTAAATCTATACCAAAACGTTTAAAAGTTATTGTGGACACTAAAAGATATCCTACTAAGTACTAAAATAAGAAAGAAATACAATATTTAAAGCTATGTTGAGATTTTTGTTAAGTGTACGAAGACTTTTGTGGGGTAATTTTTTAGTAGCTTCTTGATTATTAATTTTTTAAAAAAATAGTTATATATACTGTTTTTAAAAAAATTGACTATGTCATTTCGTTAAGAACAAGTTGTAGATATCATAAAAAAGTTATAATTCCAATACATTAATTTTTATTAGTCGAAAACATTAAATTTTATAGGAAATTGCAAGTGTACGAACACTTTTGTGGTCCACTATATGTAATCATAGTTCTGAATGGATTAATAAATAAAAGAACAAAATATATTTAAGCAGATTAAATATCAAGAATCTGATATATATCTTGTTTATTTTCATCCAAATAAACAAAACTATGGTTACATTAAAGGTGTATTATAAACCAGAAGATATGTTGAAGAGAATATGTTGTGAATTAAAACTTATTGGACTGGGCTCTTGTCTCTATTATAAAAAATATCAATTTAATAAGATTTTTTAGAAATATCAAAATTGTTTTCAAACAAAGCAAAGCATTATGGTTATGAAAGTGTAGCCTTTCTGCACTGTGTTAAAAGATTAATCAGTACTTACATATTATGGCAATGTCTACTTTCAGGTAATTCGCCCAGTTGGGCAATACCAATTTCGCATGTGTCATGTGTGCTGAATTGGAAATCATGTACTTTGTTTCATATAATGTCACACACACCAAAAGGTTGTGATAATATGTAAGTACTGATAAATCTAATTTAAACAATGTAGATCTCTCTCAATTACTAATAAGACAAAATATCCATTAAATATTAGTAGATTTAGTAATTTAAGTAGATTTCCAAAACTGTGTGTGTGTGTGAAAATTAAAAAGCATTCTTGAATTAGATTACATTCAATTTTACTAACTAATTTGGCTCATTCTGTTCAGTAAATTTTGATTCTTTCAATATTCGAAAAGGAGAGTAAAAGAAATCATAAAATAAGTGTATTGAAATTGTTGAAGCTCCTTTAAATAAATTCTTTTTGAAAACTTTTCAATACATTTACTAAGCTTAAAAGGTTCTTTAAAATTTACAAGAAATTAGTCTCCTAAAAATTATAGTTTAAAAATACTAAAACACGCTTTTATAGTTAATCCAACTAAAAAGTATAAAATGATAATACTTAATATAAGAATAAAATGATTTATGAGAAAATTAATGCCATTGTAATAAAAACGTGGGGTGCTCGATATCAATTGTTATAATTTTTTACTAGTTCTATTCCGAGTGAGTGAACATTAATGTTGCACTGTTTAGCTACACGAGGGCTTTTGGCGACGGACCACGTAATTTTGAATCATGGTCAAGTGACGTGGACGACACCTGAGCTGGCACGAGCTCCTCGAGTAATGATCATTTTGCAAAAAATTAGATGGTGCCAATGTTTGGAATATTCCCCAAATTTTTAAAATACTTGCTTGAATATAAATTAGCATTTGCTTTCTTAAAAATTTCACCAATTTTAATTTTTTTCATAAACTTCTTTTACTGGTGTCTTCTGAGGGAATCCAGTTGATGCAAATGTTAGACTCTGTGACACATCTTGCGAAATCAAAACAATCTTGTACTCATGTGTTCTTCCGCGGGTAACGTTGTAGCTACGAAAAATAGTTCGGAAGATTTATGGGACCTAAATTTGTTGTTGGACCCCAATTTTTAAAAAAAAATTTATATATTAAATATAAAATTTTTTATATTAAAAGAACATCTGTAAACCTGAATATCTTTTTTAATTTGTTTCAAAGTGTAAATTAACCATTTTTGGGGGGTTTGAGTACATGCAAGGTTTCATATTCGATAAAACAATGTGATCAAACCTGATGCAAACATACTCATTTCAAAATGAGTATGTCTATGGGCTCATTTTTGAGTAAGACTTTTTTCTCCGTGTAAGAGGCTGGTCTCAGTCATCAAACAGTGTGTCACATAATGAAGAAACTTCTGAATGTGAGGAAAACTGCTGCCCACAGGGTTCCACATCAACTCCTTGAAGAACAAAAATGGCACCGTTATGCACTGGCGGGCATCCACCTGGAGGTACCTCAGTGAAGGTAATGCATTTCAGCTGCGTATTGGGGCCATTTATGAGACGTGGGTCTCATAAATTATGCGTCAATCAAATGAATGGTAACACCGACGTACGCCAAGTCCACAGAAATTTCGACAGGAACTCAATCTGGGGCAGGTTGTGCCGATTGTGGCACACGACTGGAAAGGTGTGATTCTTACGTATGCTGTGCCTGCTGGACAAATTGTCAACGCGGACTACTTTTGCCGATTTCTTCAGCACCATCTGCGTCTGGCTATGTGACGCAAGCGTCTACCATCTACTTTTATTGCAAAACAATCATCCTATCGTATTGCATGACAACACTCGTTGTCATGTCACAAAAAATGTCACTGTCCTATTGCGATGGTGGCAGTGGGCTGTGAAAACATGAAGATGTAATTCGTAATTTTAGAGTTGGACTACCGTTATAATTCATCAAATTGAATTGGTTCGTATTTTTTGCTTTTGTTTATGTCCGAAATAATTGTATTGTAAAGATTTGAAGAGCAATGCTTATTTGAACAACATTATTTATAAAATGTGTGCCAAGTTTTGAGCAAATATCTAATAAGATGTATTTTTCTGTAATGCCGTGGTAGCTGAGTGGATAGGTATCGGATTGTGGACTGCCTTGTCACAAGCTCGAGCCCAGTACCACTATAGACCTGCCATGTAGAGCAGCAATGCACGTTAAATCTGTCGAGAGCTGAAACGTCCTCCCGTTGGTGTGGTAGTTAGGAGAGAGGGGTTCTAGCTCAAGTGTCGTCCACGTCACTTGACCATGGTTCAAAATTACGTGGTCTGTCGCCAAAAGCCCTTGTATAGATGAACAGTGCGGAGTTAATACTCAATAAATCAAGTATTTTTCTGTTAGAACACAGACGGATAGACACAGATAAATCATTAATACGAATAAATAGTTATATAGTATCAAAGCATACAGATCACTGCAGAAACTGAGGTAGATATTTTATTTTAGTTCATAATTTTTTTCAAAAACATTTCTGAATTTTATTTATGAAATTGGCATCAGTAACATTTGATTAATTCAACTTCAGATTTGGTATGTAGTAAATCTTCATTTTCGCAAAAATCTGTCACAAGCTTTCATGGGATTTTTCATAGATACTAATGCTACGGCACCTAAAATGGTCGTCAAAGTTACAAGCTTCAGGAATCCAGGTACAGAGGGAGTGTATCTTTCTTTAAATGTAACTGGGAAAGGTCTGGCGACAACATCCTATAAACAGAAAGGAAACATCTTCATTTAAATTTTTTTAATTTAGTACGCCATACATGAAGCATCCATATTGTCAGAATTCATTTAAAAGAAATGTTTTGCAAGGAATACATTTTTTTATTTGCCAAAAGATCGAAAAAGTTGCATTTATCAAATCACTTCATAAATGATTAATTTAAATCATCGAAAACTTTATAATGTCAGTTATTTTTAGTTTTATAAACAACTAAAATTATTTGCTCAGATGTCTTCCATAATATGAACTAACATGCATCTGAACAAATAAACAAATATTCATCCCACTTTCCTAACATACTTTTCATAATTTCATTCGTTGCATTTCTCTTTCTTTCTTAAAAGATATCAATATCTATTTCTATTATATTTGTTTTGCTTTTGAGCCTGTCTATATTTGCTATCTGATATAATATATTTTTATTACATAAGCTGCAAGACATTTATGTATTAGATTAATTTTAAAAAGGGATATAGTAAAATAAAAATTATACAGCATACGTTAAACTAAAAAATATTATAATAATTTTTTTTAAAAAAAAAATTAATTAATTAAATTAAAATCAAATATTTTTGTTTTTACTCATATATTTTTTTTCTTACAATGCCCTAATGAAGAAAACCGTCGCAATATCGGTTTTAAGGGAGCAAAAATTAAAACTTGTGAGTATTAACATAAAAATGAAAATATATAAAAAAGAAATTTGACAATATTCAGTTATTACACTTTTTGAAAATTTTGATATAAAATAGGGCATTTTGGTACATTTTATTCTAATTTTGTTTAACAATTCCTTTCTAAAAACAATATTGTACTACTAAAGAACATATGTACAGACTCTGATGCTATTTAAGAACAAATATTTACAAGAGGCTGAGAAAGCTATTTCATTTGATAGCCAGTTCTTTGTTTTCATAAAAAATAATAGTTCAGATAAATCTTCTCAATGCAAACAGATTAAAAATTGTCTTAGAAAACGTAAACTTTTCTTTGCGTTGAGTAAATATTTCTTAATAGTAAGTCGGTAATTATTTTGTAAAGCATTGATGCTAAAACAAAAGTCTGTACTCTATATATAACTGCAAGCTGATTTATCTCACATTACATTCGACTGTTTTGTATCTGTACTATAGCATCACAGTAGGTGATTCTAGAATTTTTATATTACATTACATATTCATGTTCATCAAACGAATCAATTCAATTAAAGTTTAGCTTGATTGTTAAAATACTTAAGATGGAAACAGAAAGTCCTTACACAACCCAAAGTTATTACCTGAGATGGGGGTTCTGCTAACCAGATTTGATCTCTTGGGATTCTTCCCATGGTGCACAAAATTTCACGAGCAGCTCTCTCGCCTGCTTCTATAGCACCTTCCATGTACCCAGACCATTTAATGGCAGTTTCAGTTCCTGCGAAGTACAGTCTGTCGATGGGGACTCGCAGTGCTCTGGAAAAAAAATTTAGTTTACACACTTTAGTTCAGCTTTAATTGTAAGATTTATTGTGTTTATTAAGGGGGTTCACCCATATATGATGGTTTAAAAAATTAAATTTTTTTTCATAAATTGCATAACATTTTTCATAATTGCACAACATGTCTATAATACGGTGGTTAAGTGATTTTTTTTAAAATTCGAAGTCACATTATAAAGAAGCAGGTGTTAAAAGAGCAACTGTTCGGCACGCTAAGTTAAAATTTTTATTGTTTTAATTGGACTTTAAACGCGTTTTTCTCAAAATAGTGTTTTTCAAACTTCGCTCCATCATATCTCAAAAACTGACCGAATGACTTCAAATTTATAGGGTACACTCAGAACATATATACGCTTTAAATTAACAACGATCATTCTAAAATTAAAAATATATTTATTTTTTATAACAAAAACATAAAAAAAACCCATGAAATTCGAAACTTTTTCTTCAGAAGTCTACCAAAAATCCAATTTTTGATGTTTTCAATTGAGTGTGGTTCATTTGGTGCACTTAAGCTTATAGATTAAAACGCCGTTAAATTTTTTAATTTCAGATAAGCCAATCAGCCGGAATCGTGGAGGAAGTGAATATCCATTTTTTCGAGGCGTGTGTGTTCAGAGCGCTATAACCCACGTTCTATTGGATATTTTTGGCTAAAGATTTATATACACACTCTTAAAACACATATAAATAAAAGATAAAAAACTTAAAGTTCTATCTTCTTACTGGTCATCAAAAAAAAATTCCCTAAGAATGCTTAAAAAACAGGCCGTCAAATGAGTGAACCTCCTTAACATCGCACGCTAGGACTAATAATTTTGAGCCACGGTCAATACACGAGAATGACGCCTGAGCTGGCATTCCCTTCTCCAAACTTCCAACCCAAGTAACTTTATAATTGTAAGAAAAATATATTTAATTTCCACAGAAGTGTCTAATAGTGCATAAACATCATGAATTTTTTGTTTTATGTGTTATTTGTGTAATATTTAGTTCATAAAGAAACGATTAGCTTCTATGGATTTTGATTTCTTCTTCAGTCTAAGCTTGACTGTCACGGTTAACAGAGGCATATTTCATACTGTAACACATCGTTTCTCAAACTGTGGGGTACGTCCCTCTTAGGGGGCGTGATATCCCTATATGGGGGGGGCAAGCATGTTGAAAAGATTTAAAATAAGTTTTAATTTACTGAAAGGAAGCAAATTAAAATACATTCTGACATAATAAAAATTAAATACACATTTACACTGATTAAATATACTTATAAAAATGTATCAGTACTGCACAATGTTTTTGATAATTAATTTATCAATACATTAAAAAGAAGTTTAATAAAAAATTAGTAGTGTCTTTTATGAGCTTGCCATATACAAATTTTAATACTTATCTTGATAATTTTCATGATTTATAATTAAATTCATGTTGTAGCTTTAGCGCCAAAGTGTATTTTTATTGCATTCATTATACTATTATTGTAGAAGGGAGGCGCGATGAAAATTATGATTGAAAATTGGGTCACAAACATTAAAAGCTTGAGAAGCACTGCTGTAACATATTTCTATAATTTTTAAGCTTCTAATCCTAGAAGCATCATTACGCTGAAATAAGTCACTTAGGCTATTCAGAATTTGCCCTTTTCTAAGTGAAATGTACTTTACCTGTATTTTTGCAATAAAATGTCGTGCCTGTGAGAGAGAGAGAATAATAATTCACCAGAATGAAATTTTCTCTCGAAGGATTTTATTTAGTTCATAATGGTGAACCCTTCAATACTTCATGTGATAGTTAATTTTTAGTTTACATGCCTAACGGAAAATATACTGTTAACAACAACTTAATCTCCCAAAACACTCCCACGCTCACGTTTTTAAAACAAGATGATGTAATATTACATCATTCACATAGTCTGACCAATCACAGAAAACCTTAGCGGAAATTATATGATTCTAAATTTTCCGGTTGAGGAAAACTATAAAAGAGCTGAGATCTCAGGAGTGAACGAAGAATGCTTTTGTGTTTCATCTTAATGTTCAAGCGACTTTGTGTTGTGTTTCGACGCTGTTCGTGTTATGTGTGTTTTAATTAACTAAATAAATGTACAAATAAAATTACGAAAAGTCTTCTCAATCCTTCTATGACTTCAACAAATTAGTAGATGCTACCAGTAAAATGTCTAATGTCAAATGAAAACATTTCATATGTATATATATATTAAAATTTCTTCTATTTAATTTATTTTTAAAATTTCTTCTGTTTAGTTTATTTTTTATAATATTTTTAAAATATCTTATGTGCTTAGTTTAATTGCAAACTAACCTAGAATATAATTATCCAAGTAAATTTATTTTAAAATATATTTCTATTTTATGTTAACTATTCTTAACTTTGTTCATTAATTTATTTAAAATTTCTTATGCTTAGTTTATTTTTAAAATATCTTCATTCTTAGTTTAATAGAAATATCACTATCTAAGTGTGCCAAGGTTTTTTTCCTCCTTGTTTTTATATTCCAATCTTAACACCATTTTGTGTTGGACCTATGCGTAGAGGGTTGCTTTCTGTCGTCATGGTTTATATTTTTACATGTAAGTTTTTATACTAATTTTTCTATAGAAAATTTTCTTATTATTCCTCTCTTTGAGAGAAACATTAATGTTCTCTTTACATAATTTCATTTTACTATATTGTCAGGTTTATCATCCAAGTGTTAGAAATAGACTTAACTTTTCAACATGGATCTATTTTTTTCTTTTTTTCTATTAAGTCGAAAATTTTTGCTGTACGGGGAATGTTGGATCCATAAAGCATTGCTAACCCTAAATCGCTGGCCTAATTCAGCGACAGCTTTAGAAATCATAATAGGTCTCTAGTTTAGTCCAAAGACTTTTTTGTATCTACATCTGTTGTGTCTCATGAACTCCATTATCTTCCTTCCTTAGCATTGTAGGTTTTAGAACTTTTTCACTTTTATTTTATTATACTATATATATATATATATATATATATATATAGGCTTATTCTCTACAAACAAGAGATAACATCCAACAATCACATTCAAAAAACACATAGACAGTAGGAAAATCACACAATGAAGGGCATATGAGTAACCGAGATTAAAAATTATAAAATGGATGCTGCAGTATTATAAACATTGCTGCCTTAGGACAGCTAATATATAAAATAATTTATATAAAAGTGGGGTTGAACATGTTTTTTGGCCAGCCAACCTTCCCCCTTTATGTAAATAATACTGAGCAAAGACCTATTGAAAGTAATGGATAGGAATACCTAAATCCATCACAAGATAGAGGTAACTTACCTAAAAATTGCACTTGAAAATGCAGAGCCCGCGCTAAATCTGAGTGCAATAAATAAGTTATTGTCAGATTCTGGACCCTAATGCAGATTTAAATCATGTGAATGGCTGAAATGTAGCACTTAACATAAGTATAAAAAGAATGGAAATAAAAATTAATAAGAGTTGCAAATTATAGCATAACTTTAATAACACTAGAGTAAATATGAATAAAATAATAATAAGTAATTTTATCTAATATTAGATTATGGAGATAACTATAACTATGAAATATTTAAGTTTATAGTAATAAACTATTATCACAATCTCAGAATTTTTAATCCTTACTATTTGGAATAGCTTTATTCATATAACTATTAATAAAATTAATTGGGTATTTCTGATTTAAGCAATATTTAGTAAAATGTTTATAGTTATTTATTATTTCTGATTTTTTTGACACCAGAAATTTTTTACGTTGTATATAAGTAATAACAATATTTCTGAATATGGAAACATGTACATTACTCTCCCAATGAGGAACTATTATAATATTGAAATTAAATTCTTCTCTTTTATCATAAATATTAGAAACTATTACATTATCTTTTAATTTGATATGTATGTCAAGAAAACTGGCTTCATTGTTGTTACTATTTGTCTGTATTAAATTAAGATATTGTGGATAAAAATTAATGTTAGGTATAAAATTGGCTTGTTTGCCAAAAATGATTATGTCATCTATATAACGATAAATATAATATTTAGAATTATTAATGTAACTACTTTCAAAATAATGTAAGTATAAATTGGCAAGACAGTTGCTCGCAGGGCCACCTTGTGGCAAACCTTTAATCTGCAGATAATAGTTACTCTTATGATATATATAGTTCTCTTTAAGTACAAACCTAAGTAGTGAACCAAATCTATCATAATTAACATTATTAAATAAATTATCTTTATGTAAATTTACAAGTATATTAATCAAATCATCAGTATTAATAGAGTTAAAAAGACCTTCAAAATCTAAACTATAGACTCAATAAATCTTTTTATCTTTCATTTGTTCAATAAGTGATTTACTATTTTTAAGAATGGCTGGGGGGATTTAAGATTATTTATTGTATCATGTAATACTTCATGGCGAATTTTGCCTGTTTTGCTGATATATGTATTAAAACGATTTGTAACTGTCCTAAATTTGACTGGGTCTTTATGAAATTTGGGAGTAAGAAATATATGTGGAAATTTAAGGTTATATCATTAATTTGAATTCTTAACTGTTTGTGAAAAGCCAAAATTCGATTATTTATTTCTCTATCAGAAACAGAAGACTTAATAAAAGCTGAATTATTATCAAAATAATTGTTGATCATTAAATTATAATAGTATTTACATATGAAGGCAAAATTTCTTGGCACTTTATCAACATAAACTATAATAAATTTATTTTGCAAATTTTTAATCTGACTTTTAATATTATTAAAAAAGATTATATATATATATATATATATATATACACTATACTGTTCGAATTAATTGGGACAAACATATTTTTCTTGTCTAAATTGATATGTGATTACCAATGATGTCCTGAACTTCCATAAATCGGTTATATCTGCCTAGAGGTAGTCTGACGGATTGACTTTGACTATAATTTACTCGTTTGACTGGTTTTAGTGCATCAGTAGCTCAGTTGTGGATATTTCAGTGCGGCAGCTGGTGGTTATAATTTTGCCTTCTGTGTAACACGTATTACTTTTGCTTGTTCTAAGAGGGATATTACTCAAAGGAAATAATCGCTCTTAACGAACATACTGCAATGACTGTGAGAGATATGGCTACGTCAGTTGGTGTGAGCAAATTCAGTGTTTCAAGAACATTTCATGACACCGGAACATCCTTTCTAAAAAGAAAAGTAAAATGTGCCAAAAACAACACCAAGAACTGATAAAATTCTAATAAGAAAATAAATCCCAGGAAGACAAGCACAGACCTTCGAAAGGAGTGTATAGTGAATGCCTCAGTTGTACACAAAAGCTTCTGGAAGTTGGTCGTAAGGTAAGAAGCTCGTAGATAAAATAATTTCTAACTCAGAAAATGATGGGAAAACGTTTAGCATGTGCCAAAAAATACCGATCTTGGACTGTGTTAAGGACTAGAAGAAGGTAATTTTCGGTGATGAAACACATTTATTTGTGCAGGAATATCAATCAAAGTGAAAGTGAAGGTGAAACTATGTTACCAGATCATATCCAACAGACTGTAAAACAACCTTATGAAGAGGTATTTTCACAACCAATTGCATGCCTGAAGAAAACTTCTATAGAAGGCCAGGGTCCACCCAGGGCGCCATTGAAAAGAAGTTTTCATTAAAATATACTGTTATGAAGTCGCTTTCATTTCAATTCTCATTTTGAACATTTTTTCCCTTTAATTTTATGAGAGATCTGTATCAATGATTAATTTGCATTGTTGATATTGATTTAGGAGCATATTAAATCGTCACTCAAAACATTATGCTAAAGACTCAAATTCGATAAGTCCTTCTCGCATGAAAAAAATTGAGTTTTACAATGATACGAAAAAAAATTTAACCTTTTGAGTTCGATTTTTTTTTTCTTTTCTTTTTCTCGTTTCATAATCATGGAATTAAATTGCAAAATGTACAACTATGTAATCTAAAAGAAAATCTTTTGAAACTTATATTTTAAGTAATTAAGAAAAGTTATTTGAAGTTATACAGTTCCACTGCCTCTCTTTTTGCAGTATCTAATAATTATTTATATCACGTTAAAAGGTAGCGTAAGAATTCATCCTTTCGTTCAATTTTAATTCAAAACTTCAGAAGGATTGTTTTTTCTTCTAACACATACCTTCCATATCTGGTGAAAAAACCTGGTGGGTACATGGCTGTGTAGCATCCTCCAGAATATTGTTCATCCATCCAGTTCTTTTCTTCGTAATGAATGGCCTTCAGGAAGAAATGTTTTTAATTAATTGTACTAACATATATTTAAGTATCAATATTTATTTTATAAAGACGTGATAATTTATTTAAAAAAGTAAATAGGGGATAAAAGCAAAAAGTGACTCACTCATTCATTCCCGCATCACGAGATCACCGAAACTATTACATATACAGATTTGAAAATTGACATACATGTTTCCTTTGTACAGTAGAGATCCACTAAGAATAAGTTGTACTGAAATCCACTCTCAAGGAGGTTGCGGGGCCCCTTTTTTGATTCCCTTTTTTGACCCACAGACTTCAAATTCGGCACGCATGCTTATTTCGTTGAGTAGAGATCCGCCAAGAAAGGTTTAGGGAAAATTGACTTCCAAGGGTGGGTGGTATTAGTTTTTTTTTTTAAATATTAGACTTACAGATTTGAAATTTGGCACTCATGCTTCTTTTGTAGAGTAGAAATCTGCTACGAATAGGTTTTACGGAAATTTATTCCCTAGGAAATGGTTTGCAGGGGTGTTATAGAGAAGAAAAATTTCCGTTATTGAACTATTAGACTTAAAGACTTTTAAATTGGCAGGCATGTTTCTTTTGTTAAGTAGAGATCCGCTAAGAATGGAGTCTGGGCAAATCGACTCACAAGTGAGTAAGTGAATAATGACGTCGCACTGTTCAGCTACACGAGGGCTTTTGGCGACGGACCTCGTAATTTTGAACCATGGTCAAGTGGCGAAGACGACACCTGAGCTGGCACCCCCTCTCTTAACTACCACACCACACCAACGGGAGGACGTTTGAGCTCTCGACAGATTTAACATGCATCGCTGCCCTACACGGCGGGTCTTTAATGGTACTGGGCTCAAACTCATGACATGCCTGCCGTGATCCGATACCTTGACCACTGGGTTACCGCAGACCCATCGACTCACAAAGAGATTGCACAGGAGCGTAAAGGATATATAATATATATATGAACTTCTATTTCTCTCTTCTTAGGCATTGTAGGTTATAGAACTTTTTATATACTTTTATTTTATTATACTATATATATA
>BMAV01014100.1:118365-158011 GCA_019973955.1 Trichonephila inaurata madagascariensis
ACGTTTTGCTTCTTGGAGGGGATTGTGACGGGCTCACGCGTCTTTTCTGTAACATAACCTCTGGGTTCCTTGACGGCCAAGATTAATGGCAAATCTTTTCCAACCCAAATCCAAGAAGTGAAATGAAAGTATAGATGCAAATAAGACAGCCTTTAAAAGAACAGAAGTTTTAGTAAGCGGGATGGCAATTTAGAGAAAGTTCTGTTTGGAAAAGGTAGAAGTGTAATTTGACGGCTTACCAAAGAATCACGGATATCTAGCCATTACTACAAGGTGCATACTATTGCACGCGAACCCAACAGCCTAACTGAAAGTGATTGAACCGTTGCGTGGAATTCAAGGTAGAACAGATTATTTTAAATCTGAATTCGTAATATTAATAGAATTGAGAGTAGGCGGATAATATAATTATTTAGATAAGTGATCCAATTGCGCGATCTGTTTTAGCTACGGCTACGTGTTTTGGTTTATTCTCACTTAATATAAGTTTGTTCAATATATTAGAAATTTAAGTTAAACTCTTAATAAAGTCATATTAAGAATTCTAAAATGTCTATTTATTTTGAGAACCCCACACCTCTAATTCAAGCTGAAACCCAAAGATATGGTCGTAGACAAAGATCGACCATATCACAAAGTTATATGATTCAAACGCACGATATTAATGTTTTGAATACAGCGAAGTCTTTAGATTTCATTGCTCAAATTATTTTATTTTATGTATTGAGACATACCTAAGCGTTATACTCAATGTAATTATGACTTGTTTTTGTGCCTTTAAAAACCATAATTATTCTTTCCCTCATAATATTTATCTATTTATAGAACATAGCAATAATTTAACCTTATCTAAATATAAGTCAACAGTTAATTATATATCTTCTTAAGAAATTCCAATTTCTCGTCATATTTTTCTTAAATTGAATAAAGCAGATGAAAACTTTACAATTTAAGACTTTTCCCAATAGAATGAGTTAAATCTTCATATAAAGTTTTATTTTAAAAAATGGGGAAAAATTGTGTTACCCATTTCTTTCCAGAATGGTTTCCTATAGTATACAATAACTTTCATAACAGTTCCCATTGGCATTCTTTGCATAAGTTGGCTACGTATAGGAGGTAATTCAGGAGTAAAGTGAATCTTTAATTGTACCACTGGTGGGCAAGCTAAGATTACATATTTTGTCTGAAAAAAAAATTACATTTCATTTTGCGGTTCAACTTAACGGTTAGACGTACATGTGAAGTAGAACTTTTGCAATAATTTAGAAAATATTAAAATTTGTATCTGGGAGGGAAATTTAATATAGTTAAACTAACTTTATATTCTTTTCCATTTAAAGTTTTCACTAAAACAACATCTTTGGATTCTTGATTTATTCCAACCACAGGACTGCTTTTTATTACGATTGAACCTAAAATTAAAATAAACTTATTTGAGTATAATTTAACATTTATTTTGCAACGTTCATTAAATTTTAAACTGTGTTAAAAAAAACTTTCATTAAATATAAAAAAAAATTGAGCATTCAGAAAGGTAGAAAACTAAATACTGTATCACATAATTATGAAATATATTATAAATTAACTTATTTGAAGCATAGACTTACAAAATATGAATATAATACAGAATTTAAATTTCCATTCAAGTATTCCAAGCCATGACAAAGAAAGTATTGCAATACATTATTAATCGATAGCAATTTTCCACTTCTCTCAGTTGAAGAGTGTATTTTTATCTATCGCTTCTATAAAGAAGAGATATTCCACACTATTGAGTTGCTATAACTACAAGAGTAAATAATTTGCTTCACTTAAAAGTTACGTCTTTCAAACTAATTAAATAAGTAAATTTTTCAATAGAAATTTCAACTTTTCTTTTCGGTTTCGTTATGAATTAATTTTCAAGTCAAATTTTGTGTTTGTTACATTTTTCTCTTAAGGAATTATAATAATCTTAACATAGATTCACCGGAGGATTAAAATACCATAAATGAAATAAGATTATTTTTTACCTCCCAATTTTTCAGCTATTTTTTCACTCACTTGTTGGGTGCCCCCTTTAAATTTTCTTTCCTATGAAATAAAAAGTTAAAAGTTTTATTACTATTATAAATTTTACGTACATCAATTATTTTCTTTACTGTTTATAAAGAAAGAATATAGAACTAAGAAAAAAAAAATCTTCAAACTATAAAATACTAGCAAACCAATCATTTAATTTTTTATATCATCTTCAAAGATTGTTTATTACTGTATGCTTTAAATAATTACATTTGGAGGGAACGCATAGTCTTAATAAAGGAAAGAGTATTTTAATCAGTTAGAAAAAGTTGTTAAGTGAAAATTCTTGCGGTATTTTTAAGTTTCACCCCATCATTTGATAAATCCTGCGCTGCATTGTTTGATTTTCTTGTTATATGGGCATTACTTTTATAAGTAGGATTATTTTATAGGGTTCTAGATATATAGGTTTAGACTAACATGTAGTCCGAATTGACTAAGTTTCTTAGAACTAAATCCCCTAATTTATAATATTTAGGCTTTCACTTCATAAAATATATGGATTCGTATTCTGCTCCTGAAATATTTGTTTTCTGACATCATTTCGTAGATCGTTGCGATTTCTTTTGAAATAACTTGTTTGGGTGATGAATAAGAATTTGAAATGAGTTGCATCCATACGTCTTTGGTAATTTAAGTTAATAGTTTGTGTGTGTGTGTGTGTGTGGTGTGTGTGTGTGTGTGTTGTAGTTTTCGTTAACATCTCCTTACTAGTGTAAAGGTATTTGATTTGATTTTAATTTATGAAGAAACGCGTAGGTACTATTAGCAATGGACATTGACCAAGTGACGAGGATCACATCTGAGCTGGAATGCTCCTCTCCAAACTTCCACGCCACCCCAATGGGAAGGCTTTGAGCTCCGACAGATTTAACTTGCATGAGTCTCCTTAAGCGCCTTATCTTCAGCGACACTAGGTTTCGAGCCCACGACACGACAACACCAGCCACGAGTTCGCAACACTGATGTGAAGGGATCTCAAGCGACAGTTACGAAAAAACGGGAACAGCGATTAAAATGAATCGCTCAACTGTTGCCCACCGAAGATTTGTTGTGACTAAATGATAGTGTACATTTCCTTTAGAACAACATTCTTTTGTTGATAAGTCATTTCCTCTATCATTGGTGGCCCTACAGGCGTCCATGATGTGCTTCTGTGTGTGGATCATTTCTATAGCCCATCGCGTTATCTGCTTAGTGAAAATTTCACGCGGTTTGGATGGTTACTTTATAGCAGGGGTTGGCAACCTATGACACGCATGCCACACTGAGCAATTCTCAGTAGCACTCAAAAAAGATAAGTGATCAAGTGAAATCTGTCTCTCCTCTCTACGCCTAACGCATAAAGACTATTTCTTACTTTCAATTCTTTGACATAAAATGATTCTGCTGAATTTACTTGAGTGTGATTTATGTAAAAAAACAACAAAAAAAATCCAAATTATTTTGTGTTGAAGGAATAGTTATATTTTGTGTTACTTATTTTTATGTTAATAATTATCTATAAATTCTGCATAATTAATGTATAATAAAACTCTAAATCTGTATTTTTGACCTCTATTCCTTAACTCTGTATTCATTGCCGTGAGAATCGAATTGTTTCAAATATTTACAGCCACGTGGCAGCTATAAGGTAGCCAACCCCTGCTTTACATTTTGGGTGCAAACAGTGTATTTTTTCAATATATCTTTTATAGTTTTTATTTCAAATAATATTTACTCGATTAGCAATGAAGTTTTTTTCAAAGACAGCAATTGTAAGCTTTTACATCTTCAAAATAAGAGTACAATAAAAAACAAAGATTTACTTGTCCTCCATTTGTAGTGGAAAATATTCTCTTAGTTCCACCGCATTGCTTGATGTACCATAGAAAGCTGAGCAATGAAGCTTCATAGGATTCAGTTGTTATGTTAATGTTCACAAAATTTTTGAAAAACTCAAGACCACCTCTGAAAAAGTAAAGTTACGTTATCAGTTAAAAGTAAAGTAATTATTTTTTTAATCATTAAAAAAAAATTCTCTTCTGTAAGAAGTTTGACTGAAAAATTATAACTATAAAAAGGAAATAAAATGATATGCTTAAAATTATGAAAGACAATTTATATTAATACATGACATATATATACGTCTTCAAGAACTCAAAGTGATTTTAAACAGATATACAGGCCTGTTAAGGAGAAAAACAGTGTAGAAAATGAAACAAGGGAATATTTATGTCCCAAAAGAATGCTTATTAAAATTATTTGAGACGAACACTTTAGTTATATTTACAGAAAAATGATGTATTTTTATTCTATTACTAATTATAGCAGGAACAATTTTTGTTTTGTTTATCAATGTTTCTATAAGATTTTTCAAACTACTAAGAAATCCATTTTCCGTTTTGAATTTCGTTATGCACTTCAAATTATATTTATGATTGAAATAATCATTTTAAGGTATCAAAATTGAGAATTTTCTTTATAAAATAATTATTATTAACGTATGATTCAAATGAGTTAAAATGTAACTTTTGATTCAAATTTAAATTACTTTCACTGGTCCCAATATCTTCAACAGCAGGAAAAGTGTCTTTTTTAAACATTGAAGGAATTATCCACTTTCGTTAAAGAAATTATTTTACAAATTTTTAATTTTTTTATATGCATTTTACATGCATAATGTATATGTTATCCATGATCTTAACAACACAGTACCTTTTCAAGAAACAGCTAAAATAATTTGAATGCCTCTTTTTTAGAAATAAAAATAACTAGTTTCAAAATAATTTTAATTATCTTTAGTAGCAATTGACTGCAGACGTTCTCTTGCCAAGAGTGAGTAAAATGTTTTAATTTTACTAATAGTCGCATACAATAGCTTATAAATGTGTACTGTCTTGTAAAAATCGTGACTTGGAAGTGAATTTCTCCATCAATTCTTTTAAGTAATGATAATAATGTTCTACCTACAAAACAAAAATATTTCTCAACAATACTACCATACTGTTAAAAAAAATGCTTATGTCATTCAACGATACATTGTAACAAGCTTTTCACTTCTAGTTGATGACTTCTAGTTTTTGTTACATCATTTTGAAAAACCAGTTTGATGTTAATCAATTTTACTATTTATCTCTCTTATTATATCTTCACACCGCAATAAATAAAATTCCTTTTCGTAAGAGAAAAACATTAACTTTCACTTTATTGAAAGATCTGTAATGTAAACGCTTAATTCATATATACATCATTATCAAACATATTATTACATATTACTCAAACATATATATTATCATAAATCAAACATATTCATATATATGTTACCGGCAAAGTATGAAATTCCGGTGTTTTATAGAATGACTAAAGCTGATTACGCAAAGTATGAAATTAGGTCATGATAAGGTAACTATATCAATGGCGTACATTTATAAAAAATACAAATGTTATTCTGACAAAATAATGAGAGCGCCATTAAAAAAATATTCAAAATACGTAAAGGAAAAAGAAAGTCGTAGCAAACAAAACTTATGTCTTTCTTTTATTAAGGAAAACAAATTTTCATATAAAAAAAATAAGAACTTAAAACTAATCTACTTATTGCAACATGGTAGGCTTGAATGGCATTTTGAATTACATTTCATTACATTTTTCACGCAAAGACCATTCTTATTTTGCTACTTAGTTTTGCACATACATTTGACGAATCCTTCGCCGCTTCCATTGGAATGAGCAATTGCAACTGACAGATGAGGAATTTCATGGTCAGGAATATCTTTAATTCTAAGCAAGTTCTTAGGGCACAAAGTAAATTGTGATTTCTCATATACTTCTTTTAAAATTCCTTCAGAAGCTCCAAGTCGATAGAAACCATTTTTCCCACTCGTTACAAGTGCCAATATATTGGCATTCAGAAAAAAATCATAAATTTCACAACAATGCCTTATTTTAGATAATTCTTCTGTTTTTTATTATTATTATTATTATTATTATTATTCTGGTTTTTTTTTTCTATGTACAGTTCAATATCATAACGTGTAACATTTTTGTATTTGGTTGAAAATTTTTTCAGAATTCTATCACGTCCTCCGTGTGCAATAGCCAAATGAGCTTCATGAAGTACTTAAAATAACTCAGATAATCGTTAACACCGTTTGTGATAATTTTACCTCGGCCAGCTGAGGGTGGGACGTTGTTTATATTTTTAATTGCTTTAATTTAATAATTTAATTGTATTTAAGCATGTCTTCAGAATAAAATTTAGTTACTCCAAAAAATGAATATAAAGGGATTTTAGATGAAATATAAAGTGATTTCCGTGGAAAGTCAAACAAACACTAGAGAAATACACTCTAGTAAATAAAATGGAAATAATTTATTACTCCTTGAGTGGCTCGATACCATTTGATCCACGGACCGGTGGTTCGGAAACATTCTGTATAGTACTGACGCCTTCTTTAACAAGTTATATGAGCTTACTTTTATTTTCACCAAACATAACATCATAGCTATTCAGCAAACAATAAGCCCTGCATTCCTTTTTAGTAGTCCTTTTGGCTTTTTGTATATCAGTTACTAACTTCTTGTACGTAGTTTCAATTTTTAAAAAAAAATGCTTCTTTTTTTTTTTTTTTTTTTTTTTTTGCAGCCGGAACTCGAGTTTTGGGAAGCTCGTCGTCGAATAGTTGTTTCATGCCTATAGACCGGAGTCGGCAATCTTTTAGCTGTGGCGAGTCAAAAATCAATCTACCAATTATGATTCAGCGTGCCACACAGTAGGATATTTTTGAAACAATTCTATTCCCACGCTAATGTATGCAGAGTTAGAGAAGGGAGTTCAATTATATAGATTTACAGCTTTATCACACATTCATTTTGCATCAATTAAAAATATTTCCTAACATAAAAATAAACAGCATAAAATATAACTATTTCTTCAAAAAAAAAAAAAAAAAAAAAACATCGAAATTGTACATATGTTATGTTTCTTAAACATATTTATTAAAATTAAAAATAGACAAAGTAAAATGTAAATATTTCCCTTAATTACAGTTAAATAAAATTTTTAATGTGAACCTAGTGCACAGCTTTGCTCTACTTTCATATCTCAAAAAATTTGGTGTAATTTGTGACTTTTACTTTGAGATGATTCTAGCATTCAGTTACTAAACAATTTCTTTGTGGACTCGAAATATTTTTCGTATGAGGAAAGATGTTTTACTTAATTATGTAGAACTAAAAGCGCGGAAAAGCAGAATACATATGCAATTTTCTCTCTCCAAACAATTAAATATCTCCAGCTATGTCAATCAATAATTAAAAAAAAAAAGCTGTAAATTTACCTTTAGAGTTATCTTTCAATTTTTTTTCATAATTCTTTAACTGTCCAAATTCTGGAGATGTTTGTCAAATAAGATCTATCACAAATTTATGAAGTTCATTCAAAAATTGACAAATTTGTTGAGAAGTGCTGAGTGCCACTGATAATTGTACCATGTGCCATAGGTTACCTACCCCTGCTATAGACCATGACTCCTTTTCCAACACTACAACTTGCTTCTCCATTTTCATGCAGCACAGGAAAAAACCATTTTTTTTTTTTTTTTTTGCTGTACAAGTTTAAGTAAAATTGTCTCTCGAACAAATCACAATGTACAACTGACAAGTTCTGAGCCTGAGGTACGCGTTAAAAGTCTCGTGCTTTGTCATACAATATTCGAAACGAATCGGAGAATTATTTCATACTTTGCCGGTTTCTCATTAGGCATTCTATAGAATGCCTATACTATGTGTGAAATAAGAATCATTTCATGCATTGCCGGCTAGTTTTAGGCATTCTATACAATGCCTAGGCATTCTATAGAATGCCGGATTTCATACTTTGCCGGTAACATATATATATATATTGGAATCAAACATATTACTTCTTTATCTGGTTGCAGTCGATTATAACTGATGAGACATATTTTCTGGTTTTAACTCCTCATTTTATTGAATTTTGCTCGTTGAGCGACAAAGAGAAAAACAGCAACACAAACACTCATGAACTTAAGAGAATAGACAAAAGCGTTCTCACTACATTGCAGAGATTTCAGCGTTTGTACCTTTTCCTGTCAGAAACATCTAGAAACTTTGATAATCATACGATTTTTGGTATTTAATATGCGCTGAGTGATCATAAGCAATGACTGATACATTACTGCTCCACCTCACTTTGAAATGTGTCAACGTGGCAGTTTGTTAGGAAATAGAGTTGTGGTTAAAATAATATTTCCCATTAAGCGTGTAAACTAAAAAAATTAACTATCATGCGATGCTTTGGAGGATTTAAAACCATCATAAATTAAATAAAATGCTTCGGAATGAAATTTAAATGGAGAATTATAACATATATGAAATGCTACTTTTAACTCGCTGTTTTACATGAAAATTAAGTGTACAATTTATCACTTTTTTATTTCGACAATATTATAAAAAATAATATTAATTTAACGTTTGACTGAAAACCAAAAAATCTTACTTAGTCCAGCAATTTTTTTCTAAAAATTCTTTATAAGTCATGGTATCCCATTGTTCAGCGTGTTTCGCTTCCCATGGAGCATGAGCAGGTATCTGAAAAGAAAATTCTCAAACCTTAAGTCAATCTTAAATTTTATGAATTTAACACGGGTACTACTAGATATATTTTAAAATTCAATTACCTCTTCTCCCATTTTGTCCATCAGGTAAAATATATTATTGATGTCCATGCTAACCAAAGGGTTCTTTCGACCGGGCATATTGCCAGAACTAAATCGTGTCCTACGACCCTAAAAAACAAGTAAAATATGTCATTGAATTAAAATATATCCTACAGATTTCCGACTTTATTAATTAGAAATTAGAAAATTGAATAATATTTTAAGAAATTGCGTTAAAGAAAAATATTAATTCAAACATTCAATATATCCTTACTAATATTATAAACGCGAAAGTTTGTATGTATGGATGTTTGTTATTCTTTCACTAAAAAACAACTGAATGGATTTTAATGAAACATTACAATAATATAGCTTATACATCAGAATAACATATAGGCTATAATTGATAAATATGTGTGAAGTGTCCAAAATATAACGATAATTGTCAAGTAAGAAGAAAAAAATTCTGCCATCTGCAAAAAAGTCCGCGACAGCATATATCTATCTTTTATGTGTGAAGCAAAACTTTCCCTTTTTGTTTTGTCTACGCCAGGCGTCACTGCTCGCTCAGTTCTAATTTATTGCTTTGATCAGCGTAATCACTATTTTTTTATTTCAGAGTAAAACTAGATTTCGAATTGATAGGTTGTTTCAAGTCTCTCTTTATTTGTGTGTGTGAATAGCTACTATTGATTTTTTTTCATGTGTAAGCCAGTTTCGCCAAAATAGTGAATCATAAATACAATAAAAATTGATAATTTATTTCTATGCACTTTTTTTATGATTTTATTAAGCACATTTAAAAAATTAATCCTTATATCAAAATAAATACTTTTATCACTTCTGGTATTTAAAGTAGATAAACTTTGTCTTTCACACGACATCATTTGGACAAATTTGCATAATTTTTGCGGTTAGTAGTTAATTACAACGCTATAATTGTAATTGAATAGGCAGGTATTGCAATTTTTTAAGTAGAAAAATACTAATAACTACCATACTGTATTTTTTGGAAGTGCAGAAAAAGTACCTACTAAGAATTATGCCGCGAAAGCGTAAGTCTAATATTTGCCAAAGCTGTAATAAAGTTCGAGGGATGAAAGTAGCTTGACTTAACGAAACATTTCCACAAGACAAACTACAAATGCTTGAACAGGCGGAGCGTGAGGCAGATTACAATTTTAACATAAATTAAATACTACAGAAAGTAATATTAACGTATTACAATTCTAGATATAAATTATTTACACTATTTAAAGCGTCTATTACACAAAATTTGTAACAATGTGTTACTTTTGCTGAGCAGCAATCAGCTTAGGAAGGTGTTTTTAAAGATAGACCCACAAGAGAGTTACGGGGAATTATAAATTTAAAAAAATTCTTTTTATCAGCTATGAGATCTACAGACTTAAAATTTAACAAAAATATTTTTTTGTTCAGCTGAGATATGCAAAAAGCTTTTTTCTTTGTTTAATTTGCAATTCACGTAAAATTAATTCATTAAAAACTTATTTATCTTTCAATCTGTATTGTTTAATTTTTCAATTCACTTGTGCGTGGAACGGGTATACCAGCTAGTATGTATATATTTTAAAAACGCATTCAATATGTTTGATGTGTTTCAAAGATATCAACTTAGATGTTCCATAAGAAATCTTGAATTTTATATTTATAGCTCTAGATCTCCGAATTAGCTTTAAAATTTTATCTGAAAGAAATCGGCCACAATCTGTACTTTTATAACTTTAAAAATAACAAATATCTCAGTTTCGCACATTTTCTGCAATGAAAACCTCAAGAACCTTCAAATGTTTCTTGAAGATTAGTTTCCTTGAAAATACCAGCTCATTTAAAATTAAGCAGAATTGAGAAAAACGGGAAAATCAAATTCCTCAGTAAACTGTGATTTCAGTTTATACATTTAGAAAATTCTGTAATACCCAAAACGTTCCCCAACTTTACCATATCAAATGAGTATGCAATCTACCATTCGGTAACTTATTACATATATACTATAAATGCAGAAAAAAATTACCTGTATACTACAGAATTATTGAATATTAATAATATTTATCATTAATGTAAATTTAATTTAAAATGAGTTTAATATATTTTCATTTTGAAAGATTAAAATAAAATTATTGTTTTAGAATAAGTAAATAATTAACAAATGAATGTTGAAATTGTAAACTTATCACTAAAATAAAAATATTCCGAAATACTCTGACTGTTGTAATATTTTTATATGAAAAAGATATAACTTCTACATATTATGATAATGTGTGAGAAATAGTGATTTTACTAAATATAAAATATTAAATTATTTTCACTGAAGACTTTAGAAGAATATTTGTCATCATATAATCACTATATTAAAGGAAAATAGATACAAACACATTAATAGTGCTAAGAGTGTGGTAAGTTATACTAATAAATAATTTAAGACTTTTAACTTACTTAAAGATTTCTTATTTATTTAGAAATAAAGCTAACTGTTTCACTCTAGCTAAAAAAGGAAAACTAGAAAATGTCCACTTGTGTCAAGACTCTTCAAGAAAATCATGTTCAAAAAAATTTAGGTACTTTATATGAGGAAAAACTAAATTTTAACAGTGATTTATTCAAAAAAAATAAATAAATAAAACCAGATATAAAACTAATTCCATTTTTTTTTATGATTGCTACTGTAAAATTCCTCGTATCGGTTTTTCGGTTGTACACTCCTTCAAGATTTTAGAGTGCTGAAAAAAGTCTCAGATTAGTCTAACGAAAAACAAGATTTTGCTAAACAATGCCTTTTTAACTGAACTAAAGCATTTCAAGAATAAGATTGGGAAATATTGCAATGGTATGAATATTTTTATTGTTTTTTAAAATCCCTTTTTCGGGTATTTTCTAAGAAATTGCAAAATTATTTTAATGAAATTTTACTTTGAAGAAGCCTTTTCGTAATATTTTATATATTTTACTGTACAGATCCCCAAATTTTTCTCTTAAAAAGTTTTCTTTAAGATAGTTTTTAATTCTGATACGCTCTATATGAAGAAACAGAATGCATAAATCTCCAAATAAAACCATTATTTTATTTTTGATAACCAAGGTTTCATTAATTACAATTCAATATTTTTGTGTTAAAATGGAATTCTTGAAGTTATGAAAAGTTAAAAAAAGATTTAAATCATTATTTGTAAATAATTATAATACTTATATGTATGTATGATAGTCATTAAAAATTATGTGGAATATATAAATAATTTCAAAGTTGTTTTCTTTTTTAACTCACATCTTTGTAGTGCAGAAGATCTTCAACTTCGTTCACTTTGTAATTTTCGATCCCAAATTCTTTTGCCATACGAAGAAGACGATCTTGAGTTGGTCCGACGTATGCTCCTCCAATGTCAACATAGCCGACTTTAGGGTCCTGTGTGTGCGAAATGGAAAGATGTATTAGTCTCATAAGTATGTAACTTAAGAATGAAATTATTTTGCTTTCAGAAAACACCACAAGTACTTTGTATTAATTGTTTTTATTCATTTTTAAGCAAACTCAGTAAATTTAAAATAATAACAATAACATCCCATAAAGATGTGAGGAGTTACATGAAAGTTATTGGATAGATATCGATGTCTACAATTTTCAAAAGATTTCAAAGTGAATCAGTAAGATTAAATCTCAAGCTGTAAATGTCAATCTGTGTCATCAAAGTTTCATCTGATACGAATCACTGATAACAGAATTTTTGTCACTTAGAAATATCTTGTAGAAATTAGCAAACCAAATATTAATAACTGGCTACCAGAGGGGGAAAAAATTGGGTCATGTTCATTTCAGTTCGTTATCCTAACCTTTTCTTGTTTCTTTGATATGCGGCCTAATAGGTATATGAACACTTCGGACCGCATGATAGAAAGCAAGACATCTATCAGAGGGTACATTGGTAATCATTCGCTGTGACATGTGGCATTCGAAATCGTTTTTAGTCTCTATTGTAGATCTCATGCAAAATATTCAATGAGATTTTCATAACGTATGTCAAAAAGTTCGAACAATCAGTATCAGAGAATGGAATCGTATTCTCCAAATGGTATCGGAAATCTTGCAATTGAAACAATAACATTATTTATGGGTAAATACAATTTCTGTTAACTGAAAGAAAAGAGAATAACCATGTGCAAAATTTCTTCATTTATTGCGATTTTGTGGCTTGAGTTTACAAGGATATAGATAGTAACATTACAATACAAAAATAAACTTTCTACAAACTTTACAAAGTGGTTTTACGACAACGCGGGTGGAAAATGAAGAAATTTTCCATCAACATGTCTCAGGAGTTATGCAAATTTTTCTACAATGCCATAACTTTATAGTGAACGTACACATTCACAAATACATATTGGTAATTCTTTTTCTTTTATACAGTTTTCATTATGTTATGTTATTTAATGATTCAATGAGAATCTTATCTTGTATAAAGAACTATTTATTTATGCATAATTGTCACATTAAAAAGTTACATGCATGGTCTCATTGCCATTTACCTTATACAACAATAAACATATATCTGAAGTCAAAATATTAGTATATATCTTCAGTTAAAGTTCCAATAAACACAGTATTACAAAATAAATCACAAGTATTATAATAGGTATGTAATACATTCTTAAATCAAATAAGTTTTTCTTGTGATCACTTTCAGTCGCATTTACATTTTGGGTAATATTACATACAATCAGTGGCTCACAGAACACAGTTAAAGAAAAAAAATTCTCTTCTGTTGAAATTTTTCTTTTTGTTGAGGAGGTTATTCATTTCAATGCAGAAAAGCAAAAGACGCTTTTGATCATTTTGCTAACTTACTTCAGAGTTAGGACAGCTGTGAACAATTATTTTGTTTTTAATAACAAAGAGTAGGTAATTCCTTTGTGTGTGTGTGTAATTTTTACTGTTCTAATTTGTTTCATATTTTTTCATAAATAGAAAAGTTATATTTCAGAAAAAATTCCTTTTATAAAATCCCGCAAAACTTTTAAAATAACAAGCGTGAGAGTGACTGAAAAAATTGTGCAAAAAAAAAATCTCTTCTGATTTCTGATAATAGTTTTAAAAAATCAAAATTTTTCTTAAAAATAACCAATTAACACGTTAAAATTTTATTTCTAGAATATGTATTTATTCTTTTTATACCTATTTCATGCTTTTTCTTACAAATATTTAAAATTTCAGTCCTGTTTAATGTAGTAAATACTCACCCGTTTTGTAAGAGTTCGCCCTCCTACACGGTCGCGAGCTTCTAAGCAAATTACGCTTATTCCTGCTTCGTGTAACCATTTTGCTGCACTAAGCCCTGTAAAAAATTTTATAACAATTTGCACACATTTTTTTTAAATGTTAAGTGCTAATTTTGCAATTATTTTAAAAATATAAAAACAAGTATCTTCAAGGATAAAAAACTTATTTTAAACTAACTTATAAACAGCAAATACCAAAGTAAAAATAATTTGCAAGAATTTTTTTTTTTTTTGCATCCAAATATAAACTGATACAAAACTTATTTGACTATTTAAATTGCATATAAATGTACACTACTGGCCATTAAAACTGCTACACCAGGAAGAAATGGGGATAACAAAATGAATTTTATTGGACAAATATAATATACTGGAAATAACAAGTGATTAAATTTTCAAGAAATTTGGGTTCATAGATCCTGAGAAATTAGTACCCAGAACAACCACCTCTGGCAATAATAACAGCACTTATACGCCTGGGCATTGACTCAAACAGATATTGGATGACACGTACAGGTACAGAAGACCATGCAGTTTCAACACGATACCACAGCTCATCAACTGTAATGACTGGCATATGGTGACGAGCCAATCGCTCGGCAATCATAGACCAGATGTTTTCTGTTGGCGAAAGATCTGGTGAACGTGCAGGCCAGGGCGACAGTCGAACATTTTCCATAACAAAGAAGATCTGTACAATACCGGCGATCGTGTATTATCCTGCTGAAACATTAGGTTTCGCAGAGCTCGATTAAAGGGTAGAGCCACGGGTCATAACACACCAGAAATGTAACGGGCATTGTTCAAAGTGTCAAAGTACCGTCAGTGCAAACAAGAGGTGACTGAGACGTGTATCCAATAGCACCCCATACCATCCCGCCAAGTGATGGGCCAGTATGACAAAGAGGAATGCACGCTACCAATGTGCGTTTAGATGCCACCAAACACGGATGCGACCGCCATGATGCTATAAACAGAACATGGATTAATCTGAAAAAATGACATCTCGCTAGTCGTGCGTCCAGGTTCGTCGTTGATTACACCATTGAAGACGCTCCTGTCTGTGATGCAGCGTCAAGGGTAGCCGCAGCCATGGTCTCAGAGCTGAGAGTCCATGCTTCTGCAAACGTCGTCTAACTGTTCGTGCAGACACTTGTTGTCTTGCAAACGACTCCAATTTTTGACTTAGGGCTCGTGACGTAGCTGCACGATCCATTAAGGCCATGCGGATAACATGCCTGTCTCCTTGGCTGCTAGTGATAGGAGGCAGTTGATCCAGCACGGCGTTCCGTATTACCGTCCTGAACCCATCGATTCTATATTTTGCTAATAGTCATTGGATCTCGACCGATGCGAGGAGCAATACTAAGATACGATAAACCGCAATCCCGGTATGCTACAATTCGACCTTTATCAAAGTCAGAAACGTGCTGGTACGCCTTTCTGCTTCTTACACGAGGCATTACATCAACTTTTCACCAGGCAACAACGTTCTAATGCAATTTGTGTATGAGAAACGGGCTAACAATTTCCTCATTTAAACGTATTGTAGCTGTAGCTACCGGCTCCTTCTTTGTCTGAATGCGCTGAAAAACTAATCATTTGCCTATCACAGTACCTTCTTCTAGTAGTTTAAATTTCACGTCTGTAGCATGTCGCCTTCTTGGTGTAGCAATTTTAATGGCCAGTATATAATTTCTAGTAAATAACTTAAGGTGCAATTAGCTAACTTTCAGTGATCAATTAGCAATGAATTAAACTTACAATAGAAAATTTTGTTATTCTTTACTTTTGTTTGATTTTGGTGGTTCTTATAACACGAATATCAGCTTTTGTGTTATTTGTTTCGATTTATCTCACAGGCAATAACAGCCTCTGTTTTTCTAAGACTCTATAGAGTTAACATCACCTAAATGGGTTCTCATTGGTTGATCTACATAAGAATTTTTCACGTCAATTTAGCTAATTTTAGCATCATTTAATTTTAGTCATGAACTACACAAATCTTTAAAAGTTAAGGTACAATATGTATTTCAGGTTGTGCTTCTATAAAATCCCTTATAAATCTAGAATAAGGGGTTTTTATGTAAGATAATACGTCATACACAAGCATTAACTAAAAGTTTTGTTTCTACCTAATTATTCATCTATTCATATTTCTCTATGTTTACCAAAAAATAACTTTTTATAAATAGAGTAATCGTTTGATATTTCGGTTTTCAAAAATTTCTTTATTAATCTCGAACTTTTGGCTTCAAAACGCATTGTTGGTATGTCAAATACAAAACATTAACCAGATTTTTAAAAATGGAGGGTTATTCACATGTACGGAAACAAACCTATCATAAGCTGATTGCGAGTTGTATTACTGAATACCCCTTACGGTGTAGACAAGTAACTTTGCAATCAGTTGGAATCTGAAAATTTGGTTTCATGCCCTCTTTCAGTTGTCCAAAGAATTATAACAACTGCTGATTATTTTCTAACTCTTTCTGCTTGAAGAAATAAAAACATTATTGCATTTCAACTCTTTGTACACTCCTGTCCAAAATTAAGGTCACAAATATGGTTTCGATGTAATTCTAAATTGCTACCAGTATAATTGATTGAATTTGTACTTTATATGTATATATATTGAAGAACGGGTAGTACAATATATCAACTTTAGACGGGACTACTAGATTGAGACCGTTTAAGTATCTGGGATTTTTGCCTGCAGTTTTGTGATTATTGCATTAAAACAAAAAAGTAATCCTATTTGCAGTGAGAAAGAGTCATCATAATCGTTCAGAAGATTTCTTGAAATGGAGAGCCGAGTGGCAGGCTTGAAGCTGGCTAGCCTCAAGCGGAGGTAGCTCGATGGTTACAAGTGGCCCCGAAAGAGGTCTCCCAGCTGTAGAATCAATTCCAAACAAGTGGTACTGTCACCAGGAAGTTTGGCCAAGGCCACCACAGAGCAACGGTACCTGTACAGGATCGCTACTTAGCATTAAGCGCACTACGGCATGTTCGAAAAACGGCTCCTTAGCTTGCTCGTGACCTTGCTGCTGTGTCTGGAAGATGAATTTCCAGGCAAACAGTCGGCACACGTTTAGCAGAGACTGTCCTTCATGCTCGGCGTCCATTCGTGTGTATCCCTTTGACTACATCCAACAGGAAACACCAGATATTCGCTAGCCTAAAACATCAGTCGCGGACACTAAAAGAATGGGGAGGGATTCTTTTAAGTGATGAGTCGAGATTCACCAGACAGAGTTATTCTCGTCTAGTCTTCATCTTAAGTGAAAGTGGAACTCGCTTTCCTCAATCTTTCGTAACAGAAATTGACAGATTTTGTGTCAAACAAATCCTTGTCTGGGGCGGCATTATGTTGGGCTGTCGTATAACTCTGCACGTCCCCGATGCTGATACTCACAGCGTTATAGGGATGAGATACATATAGCCTCAGTTAGTTGGTTCCGGGGTGATATGAACGCGGACTACATTTTTATGGACGATAATGCGCGGCACAAATTGTAGATGAATTTCTTGAGGATATTCACTGAGTGTATTAACCCTCAAGATCTTCGGATCTCAATCCTATTGAATATGTTTGGGAGGGTCTAGGAAGAGCCACTTCTCACTATAGTCCCCTTCCAAAAATCCTCAGTAGTTAAAAGTCAAGCTTTTGGAAGAATTGGTTATGTTGCCACAAACATTTATTGGCACCTTCATAAACAGTACGGCAGCTCGTTGTGAGGCTTGTATAACAGGGCACGGTAGTCACATTCCATATTAGACAGACTTTTTCCGAGGTGAATGCTTTATCCCTGATTCACGATTTCCCATATTTTGATATGTTCTGTATTAATTCACAATTAAAATTTTTACCACACTATCATGTTGCTATATTCTTTTACACATTGCGATATGTCTCTGATCCAAATTTCGTGGCAACACGGTAAATAGTTCATCAGATTTCACAAGTTTTATGTTTGTGACCTTAATTTTGGATATGAGTGTATATTTACATAAAAATATATGTATATGTACATGTAGTTCATTTTGTAGTAAATGGAAAAAGAATTTCTGATATTACGGTTCACACAAAAACGTTTTCATTGATGGAGGATTTATAGCTTGAAACCCTTTGGGTGAGCTCGGTCCTCCTAAGAAACATTAACTCTCCCCCTACACACACATATAAGTCTATTTGAGCTGCAATAGGGATTGCAATGTGTATGGTCTTCCATATTAAATTACACTCACTTCCAAAAGTTAAGCACGGAGAGGAAAATGCTAATTTCCGGAAGCCAATCAGAATTCAAGAAGATGCAATTCGCTGCAGAGGTAGATGGAAGTATGCAAATATGTTAGGTAACAGCCAATCGTGCTTTCATGTCAAGAAATATGCAAAAAGGGCAGTCTTATAAAAAGCCAGCTTTATAAAGGGTTACAGAAGTTGATTGTAAGTACTGATAGAAGGTGTTTAAGACATTCGTACAATTTGTTTTCAAGACATACGTGTTTCTATGACTTCCAGAAAAGGAATGGAAGATTCTGAGCGCTGGCGTGCTGTGGGGCGCATTGAAGCAGGACAGTCGATCACAGATGTTGCTCTTTTCTTCGGCGTTCATCATTCTGTAATTTCACGTTTATGGAAACAATTCCAAACCACACAGACAGTTGTCCGAAGGCCCGTAGGTGGTCGCCCAAGGGTTACAACCCCCGTGGAAGATCGATATATTGCTATTGTAGCCAAGCGGAATCGCAGAGCGACCTCCACACGTGTGACATCTATGGTTACTGCCTCTATTGGTAAGACTATATCTGCAGCTACTGTACGCCGAAGATTACATATGAATGAACTGTATGCCCGGGTACCTCGAGTTTGTGTTCCTCTATCCATTCAATCAAGAGGGGCACGATTAAAGTAGTGCCGGGAACATGGCAATTGGACTGTGTCTGAATGGGGCAATGTCATGTTTACTGATGAGTCAAGATTTGCTCTGAAGACAGATGACAAACGTATAAGGATATGGCGTAAACAAGGAACACGCAATCAGCCCCAAAACATCACCGAACACCACGCATTCCAAGGCGGAAGCATTGTGGTGTGGGCAGGGATTTCATTAGGATACCGCACCGACCTGCACATCTTTAAACGGGGTTAAGTGACGGCTGTCCGGTATCGAGATGAAAGTCCTAGAACACATTCTGAGATTGTACGCTGCAGCAGTTGGCCCTACTTTTGTTTTAATGGACGATAACGAACGTTCCCATAGAGCTGACGTCGTCAATGACTACCTAGAGAGTGAAGGGATTGCGTGTATGGCGTGGCCAGCATATTCGACGGACCTTAATCCCATTGAAAATCTTTGGGATGCTCTCGGCCGTGTTGTATCTTCACGTTTTCCACCTCCAGCCATTCTTATTGAGCTGGAAACTGCTTTACAAGAAAAATGGCGATTGCTTAATTCTGCGGTGGTTGACCACCTAATTGAAAGCATGGTCAGAAGGTGTAAACTTTGCATACAGATGAGGGGGGATCACATACCCTATTAATGTCCTTTTTTTCATTTTATGCTGTTTATTTTCACTTTATACATAATTCTGTTTAACTCTCCAGCATGACATTATCTGATAACTTACAAAAATTTAATATTGTTTTCATTTCTGTATATAATTATTGCTTTTGTTTTATGTATAAATATATATGCTACTTTACTGCCAAATTTTGTTTTTTTCATTTTACATCTTCTTGCTTAACTTTTGGAAGTGAGTGTATATATCCGATAACTTAACAATGTAAAACTGGTACTACTTTTCCTTTCTAGCTGGGGGATGATCTTTACCTATTAAATTAGAATTTTTGTAAAATTCTTAAAATTATTTACTGTTCATAGTACTTGCCAAAAAAATTGATTTTTAATGGAGAAAAATTATTATATTTAATATACAAATCATTAAT
The DNA here is from genome assembly GCA_019973955.1 of Trichonephila inaurata madagascariensis. NCBI lineage: Eukaryota > Metazoa > Arthropoda > Arachnida > Araneae > Nephilidae > Trichonephila > Trichonephila inaurata. The sequence goes on from BMAV01014100.1 coordinate 138,328, forward strand.
TAAGGTCTCTAAACGTTAGTTAAATTTCATTATTTTAAAAGTTATCTCCACAAATTCTTTGTTCTTTAATACTTCTGGTATTGTGAAATTATTTTTTCAGGGCAATAAAACATAAATAAAACAAAGTGAATAAAAACATTTTAAAAATAATTGTTTTATTACCAATCAGCTTATAACTATCTTACTAGAAACAAAAAATTATACCAACGGTACTTAACATCAAATTAAATATTCACTGAGTAATTAAAAAAAATTACGTTATAAGTGAAATACTCCCCCGGATCGGTTTTCTTTGTTGTGCACCTGACGAAGTACTTAACTTTTTTAATGGTATTTCTACTTCAGCCTCAAAACAAAAAAACCAGTCATTCGTTTTCTAATAATAGTAGAAAAACATTTGACATGGAGACATTTTTCACCCATGATACCTTTTAAGGGTTAGACTTGGTCATTTTCAACTTTATGGAGAAAGGGAAAACGCATCATTCTTGAAACTTTCATTACATAAAAATAGGGAGAAAATTTGTACTTAAGAATTTAAAAATAAATATTCAAAAAAAAAAAAAAAAAAAAAACGGCATTGCATTTTTTTCCTAAATAAAAAACGAAAGAAAATATACTATGATCAATTGCTTATTTATTCGAAGATCATAATAAAATGTAATATATTATATTTCACTTGAAGCCGGCTAGGTGGCGTAGTTGGTTTGTCGCTGGCCTGATACGTCTAAGGTTGCGGGGTGGACCCAAGTCGGTGGATTTTCATGAAGCGGAAAATGGACAGCGTCCATGTCGCATTATTTATGTGGCATGCAAAAGAGTCCTTGAAGGCCTGTTTGACTTGGGCGCGCACTGCAAAATTAAATTCCTAAGTCCGATTTAGCATCGTTAAAACTCAGGTACCTTCCTCTGGGGAGTAAACTGGACGTGAACATTACCTGCGGCGATTGGTATTCCACTTATATGTTGCCGCACTCAAAAGAGATCTCGGAGAATGGACTAGGTCTGCAACGGTAAAACCCCAATCCGCAACCCCATTAGAAATAAAAAAAATATTTCACTTTAACAGTTTCAATGCTTTAAACTCTTCAAAATTAGTTCAATAAAACGTACATTGCTTAGATAAATTTATGAAAAATTTATTTTACTAAAAGAATAGAATATTTTTTTGTATAAAATTTCATTCTGAAAATATATTTGATAGTTTTCAAATAAATTTACACACAAAAAACTAGCGATTTTAAGACAGTTAAAATGTTCGAAGCCGTAACGATCAAAAGAATCATCACAGGGGAAAAACAATAGAGATATTTGGTTGCTTAGTTCCTTGCGGGTATTAATAAAGACTGAGAACAACTAGATATAAAATTTAAAAAATGCCTGCAAACTTGTGAAAAATTAGTTTATTTTACTAATATCCTTATTTTTCAAATGTCATAAAAAAAGAAAAGAAAAAATATGTTAAAAAGTTTTAGTTAATTGAGAACATTATCCCTCGACTATTGGGAAAGATCCTAATCAGTTTCGTGAGATTCCGTTTCACTTTCGTATTGTTGTGACGTATTACGTTCAAAAGATCAATGATATTCACTTGCATCTCTTAAAAGATAGACAATTAAAAGTTTTTAATAGTGTAAAAAAGTTTCTTTCTCTTACTGATCTTTTATTATTTGTATTCAACTTTTTTTTGCTTAACCACTTTGGAAAAACTAGTTTTTATCGTATTTTACACGTCAGTTTAGAAAGTAAAATAAAATATGCTTTGTTCATTGTGAAAGTGATATTCCTTTAAGCCTCCCCTTTTCGAAAATTTTATTTCTATTTAATTTTAATTTTATTTCTATCTTAATTTTATTTCGTATGTTTTATTTGATACTGAATTAAATCCCGTTTAGTTGTATGTCTAATCTCAGGAACTATGTGTGTACCATGTTTAGTGATCCCATATCCTGTGCAAGCAATAGATATCAAGAAATATTTTTACATGTCACGTTTACTTATTTTGTCTTATTTCTTTTCGATTCGTTTGATGTCTTCAAACCTTCCACAAATAGAACTTATTTAATTTAGGAACAAAAAATTTTTTTCCATTAAGTAAATAGAATAGCTTTGCTGTCCAGTGGAATCATTACTTCTTTGTGTCCTCAAGATTTGAATAGAAAAGGATTGAGACTTTGTTTCATGTACTCAATTTCTTCTTTCAAAAAATTACTCTTATTATAACTGAAAAGACACATTTTTTTTTTCTTCATTCGAAAAAAACTGTTATTTATTCGTAAAAAGAGACTATAATTGTACTTTTATACTTTCAGGAAATAGTAAGTTTTGTTAGATGATTTTTGTAGCTAACTCTACTCGTTTTTCTATTGTTCTTGGAAACGCACATATTTCTTTGTGTTTCCTGTGTGTACTATTAGAAATTTTTAAAAAAAGTCTATTTTCTGACAAATACTTTCTGTGTTAAGGAAATGACTAAGTTCTATTTGTTGCATTATTAAATTGTTTTTTCCCGTTATGTACAAAACCTGATTTGTTTTTATAGGATAGAATAAATTATAGTATTATTATAGTACTTTCTTAAAAATCTCTTTAAAATACGTATTAAAATATTTTAACTTTAATGAAAATTTCTTATTGAGAAATATTTTATCCTGATAACAATTTCCATTATATATATACTCTTTGATGAAACCCTCAATTTTTCTCCTTTCTGAGACAAGAGTTTTACGTTGATCTCAAAATATTTTGCACATTGATTTAGGTAGATTTTGTAAACCTCAAATATATAGACCTTGCGAGGATTGACATCATTCATTAAAAATATAACTAACATATTTTTACGAAATAGTATAAATATTATTAGATTTTAAATGTAATTAAAAAAGCAATAATTGCTATCAATAACGCATACAAAAATGTATTTTGACAATAAAAACCTCACATAATATTATTCAAATATGTTGTTTACCATAGTAAAAAACATTACGTTTACTTTTATATTTTAGGTTACATTTTTATAAGTGGTTTAGAGATGAAAATGATCGAAACATCCATACTTTCAATTATATTTAATGCATTTTATACATGTGTGAACATATACAGTGGACCACAAAACTGTTCGTACACTTGCAATTTTCTATAAGATTTAATGTTTTCGACTAATAAAAATTAATATATCAGAACTGCAATTTTTATTATAATATTTGCAACTTGTTCTTAATGGAATAACATAACCAATTTTTAAAACATAATCTAACTATTATTTAAAAAAATAATAATAAAAAAAATTATTAAAAAATTACGACACAAGTCTTCGTACACTTCAAAAAAAAAATCTCAACATAGCTTTAAATATAGTATTTTTTTCTTAATTTAATACTTAGTTGGATATGTTTTAGCGTCCACAATAACTTTTAAATATCTTGGTACAGATTTTTTGTAATTTCTGCATCGATGATCCTCCTTGCTTCTGTGATTACTGTTTTCACTTCACATTTTGTTTTTATATGTCTCATGTTCTCTTTTTAAAAAATCAAATTATCATCAAATATATTCGTTCTACTAGTCATATATCAGGTGATTTAGGAGGTTTTTCAGGATTTGGGATAGTTATAAAGACACCAGCGGCGTACATTGAGAGCAGTGTGCTTGGTGTCATTATCTAGTTAAAAAATGAAATCATCTACAGAATCAAATTGTTCGTTAAAATATTTAAGTGGAGCTATCATTCACAATACCATACAAAATACGAAATTACCTAACCCAGAAGTCGATTTACACCCCCACGCAAGAACGAATGCACCTACATGTACCACTGTTTCAACTAGATTCTTGAGATTTAGTTTCAGAAAATTCAACACACATTAAAAGCAAATTGGTTGCGATGAGAGAAAATTCAACATTTTTTGTTCCGGTGGATGTAAAATAGTTTGTAGAAGAAAAAAATGAGAAGTTTAATCCCAAGAATTTATTTGGAACTAGAACACGTCCAACTCCATGCTGAAGCATGGAAGTGACGGTGTTCATGCGTGGGGGTGTAAATCAGCTTCAGGGTTAAGTAATTTAGTATTTTTTGATAGTATTGTGATTCATGAGCTCTATTTAAGTATTTTAAAGAACAATTTGAAATTTTCCACCAAAAATTTGGATATTATAGACGACTTCATTTTTAACAAGATAATGCTACCAAGAGCACTGCTCTCAATGTACGCCACTGGTGTCTTTATAACTGACCCAAATTCTGAAAACATCTCCTAAATCACCTGATTTAAGCATATTAGAACACATTTGATGATAATTTGATTTTTTTGAAAAAGAAAACACACAGAGCATATATAATACGAAATGTGAAGTAAAAACAATAATCACAGAAGAAAGGAGGAACATCTATGCAAAAATTACAAAAAACTGATCAAATGTATACCAAGACGATTAAAAGTTATTGTGTAAGCAAAAATATATCCAACTAAGTATTAAATTAGGAAAAAAATACAATATTTTAAGCTATGTTGAGATTTTTTTGAAGTGTACAAAGACTTTTGTGTAATAGTTTTAGTAGTTTTTTGATTATTATTTTTTTAAAATAATAGTTACATTATGTTTTAAAAATTGGATACGTTATTCCATAAAGAACAAAAGTTGCAGATTTTATAAAAAAAATTACAATTCTAATGTATTAATTTTTATTAGAGGAAAACATAAAATTTTACAGAAAATTGCAAGTGTACGAACACTTTTGTGGTCTACTGTATCCCCCATTTACATTTCCCAATTTCAAGTAATGCTCTAAATTCAGTCAAATATAATATATATATATAGAGAGAGAGAAATACTGTCTTCATTAAAATGCTTGTGTCAAAGAGTTATTTGTTTCTACGTCTTGTTTCAAATTGTGATTGATTTTGAAGAATTGCAATATCGAATCTAATCGCAATTATCAATAATTGTGTGTAAAATTAATCTAAGTACTGCCTTGTCAACAATTCCAGCAGTAAAAGAAACCCAGATTAAATTTTCGTAATGACATGCAAGTTTTTTTCAGTTGACTGGTTGGTAAGTCGATTTGAATTAATATCTCTCTCCATAACTACATTAAAATAATTGGCAACAGACCTTTTGGTAATTTTGGACTCCAATTAAATAACAAAGACGATTGTTTCATAACTCTCCAGACTTTCACAGCTCACTAAATGAAGACTGATACTCATATTTAATGTACAGGAAATGTTTATTATCACACGCAATTAGTTAATTGATTGATTAATTTATTAATGTCACATTCAGAGGGCTATTAATCTTTAATGAACTCAGAATTTAAACTAGAAGCTAGATTAGGAGGATTATGACCACTTAGCTAACATGAAGCAAGCTGCGCATAATTTTTTTTTAAAAAAAAAAAAACTTAAGTACTAATGTTTTTGTATGAGTATAATTTTAATTAATTTCTTGGCATTTTTCAAAAAGTTTTTTTTCACCGTGACCAAAATTTTGGGAAAAAAAAACAATTATTTTAACTACAACCCGTTGATTTCATTCTAATATCTGAAATAATTCATTGATTTTTGATCCTTAATATATGTATATATTTATTTAATAAATTTAAATTTTCTTGAATTTGTTAAATAAAAGCTATAAGCACTTTTTAAAAACTTTTTTATGATAGCTTTTTGAAGAATTTCTTATAACATATTGAACATGCTACATTTTTACTTGAAATAAATTCTTGAAGCCTTGGTTCCTGAATAAATAGTTTCAGAGTTATTTTAAAGTAATAAATCTGTCTAATCTCTCAAAATATTTTTTCTACGGAAGATTTATAAGCTCATTTGAAAACATTCAATTACAACAACAAAAAATAATTACAGTTATAAAAAACGATAAAGTCAAGAAAAGCCCCGAAAGAAGGGGATTTAAAATAAAAGTAATGAACTATTAAAGCGGGGCAAATAAACAGATTTTTCGTATTTCTTCGGATCCGAAGACTAAATATTTGGTCTTGTCTTCTATTAGTTCTACCAAATGGAGGAAAATGTGAAGACGAAATATTTTGTCAAGAAAATTCAAAAATATCCTTGAAGGAACAATTTAAAAAGAAAGCGCAAACATTGTTATTAAGAAAAATACAAAAATCAAAAGCTAGCGGAAAAATTTCTTAAATCCATTTTCAAGAGACAGCTACTTTGCTTTTTGTCCTTGAGATTGTTTACACTGTGATTATGAAATATTTCTATACTGAATGCGAGAGTTATGCTCTTGGTTTCATAATGGTCAAGTTTCAAATTTAAAAAAAAGTATTGTCTTCATTTTTGACATTTGATAACATCAAAGAAATGAGATACTGTGAACGGATGAAGCTCTATTTATATAAAAGATAAAATATATCTTAAACAAGTGAAGTGATAATTTCTTTTTTCTGATTTTTATAAAAAAATTATGAACTATTAGAAATTCATTTAATACGTTTCTCTATTTGTAGTGTCTTAAAATAAAACTAGGATACTTGCTTTTAATGAATTCTGAAGTAATTTATGACAAATACGAAAACAATTTAAGCAAAATAAATGATTTTATTTACCTTTTTAAAAAACGTAAAATTTTAACAAATATTAGAGCAAAATATTTTTGTATGAAGCTTCCAAAAAAAAAAAAAGAGTTTAACAATTATTAAAAAGTAATCTCTTAAACTATATAAAAATCGGACATCATTATTCTGGAAATTTTTTTCAATTATTTTTATTGCATTTTAATATCTGAATTGTAAATTTTTATTTTCTCTAACAACTTTAAATCTATTATAAGCGAATCGCAATAATTGAGGTAAATCTTTGTCACTTTTCCTTTCTATAATTTTTCTAAATAATTTGCAATAGATTTGGCACAATTTTTAAAATCTTTCTTCCGAATATAACCATAAATGTTATTGTTACTTATGCCACGTGTCTGATGTTGTCAAATCGAGGCCAACGAAATTCATCTCGGCAAAGGGCAAGATGTACGCCTGTCGTTAGCCGTAGCTTTGAGCATCCCATACAAGTGACTGTACGAGTTAGCTCGGTTCCTTCCACCCCAATTTTGAGGGAGAACATCCTGGAGGTGCTCTAGAGCTTCCCATCTCCCTTCCCCTTCCACCAATCTCACGAGAGGACTTGCGGCTCGACGGCTATTTACAGTACTTCCCATGCTGCAAAGGCACTATTCTACAAACATCCTTGCCTTCTCCGGCACAGGTTCAGTGTCACTAACCAAGATACCGGATGAGCGGTTCCATAAGAGTTAAATGACATTTATGTATGGACATTAAAATTTACTATTTATTATGTACGATACATTCACCTTCCTCTTAAGATGTATGATTCACCTTTTATTTTCGCACTTTAACCATTGTCTGAAGCGAAACTGAAAAAAAATCTTTTCATTTACGATATTTCCGAAATAAACCACGTAATTGTAATATGTGGTTTGACTCAAAATTTTTGCTATAATAACCGAAACTACATGATAATGTCCTTTTCTAGACCAATTTAAATTAAATTTGTACGCATGCAATAAGTTCCCCTATTAATAATTAGAAATTAATCATCACATAAGTTTCTCAAAGGCATTCTACTCCTTATTGTGGGTGACTTTCGTCTGTTCTATCTTCATACATTTCGCAATTTTCTGTAAGTTATTCCGGGAGATCAACTAGAAACTCCAAACCCTTATAGGGTGAGTTTAATCTCCTTGGGTAGCCATGGTAGTCTAGTGGTCAAGGTAACGGTCACATGGCTGGCCATGTCAAGAGTTCGAGCCTAGTACCTCTGAAAACCTGCCATGCAGGGGAGGCCGATGAACGTTATTTATGTCGAGGCACCAACGTCCTCCCTTTGGAGTGGTGTGGAAGTTAGGAGAGGAGAGAGCCAGCTCAGATGTTATATTCTCGGCATCTGACTATGGTTCAAAATGACGAGGACCATCGCCAAAAGCCTTGTGAATAGTGTGCGTGCCCTCACTTGATCTACTCACAATCAGATGAAGGCCTACCTCAGAAAAAGATCCTAGTCTGGAACAATTTCATAAATTAAAATTCGTATTTCAACAAATCTCATTTACTCCATTCATGCTGAGGTTATTAATATAACTGATTTTTAATTTACCTCGTGATTTTGAGCCCTGGTCAAGTGATGAGGACCTGAGCTGGCAGCCCTTGCTTCTAACTACCACACCAACGAAAAGACATTGAGCCTCGACAGATTTAACATGCACCGGCGCCCTCTACGCAGTTGGTCTTCAGTGGCACTAGGTTTTGAGTCCACGGCGAGCCATGTGGTCGAGACCATGACCACTCGGCTACTGCCCGCGGCCACATGCTTATCGTTAAAGTGCACAACAATAACTATATCATATATCAGAGATAAGATTCTTATCTAATAGATGCTGATTGTGTGTTCTCTGGCATAATGATAATAACGAATCTTACCTACTTTTGGGTGAGATTATCTTTATTGTTTACTTTATTCAACAATATAAGATTGATATGTGAACGGTTTTTAGATAATAACTTTCATAAGTTCTTTTATCACGTGTTTATGTTAGTAAGGCATTTTTCAAAGTAAATTTCCATGTTGATAAAAAGAATACACGTTGATTTCGCAAAAGCGGAAGACAAAAGTCACTGAATGAAAAGGAGGTTACATTTCTTCATTTGTATGAAATATAATTTAGATGACACAATTATAAAAATACGGTTTTCCTTTAAGTATTTATCTTAAGAAATATCTTGTACAGAACGTGACACTTTTATTTATGTATTTATTTATTGCATTTGAAATGCGCAAATTCCTTGTTAAATGTAAATAAATTTACTTGCTCCTTTCAACCTATTTTTTCCAATTGTAATGGCTTTTTCTTTGGTTTTTATGCGTGTTACCAAGTAATGTTTCTGAAATGTAACACTTCATAAATACTTATTGAATTTGTTATAACAAAAAATAAACAACTGTTGCGTTTTCTAAAATTTAAAATATTTTTAAAAAAATTTAAGTAAACCATTTTAACTGTACTTAAAAATTGAACTCTTTATTTGTTTTTGTTTGTATCTTAGCTCTGATTGTAGAACTCTGAGATATTTACTACTGAGAGTGAGAGAGATGACATACATTTTCAGAAAATCTAAGAAATTGTTAAATACTTATTTCATTAAAAACTACGTTTCGCGACCTAATTATCCTACTGCAATATTCAAAAAAGGCTTTTTACTATTTGGAGATTTGGTGATCAAGTAAGTTTTACTTTACTTGTTTTTACAGATTTTAAAAATTATTAGTATTATTCAGTTTTGCCTTGTTGACTATTTTAAAACTTTTCCCTAGGTTAATAGTTTCAAATCATTTCAGTTCAATCTTTTTTAATACTGGTAATTTCTAAACTTTTAAGGAAGTCTTGAGACGGCAAATGTACTGCCCATTAGTAAAACAAATGCTATGAAAAATTTGGAAAGCTCAATTTTTTTAAAGCGGTGCCGTGTAAACCGGCTGCTCCATGTTAAATCTATCGAGGCTCTAAGTCTTCACTTCGGAGTAGCATAGAAAGTGGGTGCAGTGCAATTGCAGTGTTTTTTCTTGTCCTTACTTTAAAAATATGTTACAATAGTTCTCATGTTGCTTCGCGAATGCGGCTTTAATAAACAATCAATAAATTAGAAAGTGTTTTTTTTTTATTAACTTAAAACTATTAAATCGATTTATATTTCTGATTTTAAACATCAATCAATAAATAAATAAAGTGTTTATATTTTTCATAATACTAGAACATATCACATTGCCAGTGTTTTGATAATCAGTTTTACTTTTGAATTAGAGGCTATAGTTAAATATAGATCTATAAAATCTCTGGTTCCACATAAGCTGGTTCGTTTTAAGGCGTAAGAAGATAAAAAAATTATTCACAATAAAAAGAAATGAATGCATAAAATTAGCTGGAACATTTTGCAAATAAAGATAAAAAGAAAAATTTTTTCATTTATAATTTACTATAATAACAAAAATATATTAAAACAAAAAACGCTGCGTATCAATGCTGTAATTAGATAAATCTAAAATATTTTTCGCGACAACAAGCTCATTAAAAAAAATGCATCTACAAATTTCGTTTTTTTAACAAGACAATCCTGTACTGAGAAACATTTTTGCTATATATATATTTTTAACTCATAATTTGTCTAAAAAGCAACGAATCTTGATGCTATGTGATTTTTCTTTTTGTTAAGTGCCGATATCATCATACATGTCGATGTCAAAACTTTTAGTTTAAAAATTTGCATCCTAATTCACTTTTTATAATGAAACTCTGAACTCAACTTCTTGTAATCGAGACTGTCTTATTCTGAAATCAAGTCATGAACATTAGAAACTACTTATTATCTTAAGAATATAAACACAATCAGTGGCGCACACAAGGGGGGAGGGTCCCCAGGTCCAGCTCCCCCCCCCCCTATCGTCTTTGATTCCTTTTTGGATTGATTATAATCCCATGCACACATAGTACGTGAAATTTAATAAAGTATTTACTATTAATGATTAATTTTTTATTAATGCTAATCGTTTATTCAATAATTTATTTTTTTACTGTTAAAAGGCAGTAAAAAGTAAATTATATTGAATAAATAATTAGTATTAATTCCCGACAATTGTGGCATTTTGGAGTATGATACGAGAATAGTGGACTTCCGCATTTTATTAAATTTCAGTTGAAATGTATTTGTTCTTCCAACTCGCAATTTAGGATTTTATATATTCCTGTTATTTATTTGAAGCTTAATTTAATTAATTTTTTTAATATTCGATATAATTTACAATTATTAATTTTAGGTAATATTTCTTTTCTTCTAATTATATAGATTCAAAGCATTTTAGGAAAAATAAAAAATACTATTTGCTTTTTGTAATCCTAATCCGATAAGCTCCATTTCAAAATGATCAACACTCCAAAATTAATAAATTTGGAGAGAAGTGTACAGTGAAAAATGTGCCGGTACCTGATCTAAGCCATGTAAGCGATGTTCTTACGTAAACTTAAGCATCGTAAGATTTCACACCTAAGTACAGATGAACACTAAGTCCACGTTTGAATTACGAGTTCTATCAGCATGCATTTTGGAGCTGCAAACTCGGTGAACAAGTCTCTTCTGATTATCCTAAAAAGTGCGCTGAAACTGTTCTACGCTTGTAATTAGATATACTAGTCATATGCCTTGAGTCATATCTTGAAAACCTCCTGACTGCTCTAAAACAGGATTCATCTCTCATCTTTATTGCTCACGTGTTTAATCTCCTTGTGACCTTAATAATGATTTGTTGAAAATCTATAATTCTGTCTCTTACTTTCCACAATGTAGCAATATTGCAGATTGCTAAATACAAAAATTGAAAACCAGATCTGACAAATTTAGTTCTCTGTGTGTTTTCGTAACTCGCAGGTGGTTTTAATGTTTCGACATATCTGCCTTTTTCTGCTTTGATAGTCTTATCTCTTGTTCCCAATTATATTTATAAGAATTGAGTTACTTGGACATGAGGCTCACACGCACACTTAAATCAAATGAACCATAAATGTCTATGGGAGATTTCAATCTTGATACACTGGCTAATTAAAAATGTAAAACAAATAATAAATAAATAATCACTGTGCCTATAATGGTTAAGTATCTTCAGATATTCGGATTATCTTACAATTCAACGAAAGTTCTTTACTTTTTATTGTGATTTAACATTCGATAATTACACTAATACATTTGAAATATATATTTAAAAAGAACATATTTTTTAAAATTCTGTTAGTTTCAGAATTACATAAATACAACAGAATCTTCTCCAAATGACTTTTTTTAAAAAAAAACCCTAAGCCACGTGTTTTTAATTTAAACATAGCGCTACAGGTAAGAAATTATTTTCAGGTGTGTTTCAGTTTGATGATTAATAAGACGATTATTATATAACAATCTTACTTGATGAATGAAGAGAAAAAGTTACACCTTATAATAAAACTACTGTACTATAGCGTTAGAATGAGAGAGAGAGAGAGAGAGAGAGAGAAATGTATTTCTGCCAAATATCTTCAGTATATGAAATCATTTTAAATATGTCTTACTAGATACCTAGAATACTATCTTAACTAGATAACTAGAATACTATCTTAACTAGATAACTAAGGTTATATATCTACACACAGAATTAGCTGAAACAGCTCTGACGAAGATAATTCAAAAGCTGTCAGGAATTTTTCTTGATCTTTGTTCACTTCAACCACGCCACTATTTGAGAGATAATTTGGTTAATAAAATAATATACTTCTTAGTTCGAAATTAATTTCTTAAAATGTTTTAAATAACTTTTTCTTTGGAATCTGGAATCGCTTATGTGTAAGAATGTATTACAAGATTTCTGAGAAGTGAATGTTTTACCGTTATTTTTTAAAGTTATACTGCTTACAGAGGCGTAGCTACCGCTGTATCAGCCGTATCAAAGATACGGAGCCCCCAAGCTACAGATGGCCCAACATGTGAAACTATAATCTCACTAACAGAGTTTCTATACCTAAAAAAGGGCCCCGAAGGAAATTTGGATACAAGGCCCACTCAGAATTAGCTACGTCACTGACTGCTTAATTAATTTTATTTATTTGTGAGAGTGTTTTTTTAACGAAGATAACTCTTGATAAGTGAGTGGAATAAATAAAATATCTTTCGAATATTTTTAAAGCTATATAAAATATCTCCTTTGTATTGAACAATCATACATTGAAAGTTTCCTTTTTTTCCCATAAGCAAATGCCTTTCTTCGAGTAGAAGATTGCCTCTGAAGACTCGCCGAGAATCTAATGCGAGTTTATCTGTCGAAGTTCTAAGAACTCGTGTTGGCAAGGTGTGGAGTGAGTATTAACGTCACATTGTTCAGGCTACACGAGGGCTTTTGGTGACAGACCTCGTCATTTTGAACCATGGTCAAGTGACGGGGACGACACCTGAGGACATTTGAGCTCTCGATAAATTTAACGTACATCACTCCCCTATACGGCCGGTCTTCCGAGGTACTGGGCTCGAACTCATGACACGCCAGTCACGAGTCCGTTACCTTGACCTCTAAGATACCGTGGCCCCGGCAAGGTGTGGAAGTTTTGAGAGTGGGATGTCAACTCTTGTTTCGTTCTCGTCATTTATTCTTTGCTCAAAATTCTGATGTCCATCGCCCCACTCACCCCTTCGTGTAGCTTGAAAGTTAATAAGCAATCAATCAATCAAGTATAAGATCCCCTCCCTCTTTGGGTTTATCCCTTTCAATCTTCAAAACAGACTCCGTTTTTGTAATTTTTGCTTAGACACACAATTAATGTTAAGTTCATTTCTTAACTTGAGTCTCATTTAATATTTAGAAGAAGTTTTAAAAAGTAAATTTTGAAGTAATAAGTATGAAGTAATAGTACAAATAATTGTAATAAGGTAAGAAATTCTTTGGTTTATTTTTAGTTTTCAAAGATGTTTTTTTTATGTTTTAAGGATACATTTGACTTTTCATAATTTCAGTCTCAAGCCTCTTCTTAAGTTTGAAGGACTTTTTTTTATTTTAAGAAAGATTGCATATTATTGAATATTACGGTTTCCAAAAGGGGATTTATACTTAATCTAGATTTTAAGGCCTTTCCTTAAATTTAAGAAATTTTGTAGTTCCGAAAAAAAGCGAGCATTTTAAGGATTATACAGTAAATGATAATTTTCTTTTCTTTATTTGCATTAATAGAATAATAAAAATTAATTGCAGGAATCTGATGACATAACTTTTTTGAGGGGGAAAAATAGTTAAGTCGGAATACGTGTTATTCTGAAAAATAAGGTAACATTTGGGAGTAACATTTAGCTACTGTCTTCAAAAACTACAAAAATATTTTAAATAAATTTTCACTTTCATTAACGCTATGGAAGGAAAAAGTTGATGCGTTCTGGAAAATTTTTTCAAAATAATAGCTTAAATCATGAAATACTTAATAATTCAAGAGAATTCTTATTAACCTTCCTTCCTTTTTTTTTTTATGAGAGCACTTTTGAAGTCTTCTCTTTTGTACTTCCGTTACCTTATCTTTTATTAAAAAGAACAATGCGTCAAAAAATTTAATTTCAGTTATGGGAAGTTGAACAAAACAGTAAAAGAAAATTTTTCTCATGCCTCAAAGTCTGAATCGAGTATTAACTTTAAAAAAATGAATTAGATCTTGTAACTCTTTTAAAAGGAATTGATGAAATCAAACTAAGATACTTGAGATGGATGAACGCGCAGGAAAAGTAAACTAAAAAAAAAGACCACATTAAAGTATAAATGTATATATAATTTAATTTTTTATTTATACGATTTAATTTATCGAGATACACTTAATCTAAATTTATTCTGATAAAACAAGGTTTATACTCTTCATAAAACGCTTTTCCATTATATTTTTATAGCATGTATAAAAGTAACCTTGATTTCTTAAGATAAGTAAAAGAAACAAAAATGAAAATCTCACCGCTAATGCCGGCTCCTATAACAATGACTTCGGAATCCATGGGAGAGAAGAGAGTGACGCTTTTCAGCTAATGCAACTGAATGCAACGAGCAATGTATCAGGAAGTACCTATCTCACAAATCACCACACTTCTTTCCCTCCCCCCCGATTGGATATCTTTTTTTCATCTCGCAACGTCTTAGGATTACAGTGATGTATGTGGAACTGTGCGCCTACATTCGCTTACCTCGGCCTTTGCCCCAGGCTCTTCTATGAAAATCGTTTCAAGCGAAAAGAGAAATAAAAGATTAAATGGGTGTATAAATAAATATTAATCCTTGACAATATCTTTTAAAAGCAATGTAATGAAAAATGCTAATGATATCTGACTAAAAAAAATATTTAAATGGCTGGACATTTGCATTATTAACGAAGTCTTAAATTCGTCACATTGTATTTGCACTAAATAATTAACACGAAACTGAGGGGACTGAAATATTTTTTCATGTTAAAGGAATTTCGTATTAAAAGAGCAAAAAAAAAAGGCAACATATATTCAAGAAAATTAAGTTTATAGAGTACATTTTGTTTACATAGATATGTGTATATGCATGCATTTAATAAAAATCAATAAAACAAAAGTATTCACTAAAACTTTTTAAAATTTAATACAAAATTTAGCAATACCCAAATCTTTGCAGATATCTATTTTCGTCGTTTGTTTCTGATCAACAGCCTTAAGAAGTTCCATCTTCATTTTAAGCGGAATAGCAGTTAGCTTACCCCCCCCCCCCCGAGCTCTTTGCCATTGTTCTAGTAAAAAAATCCTTCTAAAATAGAAAAAGAAACACGAACCAAACTTCCTGAATTTTAGTCACACTGCGATGTACTCGCCAACCAAATTCCAAAGGCAACTAATGACAAATGAGATATTTTTGTGTTGCGTTTGTAGGGGTGGAGGATGAAAGTAGCTTAGATAAACAAAATTGCCTCGTGTTTTAGGCTATCCCGAGGGTATTTCAAGGAAAAGTTAGCCTCCTTTCTACGAAACATGTGAACTCTTTCCCAATTTCATTTCACGCCCTTCTTAAATCTTGCCTGCGCGGCTGATGCTTTCCGTATTTTGTTCATTCCCTTAAGGGAAATCTTTTCGTCTTAAGAGGAAAAAAAGAATAAAAATACGTAGTAGTTTGTCGAAACCATTGTATTATTTGGTGTTAACCGACATTTCGTCTAAACCTTTTTGCGTTAAAAACGTATTTGTATAAATATAGAAAGATAGCTACTTCTCTTTTTTTTTTCTTATTCTCTTATAATAAGAATTTTTATACATTGAACAAACCATTGTGTCATCTTCATTCCAAATGAATATTCAGGTGGTCATGCTCTTTTTTTTCAATTTATGAGCATATTACATTCAGCTATATAATGCATCCAAATTATTATTAATCGTTTATTTCACCTAAATTTGAAATTTTTTAAAAAAAATAGATCGGAAGAATTTGTGAAATAATCTTTGGTATTTAATCTACAGAATGAAGTGTTAGGATGTCTAAGTAAATCCATAAAGTTGTGGTTTGTTTTTTCCCACAAAGATTTGAAGAAAACAGTACAAAAAAGGTCATAATGCATAATGTTTAAATATTCAAAATTGTCTGCCTCGGAAATTTTCTGAAGCATGTAATATTAATGTTGAACAGTACGTTTCAATAGAAAATAAATTCATAGTGTACCATATGGCTTTAATAAAATGTGACTATTTTATGTTTATCACGAAATTAGATTATTTAATGTGATATTGATTTTTTAGATTAAGTATAAGTTCATATTTATTTTTACAGCTATTTAAAACTCCAGGTATAAGAACTTTTATATTCTTTTACGATTAGCCTTTAACAATGACATTAGACAAAAAAAAATATCTTTAATATCAATAAGGACTTAAAAAGATGTTGTAAAACCATTAATTATTTTTTTAAACTTTTCTACTGAACTATAATTCTTCTAAGTGCTATACTACGTGACATTGAAAATACAACACAAAGAACTAGTGGTCAGAAAATTATGTAAATTTTAGAGTAAGTGTCTTTACGGTAACGAAAATGATGTTAAATGCTCAGCTCTCCAGCATAGGATATACTGGAGGGAGCCTGCAGAATGGACAATATTCATGTCGTTATTTCTGCGAAGGAAACCTATGTGGAAACAATTTTTTTTTAAAAAAAAGTGTAATAGCAGAGAAGGACAGACCGTTGCTAACACAAGTAGTTTCAATAGACAGACAAATTTGCAAGAAGAATGATGATTAGACAAATTAGGGAAGGTTGGTCCATACGTCAAGCCTGAGCCAACACCCACCTAGAAGTATCCGCGATGCACCGGCTGCGGTAAAGTTGTGTGGAACAAGGAAACGTGAAAAATTTGAAAGGTTCCGGTATAGCCAAAGCAATGTCAGCATGCATGGATTACCACAACCACATAAGTCATTTCTTCCACCATTTTGAAGCATGTGCCTTGAGGTTCTCATATCAACCAGAATAATTATCCGTAGCTTGGTTGTTAGTAGCCTCCATTTTTAGCATCTATTAAGAAGACTGCCATATACCCTACAACAGACGATTCCATTTGCACTGGTGCCGAACTGGAGCATCGTGGACCTCCAAATGGCGCAAGTTCGTGTTTTCAGGGCAGTCACACTTCTGTTTGTCCAGTGATAGTCACCATATATGAGTACTGTGCCCACATTGTGACAAATTCAATCTGGTCACATCTATGAAACACCTCATCACACAAAATCAACGCGGCATCATAGTTTGAGAGCGCCATTGCGTACCCTAAAAAATTCCTTTTGCTTCGTATTCAGAGCACTAATAGCATTAAAACGGCCCAATGGTGCGTGGAGGACGTACTGTGGCCGGTGACACTTTTTCTTCGGGAAGTGCTCAATGCTCTTTACCAGCAGAATAACTTTCTACCGCACATTGCAAGTATCAGGCACCGTGCTCTGCAAAATGAAAAGTTGCTCACCTGGATCCCATTCTTCCCTAATCTCTCACCAATCAAACAAATCCCAGACATGACTGGGTGTCTTTTGCACACCCTGCCCTTACCGCATTCGGAAGACGAACAGTGACAAGTGATTGAAAGGGTGAGAGTGATCTCTAAGCATACCATCCGTACTTTCATTGATTTTTTTTTACTTAAACGTGTTTCGCGTCTTCAGAAGCCTGCATCTTACGGAGCTGATGTTGGCTTCGCTTTGTGTTACCAGTATCATTTCAATATACAGTGGTGGCAAAATTGTGGACACTTTTTTTAAATTGTTATGTTTTGTAAGTTTGTATGCTTATAGAAAATGTTAGATTGCACAAAATGCAAAATCTTTTATATCATTTCAAAGAGAATTTAATACTGAATTTGATACAAGAAACAAAATTCAAATATTTACAACGCAAAAAAATTTATGCTGTAATAACTATTGATATACATTAGATACTGATGACAGCAGTAAGTTATCAATGTTTAGTGGGGGAGCCTTTATTTTTTTATTGCAGCTTCACATCAATATTTCATTGAGCTGAAAATAGTTTCAAGTGCTTCCTTCATCATTACATGATTCCAGAAAACAATTTTATCCTCAATTAGTTCCTTTTTATGTCATGAATCCCTCATTTGGACAAGAGTTTTCAAACGATGCCACAAGTTTTCGATAGGATAGAGGTCACGACTGTGTTTCCTGGCAAGGGCAACAATAATATTAGTCAAGAAGCAATGACATCAAATAAAAGAGAAGATTGAATACATAGAAAGAGATGCGTGACGAATAAGTGGACTTTCCTATTTTAAAATTGCAAGACAGGTGTGTGGTTTAGTGACTACACATCTGGGGAATAAAAGGTTTTTTTTTAAGATATCAGGAGACAAATTTATAGAAAACGATGCAGAAAAAGGACAAAAAAGGTGCACCTCATCTGTTGATGACAGAAGAACGAAAATATTATGCATTAAAGATAAAAGAATGTCATCAACGGTCATTAGAAGTTATTTGAATGATGCTGGTGTTTCCGTCAATTCAAAAACTATCAGGAGAGGGTTAGCAGATGTTAGACTAAGAGGTAGAATTTCACGAAAAAAGCCTTATCTCAGTTTACAGCTGCGCTAAAAAAGACTACAGTGGTCAAAGGGACACATTAATTGGACAAATGATTAGTGGTCACAAGTTATATGGAGGGATGAAACTAAGATATCGTTATTCAGTACTGATGGCCAAAAATATGCAAGACGTAGAATAGGAGAAATGCTACATCCTGACTGCATCCAGGTGACTCTGAAGTACCTATATAGTTGTATGATTTGGTCATGCATATCAGCAGATGGTATCGGTCACCATATTATCGATGGGACACTGAATGTCAGAAAATACATTGAAGCCACTCTAAAATCCAAACTTCTACCTCCCATCAGAGATCTATTTACCAACAATGCTTCATTTATTTTTCAACAATATTCTGCTCCTTGCCCCACAGTAAAGTAATGGAAAGACTGGTATCGTTCTAAGATCATTGAGTTGTTGTCCTGGCCAGGAAATAGTCCTGACCTCAAATCTATCGAAAACTTGGGGCACCGTTTGAAAACCCTTGTCCGAATGAGGCTCCCATGAAATAAAAAGGAACTGATTGAAGATATAATTGCTTCCTGGCATCATATAATAACGAAGGAAGAGTTTAAAGCTATTTTCAGCTCAATGAAACATTGATGTGAAGCTGCAATAAAAAAATAAAGGCTACACCACTAAGCATTGATAACTCACTGCTATCATCATTATTTAATGTATATCGATAGTATTGTAGCATAACTTTTTTTGCGCTGTAAATATTTCAATTTTGTTTTTTGTATTGAATTTCGTATTAAATTAATTTTCTTTAAGGTATCCGACTACGTTCGTAACCGTGATTTTAAAAAAGCGCATAAATGGATAATTTTCATGATATTTAGTGTCATTTAGATTAGAATACATTTATAAAATTGTTTTAAGGACATTTTGACAAAAAAAAATTATTTAAATACAATATTTTGACATAAAATTAGCTTAAAATAACCTTTTTTCAAAATGTTCTCCTTTTATAAAAAATGCTTCAAAAATAATAATATTGTGTGTGTGTGTGTGTGTGTG
>BMAV01014100.1:158411-168454 GCA_019973955.1 Trichonephila inaurata madagascariensis
TTTTTTTTTTTTTTGAAAAATTCACATTATTTTCAGAGTTACAACCAATTGAAATAATTATCGGTGTTTTTTATTAAAATTTCTCCCCTCTGTAATCGTAAAACATGGATAAACCCACTTTTAAGATATATTTTTCAAAAGTTCTAGTTGAGCCTCTATACAGAGGTCTGAGCTATATACAGGCAAAATATTATTATAATAGAAGCATTTTTCACAAAAAGAGAATATTCTGAAAATGGGTCATTCTATGTTCATTTTTTGTCAAAATAATGTACTTAAATAATTTATTGTAATAATATTCTTAAAACAATTTTATATACATTTTCTAATATAAGTGACGCTAAATATCATAAATATTATCATTTATACACTTTTGCAAAATCACGGTTCCGAACGTAGTCGGATACCTTAAAATGATGGAAAAGCCTTTACATTTTGTGCAACAGAACATTTTCTATAAGCATACAAACTTAAAAAACATAACAATTTTAAAAAGTGTCCACAATTTTGGTCACTATTGTAAACCCCATTTACTTTTTGTCGCTGCCTCTCTTTGTATACCGAGTTTCTTCACTTTTGGGTCACTCCTTCTTGGTGTTGCACTATTACTGACGTGTATGGTGTATTTAAACAATTATATCAAAGACTGTCAAAAAAGAATATTGCAATTTGATAAAAAATATATAAAAATAAAAATAAAAAAGTAGTAAATTGTTGTTCGAGTTTTAAATATGTAAATAGTATTTCCTGAAAAATGAATCAAGGAAATTTTCAAGAGAGTTTGTCTTTTTAAAACTTATATTGCTTAAAAAACACATTTAATTGTCATATATGTAAAAAAAATAACAATAAAACTCCATTTTTTTAAATTAAGGACTTAAACATGCATATTTTAAACTTTTAACACTTTGATAACATACGTCTTACTGAGAAATCCAAATATATATTCTTAAGCTCTTTTTTGTTTCATCTCGGAAATTATCGCAATCGTATTCATTCCAAAAAACCACGTGCTGATTTATGAGTTTAGTATTATTTTTATATATAATTTTTTTCCAATTGAAGTTAAAATTTAAAAAAAAAAACTGTCAAAAGCTGAAATTTTTAATTAAGAAACCAAGAATCTAAATGATTGGATTCCTTTTTTATGTATAGGAGGATTAAAACTCTGCTTTTTATTGCTTTGACCTTCCGTTTCTATATGATTTATGTTTTTTATTGCATCCAAAACTTTGAATTCTAAAAGAAGTAAAATATTTGAAGTTATGACAATAAGTACTAAAATCTGAATGTTTACACGTGGGCTAGAAAACACAATGGTAGAAAAGAGTGAAATATGCCCCTTTTTCTGTGAATTCTCTCTCTTTTATTTTATTTTTTTCATTGATAAGAAAGCAGAAGTCCCTTCGAACGAAAACACAAATATATTTCTTACCTTATGTAAAACTCCGTAATTCGAGTCGGTGCAACAAAAAAATTATATTAATAAACAAAAAATATATAAAGAATTTAAAACATTTAAATCTGTTCAAAGAAGACGCAATTCATCACACCATTATTATTTCAATTGTCTTAAATGTTATTGATTCGTATTGAGGGCATTATATATTTGTGGTGTTTTACTATTCTTTTTCACTTCCTTACATGTAGTTAAAACTGTTAACTCCAGGAATGAATTGATAAACTTTTTATTTCTAAAAGTCGCATTACCAAGTTACACAAGGGCGACAAAATACTTAATTTTCAAGTGTTTCCAGACTGAAGACGACTTGAGCTGGTAGTATCCTACTTTCCAGATTTCTACACCAGGCCTACATGAGCATTGATCTAACTCCTCTACTCTCACTCGGTGGCCAGTAGTTAATGACTCGAACGTGGAGAAAAAAAATCTAAGCATGTTCATTAAGCTGTCTCCTTCCATTGTGCTAATTAGCACCACCCAAAGGATGTGTTTTTCAAGGCAGTGCGCGTGCAATTAAGTGTGTGTATGTGAGAGAGAGACAGATAAGCTTATTCATAATATCCGATATACAAAAGGAGAAATATGTTGTTAAATTGCAGGTATGGATTGTGTGTGTGGTGAGAGCGCATTATGTTAGGTAGTTTGTAAATTAGAACGAGGAGAGAGAGGTGAGATTTGCAAACAAATATCCGCATAGATAGAAAAATATACATTCACTATGTTTTCTATTTATTTATTCACACACAACAATCATTTACTTTCACTGAATGTAGACCATTTCATAAATAAAGAAAGACAACATTCAATTGTTATAGGTAGACAAATTTTTCTTTTTTCCCTTTATCTTTAAAATGAACAACTTAACGTTTGCATTATTAATAATGTGTAGTATTTATTGCACTGTTTATAATGTTGTACTTTTTCATTACATGTAAATGTTATAATCAGAGATAAAATAATAAATTCATTCTTATGTGATAAATGTGATTCTCTTGTGCATTCCGCTCAGTATTTGTGTGTTAACCATGTGAAGCTTGCTTTTGTTTTTATTACACCCTTCGATTCCTTTTTTAGTGAGCTCGTATTTATTCATCGAAGTTTATGTAAATAAGTAGGGACTGAAAATAGTTTTCCTTTCTAGGCCCTAACTAATTTAGGGACAGCAGATTAGATGAATGAAATATAGTCTTCAAACTGTGTTCCACGGAACTCTAGGATTCCCCGAGTAACTATAAAAAGTCGAATATAAATTCGTATGCAAAATGGATTCATGTTCTTTATGAAGCTTGTTTAACCACAAATATCTCAAGCTCATTCTACTCATTAAAACTAAACATTTTATTTCTACATAATATAATTTCATTTTGTAACACTTTTTAAACTTTTATTTTAATAAAAGTATGTGAATATTCTATAGTTTATGTTCCCGGTTTCCACGAAATAACATGCTCGTTAGTACAATGTTTTGCACTATGTTTTCTATTGGAAAATGCGTCTTTTTTTCTATTTGGGAAAAAAATGCATCTACAATGAAGGAGAGAGAATAACTTATTGACATATCAACAGATTCGACGTTAAAATCAAAATTTAAGCAAGAATAGCTCCTAAATTTTAGATTGCAAATTCTCTCTTGCAGAATACACACAGGCAGTGTGGCTACCAAAATAAAATATAAAAACAAATTAAACGTAGAATATGAAATGCGACTGCAGATAACTCCAATAGGTTTAAACTGACAGTTTAATGGATAAAAATAAGAATGTTTCACAAAATTCAGGAAAATTATGGGGATTATTTTTAGTGGTCAAATTTAAAATATAAATGAGTGATACTACGTTAAACAGAATAAATAAATAACATTGAAGTCATTTGAAAAATTATATTTTGTATGCAAAACAATGTATTACTTAAGATTTCATTTTAGTACTACTTTCATTTATTTTAGAGTTCAAGGGCTGTAAAAAATGTAAGGGGAGATAATTTGTCTGAAAAGATAACAACAAAATAAACACGCCAACGCGTTAAGTTCCTTAAAAAAATATTCTAAAAATTTTTAAAATAATTTTCTAAAAATAATTAAGGGAAAAAATGAAAGAACTATATTTCCAAAAAATACCTAAAGAATAATATCTTATAAATTTGCAGATGAAACTAAATTTATTTATTTATTTGTTAAGTATTATACTTTTCTAAAATATCCTATATATTTAAGTACTGTATAACGATATTTGGTAGAAATATTCTATGAACAATTTGAAATCAACACAGAAAAAGTACTGTAAAATTTTGTACCCTTAAAGTCTTTTAAAAATATATATAATTTTGTTTTGTGATTTATTAATTTTGTTCATTCAAAAATTGCTTATGTAAAAAATTTAGTTTTATATGAATTATTAAAAAAAAGAAAAAGAGAAAATTGTGAATCAAATTATTTGTGTTTACGGTGAACTTTTATTTCATTCTTCGAATTTTTGAGCAATTTAAGAGTTTAGTTTACTTTTTCAAAAAATAATTTTCATGACTATTTTGTAGAACAGTTTCCATTTTTACATCTATAATCAATTATCTCTCAAACTAAACAATAAGATTTTTAAGGAGGAATTTTACAAAATCATATGATTTATTTCTTAGTAGACTTATTTACGGTGACTTCATAAGAAAGAATTATAATAAATAAGTACTGAATAAAAACACAATATAATAATCAATGTTATAAAAAATTGGACAAGAGATTTAATGGAATATGATACACGATCTACATGAGTACATACCAATTAATTTCTTGTTTTTTATTTTATCAAATATTGCCAGGTATTGATTTATTGAAATAGGCTATGCTGATTCAGGAGATGAAAGCAATGAATTATTTACGGGAAAATGCTTTAATTCGATAATAATATATTATGAATTTTTAAATTATTAGTCCATTACTAAATCATTATCCGAGACTGGAAGTTAGGTTTTCTAAATTTCAGACACAGATGTGAATTTTTTTTTTTACTACCGTAATCTAAAATTACTTGGAAACTGTCATAAAAACGGTTATCAATTAATTGGTCAGAATTTATTGCATATCTTTCATTGAAATTTCTTCCAGCTTAAATGTATTTCCCCCAATTTTTTTTAAAACAATCGAAAGATGCCTTAAGGTAATTTTTGTAAGACCCGTCTAAGGTCCGTATAGAATTCTTTTTTATTGCGTCAGTGGACTCAAAACAGTGACCCCCAAAGAGGCTTTAACAACTATGAAAATGCAAAAAAAATCACCAAGTATCAGGTGAACACAAAGCTTGTGGAGAAGTATTTGCAGAGACAGAAAGCTTTGTCAACAAATCTTGATTAATAATTGCGTTGTGAGAAAGCGCATTATCGTGATGTAAAACCCAGGAGTTATTTCGCCATTCAGGTCGTTTTCTACGAATTGTTTCACACAAAATATTCAAATAATTATCTTTATTGACTGTCTGGCCATTTTATAGAACTCCATAATTTGAGAAAATCCCCGAAGTGAAACTTTTTCTCTCATAAATAACAAATTTATTTTCAGACGATACAATGGAAAAATTCCTGAATGTTGCCATATGTTTAAATATAAGTCGTACGAATATCTGATAAAAGTTTGTAGACAATATTTACGAGTTTTAAAGGAACCATTTTAAATACTTTTGGACCCCAGTAGTATACGTACATTTTATCTACAGCTCTTCTCATATTTACACAATATATATTCTTTCAAGATAAGGCTGCAAGGTAAAAATAAGAAAAACAACGATCACGTAAACGATAACTGCTTTTGCCAATCCTTTGATAAAGTGATCGCGTGCTGATTTTACTTAAAGGCAGGTATAATAATACAGAATTACGGATTGGGGTTGACTGAATTCTATTTTATTTCAATCAGAGTGGTAAAAACAAAAGTTTTAGTGTTGAGTGCATTTCTTATATGAATCGTATTGCAAAGATGATAGCATTTTTCTCTGAACTTAGAAACTAGCATTCTTTAATGAATCAATATTGTGGAAATAGATGTATTAACTTTGTACTAACCATGATTTTTTCTATATTTATGAACTAACAATATCACACCACATGGAGGAAAAAATTGCAGTGAGTGTTTTATTAACGTCGCATGATAAAGCAACACGCGGGCTACAGACAGAATTCCCAAAGGAACCCGAAAGAGGTTTGGAGCTACAAAACGATCTCTCGGGAAACTATCTCCACCGAGTTCAATCTTTATTGAGCAAAATCATAGCACACATTTTTTACGGTGGCACACAATAAATTTACATATTACAAATTAAAGGTAAATGAAACGAAATACATATGTTATTGCAAGGTATACACATACAAAGCTGTAAATAATAATAAAGAACATAAAGGGTAAGAGAAGGAAAAATAATATATACATTAATCCAGCATTCTTGCAAATACATCAAAAGTAATATAAATATAAAATATAAATGCACCGCACAAAAAAGAAAAATGTTAGGAAACATTTGGGAAAGGGGGAAAAAAGAAAAGGAGAAGGGCCCCCCCCCCGCATGTGACCACATAAGAGTACCAATTCAATCCTACCTAAGGAATTTGATACTGGATTGTTGAGGCAATTTTAATACATGATTTTAGTTTAGTTTTATTTAGAGTGAATAAAAGGATTTCTAACGATAGAATGGAACCAGGCTTTTTTACCATTTAGTGATGGAGAGACCAAATGGAGTCAGAGGACATGCAAAAAATATATAATGGTCAGCGTCCCCAACAGATCCACAAAAACAATTGGGAGCAGCTTTTAATTTGAAGCGATGCAAATAAGAAACAAATGGGCCATGGTTTGTTAAGAATTGTGTAACGTAACAGGAATGGGGATTGATATCTAAGTAGGGTTTGGGAAAGAAGGATTTGATTTGTAAGCCAGTATTAGAGTTTGACCACTAACTCTCCCAGTCCTCTATTAATTTATTTTGAAGGATTTTGATGACATAAGAGCGAGGGGCGGGGACACTCACCACTACACCATTAGTAGTAGAGTATTTAAAAAAAATCTGCAATATCGTTAAAAAAAATTATTATTATGAGCTTTAACCCAGAAAATATTATAAAAGTTACGGGGTATTCTTATTAAATTAAGATAGGTAGATTTATTGTTAGGACTTTAAAGGAAAAGAATAGATGATAAACTATCAGTGTAAATATTAATTTTAACATTTTTTGTTATCACCCATAGGACGGAGAATCCGATTGCAGATACCTCCGCTTGGAAAACAGTATTGAAGGGTTTTAATTTAACAGAATAGGTCCCATAAGGGACCCCGATAAATGATGCACTCCGCGAACCCAGTCTCAGTCCCAATTTTGGATCCGTCGGTATACACCTCCCACTCATTAGCAATTGATTCAAATTAATAATTCTATTACGAGCTTTCACAGAATGGAGAGAAATAAAAATTTCAATGGAATGACAATCAATAATACTATTATAAATTCAAGGTTTCAAAGTTTCCAGATTTGGTATTTAAGAAAAGCTTTATTAACAGAAAGGTGAATTGGGGGAGTTTCAGATATGATTTGTAAGGCGTTTGTGGGTGAGGTCCTAAAGCCTTTCGTGATTTTTAAACGATAAATTCTTTGAATAGCGTTAAGTTTTTGTATATGACGAGATGTGAGCGAGCCACCCCAAATTCCCACACCATAAATGATGAGTTTAATCACAATAAAGTATCACAATTTAAAATTTTTAAAATTAGATTTAGAAAACAAAATTCTATTAAACTGTAGAGACAATTGATAAATTCCCGACGGACCTCGTAATTTTGAACGTCGGTTAATTAAGTAACGAAGACTACTTTTGAATCAGCACTCCACTCCATGCCAAAGTGAAGTCTTCGATCCCAACATATTACACGGCGGGTTTTTAGTGGCACCAGGAAATCGACCCCACGATTCGACAGAAACAATGACGGCCACGGGTTCACCACTCGATTACCGCAGTCCCTATTCAAATTTGAATGCTGTTGAGATCTAACCAAGAAATGTGTTTCTACATTTGTTTTTCCAAAGATAGTTGAAAATAACCACTCAAATAAACTAAATACCTCAACAGATGAGGCTGCAGTAGACAAGTGATCATGATCACGAGCTTATGGCCGGCGTTGTTTCGGTTCTGATTCTACTATCTGGGGTGGCTCTAGGGCAGGACAATCCGGACCCTTGCCCGGGGTGGCAAATTTTAAGGGCGACATTTGGATAGAATTTGAAAATTGTTTTTTTTTTTTTTTTTTTTTTTTATTGATTACAAAGAATTTGATATGTTTTCTGAACTATTATTGGGTGTGAATTTGGTATTGCATTTAACGTATCTTATTTTTTTTATTTTATACTCTGTATATTTAATGATAGTTTTCTTTGTGTTTAAACTTGAAGGGTTTGAGTCGGAGTATATGTTAAAGCATGAAATTATTTAATATGTTTACACATCTTTCACCTGTAAATTTCTCCCCATCCCGGAGTGAGGTCACAACGGACATTCCTTTCACCCTTACAATGTCCGGTGATAGCTATCCAAAAGAGGACAAGGGTAATAAGAGGTTCTGATAGATAGAGAACTACAGGAAATGTTTTATTTTTTAGTCTTTAGAGTAGTTACTATAAGTTAAAACAAAAGCTTGTGATCCCCACCATCAGTAGACTATTTTTCGAAGAAGTTAGCCTGCTGAAAAAGACGATTCCTTCTCTTACATTTCACTCGTTTGATATAATAACAAGTAATTATGTCCTTAATTTCGAATTGTCTTGAATCTTTTAAGGCTTAAAATAATATATATATATATATATATATAAAGAGATAGATAGAGGTGGCATTGGAGAGAAGGGCGGCATTCTAGAGAGGGGCGGCATTTTCTATTTTTGTCCGGGCGGCAAAACTGCTAAAGCCGGCCCTGCTACTATCGTGTAGTAAAGTTGATGGACATTAAATCTGTCTCAGGGCTTAAGAGAAACAGATAATTTTGAATCGATAAGCTTCTAAAATAGAGCCGAGATTTTCTTTTTTATTTTCAACCACAAACAACAATAATGTATCCGTCTAGGTTGGGAACTCTAGAATTTTGATTAAAATAAAAAATAAGTTCAATGATTTAACTAACATATTTGAAATCTTACCACTCTCTTTGCTTCTATGCTATGATTAATAACAAATAAATTACAAGTATTTATATTTCTATCTAATGTGATAAGAGTTAAGTGAAGTTTTATTTTTATAAAGAATGTTATCTTTTAAAAGGGAAAGCAGAAAAAACGATTTACGAAATTTTATAAAATATGCTAATATATTCCATTTTGGAAAGTTAACGTAAAAATTTTGGAAAAAAATGTTATTTAAAAATTTATGGATGAACAATAATCTATTTGTGAGTTAGCTTTACAAGTATTCCGAAAAAATTAAAATTACCCGTTCGGGCTTTTAGCGGGACTTTTAACTATTTTGTTTTATTGCTGATTACAAACTAAAATATTTCTCTATGTATGTACTTTACTCTCACAAATTCTTTTGAATGTTAATCTATTTTTGACTATACAACCAAATTCCAAACAAAACATGTTATAATACAACTCTGCTTAGAATACTTCTATTAAATAACTTCCTTGCATTCCCTTCAAATTCATTCAGACAAATTTTCAATGGCGTTTGAATATTCCTATTATTATTATAAAGTGTATACTTATAATTATAAAAATTAAATGTTATTTGTGATAGTTTTTTAAAAAGAAAAACTTGCCAATTTATTTAGTTTATATATTTACTACATAACATTTATTGAAATATGTAAGGAAAAAATAATTTTTAGAATTGCAGTTCTTGGCACTGAAAACATTTTAACATGAAATTCTTCGATACTGGCATTTAAATCTATAAAGTATATCAACAAGTTTTCAATTCGCGTCCTTTCTCATGCGAAGAATTGTTCTGTATTGTTCATAGTGCCATCTGTTGGTGTCTAGAGAAGAACAAGTTAAAGATTCCATACTGTCATCTAAGTTTGAGGAGAATAATTTTAAAAGAGAAATAATATTTCTGTGTTTTCGATGAGAGCAAATAATAATTTTTATTTGTTTATTTAATGCAAAAAGAGTTTTTTGATGATTATTGAACACTCAAAACAGAATGTTGAAACCATAATTATATAAGTAATAATTTAAAATCTTTTCAAATGTATGCGATAGTATTATTCTTTTCTCTTGTAGATTTTAATCTTTTATTCATTTTTTGTATATAAAACTGAAAACAAGGTTAATTTATGAATTATTTTTAGTTGTAATTTATTTAATAATATTAACAGCAAATCATTTCGAAATATTTGTTTATATTCCTGGTAATCTTTAAAAAAATGTAAAATAAATTTAAACTTAAAATTCTATTAGCTTTATTACTGAAGTTATTTTCGTTAATTTAAAAAAATTCCATGGTAAATATGTGATATTTATATAAACTCTGACTTCTCTAAACCTTAGACTCATTTTTCAGTGACCTAACGGAGAATATTAGGAAAGTCAAGTTAATATTTAATAAATTGGTTAAATG
>BMAV01014100.1:169179-246850 GCA_019973955.1 Trichonephila inaurata madagascariensis
AATGGGTTCTGTACCTGAATCACGAGTGACCATCGGTTTCCTATTGAACTGTGAGTGAATTTTCTTGATAATGTATAAGGTTATTTTTAAAACTAAACATTGCCTTAATGAATTGATCACAAAAACTATCAAACTGTTTAAGCAGAATTATTAATATTCAGCCATAGGATTTTATACAAATATTAATTAAGATCACCGACAATTAAATCATTTCATAAGCAGAGGATCCCGCTCAAGGGGTGGAATAATCAAGTAAAAAATTAACAGTAAAATAATTTTAATAGAGTTTTACAATTTTAAAAGCTATAATATACTGAAAAATTTGTGCTGCTGAAGACCCGCCGTGTAGAGGCGGCCGATGCTCGTTAAATTTGTCGAGGTGCAAACTTCATATCGTTGGTGTGGTGTGGAAGTTAGGAGACGGGGTGCCAGCTCATATGTCTTCCTCGTCACTTGACCATGGTTCAGAATTATATGATCCGACGCCCGCCAATAGCATTCATGCAACTTTATAGTGCGACATCAATAGAATTCTCACGCTCTCTCACACTAAAACATTGGCATTTATTGCTAATTCAAACTTATTATTTGTTATGCTGTGGGAGTGTGAGGTGATCATTCATTATTCAATTAATCCCCAAATTAAACTCAGCTGTTTAATAAAAATTTCAAAAGCTTATAGAGCTTTTTTCATTACTGTTCTATAAATTAATACAGGAATTCAATCAGTTTTCAGTTTTGTTTATGGAACATAATTACAGATAATACTAAGTGTAGCTCAGTATAATCTTTTTTAGGGCGCTTCCGAGTGGGAGGTGTGCATGGAGGGTTAATGAATCAGGTGCGAGACAGGATACGTGTGCATTTTCTACCGTAGTTCCCAGATGAAACTCGTATGTTCAATCTTCACTACTTTAATATGGTCTTCTAGGCGGAGATTTTTGCTATCAGTTTCTCCGTTGGATAAGCGATGAAACAGAAATAAAGAAAATATTTTTACTGGCAGTATGTCATTGATTTTATTTTTATAAAATGTTCCCAATAAGTCAGAATATCTAAATAAAAAAAAATAATAAACTAACTCCCCCACAGTAGAAATTATATTAACTTAAAGTCCACAATAATATATCTATGAATGAAATAGTAAACCAATACATTAAAATGGCTATTTCTACTAGTAAGGAAGTGAGTGTATCTGCCCCTTGCTCCTTCGTAATTAAAATTCTAAAAGGAAAACTCTTTCGGGACTGGAACAGTTATTCGATCACCTCTCATTCCAAATAATGAAATGTATACCTTCTCCTATTATTAGAATTAGCCACCGTGTTCTCTCCCCTTATTTGTTAATCCTTTTTTATTCACCATGGCCCGTTTCTATCATACTTTCAAAACTAAAATTGATTTTAATTGTCCTAATGGATCTACTGGAGATGAAAAATGTAACGTATTCCAGTGTTTTTATACGAAAAATTTCCATTTGAATAAACTTAACTAAAACTTTTAAATTTACTTTTGACTAAGAATCCAAAATGATTAATAATCTAGCATGATTAATATTTTGTATTCAAATCGATGCAAAAATTACTAATACAATACAATAACTCTTTATCAATATTTCCCTCCACACACACGCACATTTTTTTCTCTCTTTTGTATTTATATTCTGTGTTCAGAATTTCTAGGGTTTATTTCGTTTGTTAAATTTCAAGATTTTATGATTATTTCGTACATGTGTATATACGTTTATATTTGTTTTCTGTATATTTCTGTATTTAGTTCTTTCTTTCTTATCCTGATATTGAGTTCTGCTCTTTTCTCATCTCATGTCTATATGTTTCCTCTTGTGAGATTGGTGGAAGGGGAGAGAAGTGGGAGGCCCCTGATCCCTCCTCGGGGTATTCCATTAAAATTGGGGTGGGACCGAGACAAATCGTACTGTCACCTACATAGTGCTCAAACTTCCGACTAACGACAGACGTGCAACTAGCCCCTTGCCACGATGAATTGTTGAGTTTCATGGGCCTCGATGTGATGTTATTGTCGATCGGGTGAGATAAATAACAACGGCATATATGTTATAATATAAATAGTGTGTTTTGTTATGTAAATATGTTCGGGGATTTTTTCGTTAAAATTTACACTGTAAATCATTTTTTTTTTCAAAGTTTCAAACCAGAGTAAAATTCAACCTTTTTTTACGTTTTATTTAATCATATATCTGGCCAGTCTGATGGAGTGGAGGTCCTCCCGGGAGGTCAACTGTACATGACTCTAAGCCCTTTTTGGGTGAGCTCGGTTTTCCCTAAACACTTAAAATCTGTGTATTTCAAGGAATTTTTTTTTAATTTGAAAATGTCATTATAATATATCTTCCTATCTGTTGTCAACGGAAGCTTATTGTAGACGATTAATAATTGGCTAAGAATTTTACAAAAGTAATATGAAACTTAATGAGCTATCATATACGAAGCTGTTATATTCGAGTATTTCGGGCCCCCATAAACATTTAACAAACAATTACTGTAAGAGAATGTTCGGTAAAAAAAAATGGCAATTCTGTAATTATTTCAGCCTCCCTAGGCTTTATCCTTTTAGATAAGGAGTCAGATCTAGGAGTCTTGATTGTAAAATTTAAAGCTGTCTTAGCCTCAATTAAGGAATAGTCGATATTGGAAACACTTTTAGACAGATATGTGTTCCTTATTAGTATGAACAATTTTAACAGTAATAATGTAATACAGTTTAAAGTGTGATGCATTTTTATTTGAATCAAAAATCCCTTTCTTGTATTAAAAATATACTTCATTTTTTTCCTTCTTCTATATCTTAACAAATAAAGCTAATTCAATTTCGCTAAAGTAGGAAGCCTTTTTTTAGAATCTTTCTAAATATAAAGGATATGGAAGATTATACGAGTCATAATGACACGAACTCAACCCTTAGGCCGTTACGAACGCACTGAACGCGTTCATCTCAATGGATCCCTCAACGTTACGGACGCCCTGCACGCATTCATTTGGATTTTGCACTGTGTCAGAAGTTACAAACGCGTGTATAGCATTCTAAAGTAGTTGTTTGTTTTACTAATAAATGACAGCTCTAGAATGATAGAGATTAAAATACAATACGAGGTGAGACACAAAAAAATGAGACTGGTCCAATAAATCATTGAACTTACAGAATCGGTTCCCCGTGACAGTATCACCTTCAGCATTCACAAACTTCTGCATTCGGCGCTGTCATTGCTGGTAACAGTCCTGGAACGAGGTTTTGGAAGTCCCTTTAGGAGGTTTTCCGTTTTTGCATGAACCTCTTCAACTGAGGTAAAATGGGTTCCTTTCAACACTATTTAACCATAAGAAATTTTAAAAAAATGTCTCATGGGGCCAAATCATGCGAATAAGGAGGATGCTCCATCATAGTAAGGTTTTTGTTGGTCAAAAACTGCTTGATAGATAGGGCCATGTGAGTGGATGCATTGTCTTGATGCAACAGCGATTCATCATTCCCTAATTCTGGCCTTTATTTCCCAATTTTTTCACGAAGTCTTTTTAGTACTTCAATGTAGTAGTGTTGCTTAACAGTCTGATCACTGATATGAGTATGAGTCCACTCATATCACAAATTTTGGCTATGTTTTGGTCTGTAATCGCTGACCTCGGGCGCCCAGCAGGTTCATCCTCCAACGCACCGGCCCTTCCCCCTGAAAACCTCTTATATCATTCAAACCCATGTGCACTAGACAAAGTTTCATCTCCATAAGCCTCGGTTGATATTTGAAATATTTTCGAGGCTGATTTCTTAAGTTTCACAAGAAACTTGATGTTGATTCGACATTTTCCCGGCAGAATCCAGTTGCACGTGTTCACTCAATGACTCCCAACTGGCGTGATCGATTAAGACGAAACTGACCACACTGATAGAGAAGGTATGTGGTATGACGTCACCAAAACAGTTGTTGTTAACTTTCCCTTTTTTCAAGCTACACACTTGTTTTTCGTTTTTTTTTTTTTTTTTTTTGTGAGTGTGTCACACCTTGTATTTCACGAAAATTAGTACATCATTTTTAGATGTGAAATGGCGTCAGTTTCAGGCTTTCAAAAGCTAAAGGTGAGCTAGATATCAAAAGACAACAATAATCTGTATATTATGTAAATATATAAAAACATTCTTAAAAAATTTTTATTTTTAGTGCTATTTATTTTGATTAACTAATTATTAATTATGTGTTATAATTTATTATTTATGATTTACTATTTTGATTTTTTTATTGGGGTTAAATAACAAATATACTAAACACGTTTCTGAAAGAAAAAAAACTAACGTTGGAGGAAGATAAAAACGGCGAAAACTGAACGGTGTAAGGGTTAAATTAACATTGTATTCTTCTTATCCTATAAAGAGCCCTTACTCTGGACCTTGCTCTTAGATGTTAAGTGAAAATAGTTTTAATTTTGTTTCATATGCATTTTCAAAATTTTATCTTTTTAAACATTTAAATTCTTATAATTTTGATGGGCATTCTAAATCTATTTTTTTTAATGAAGGTCACTTTATTTTATATATTGAAAATAAAAAGTAATAACAGCGCTAAAAAATTGTTTTAGGTATTTCTGCATGACTTGAAAGAAAAAAAAATGACAATATAGCTGATTCATACAGTCGATTAGGAACGATGAAATACATTAATTAAGGTTGATATAATTTTCATTTATCTATGATATGAAATGTAAAATTAAAATTAAAAAATGCACATAATTAGTATGTAAAATTTTTAAAAATAAGATAAAAAAGAGGGCATATCTTAAGAAATGTTTGAGATTTTATTTAAATTCTTTTTTAAAAATATATTAATCCAAGTACTAGAAAAAAAATTCTCTCAATTTTTTCTGCATGTAGTTAGTAATATCTGAAAAAATCATGATGCGTTAATGATGCTTTTTGTGATATGAAAGTTAGAAACACAATTTATCGCATACGAAAACATGAAGATTTAAATGACTGAATTTCAAAAATTATTTTCTGTTAAACTGTTCCGACTTTCTTTCGTCTAAAATTAATTTAAATGTCATGTCGAATGTCCCCACAATATATAGCTTAAAAGCATAGAATTGCGATCAGCTTTTAATTAGAAATATAGATTAATAATTGCATTAAGTCATCAAAGTCATTCCTCTACTATTTAGTTTAAACCGGGTTTTTTTCTTTTTGACACTTTTTTTCCCAGTGTTTCGGAATAGTACTCAATTACAAATTCCTCATCACAAGAACATATCGTTTTGTCTCATACAAAAGCAAAAATAAAGAATTTTAAATGATGATATAGTTACTAAGTTTATATTTATTAAGTAAGCAATAATTTTCATGAACAGTTTTCTAACAAATACATCTTACAGTCTAACAGGGATAAACAATAACATTCTAACAATAATAAACTTCATATCCATGGAGAACAATTAACGATAGCAATTTAACGATAATATATATAATATAGTACAAATTTTTTCACTAAATGTATTTTATGTACTATTTATTTGCATGCAATTGAAAATACAGTCGAACCTCTATATAACGAACCTCTATATTGCGGATTTTCCTATACAGCGAACTTTTTCCTGGAACTTTGAACATTTTCTTCGTAAAATAACTTCTCTATAGTGAAGTGAACGAACTTTTTCTTTTGTGATTCAATTTTTTTTTCTCTCTATTTTTAAAGTATTTCCGAACATTTCAAGTTATTCTCTCTTTAACACATTTTATGGTGGTCATAAATCTTGAACTGATTTTATTAGATCCTAACTCACCGAGAGCAATTAAGTTCTGGATGTTTCATCCAAGAAGTGCAACCTTTAACCCCCATTGTTCAGTTCACTAGAGACATCTTCGATATCCCCTTTCGCACTCAGAAGAGTTGTCCCGCATCCCCGTGTTCTAGTTATAAAATAATGTATGTTTAATATTACTTGTTTGCTTTAAATTAGAAAATGTCCTTAAAATTCATCAACTTTAATATAAAATTATTTTCTTAATATTGTAAATTACAGTGTATTCTTCGACATTCTTTTTTCTTATTTTCCTTGCAGTTTTTCTTTCTTTCCTTTTTTTATGGGTAAGATATATAAAATAAATATATATTAATTTTTAAAAAAAAGGTCTGAATAATAACTTTTTTTAATATATAGTGTTTATATGTGTGTGAATTTAAAATTTGTTTTATGGGGTTTATAAAGTATTTTAGAATATGATCCTCTATATAACGACTTTTGCTCCTAACAAACTTTTTTAGTGACTTCGTTATATAGAGGTCCGACTGTATTTTAAATCCGAATTCATTTCTTAGACTAACCGATCTACTTTTACCAAGTTATACTAATGTTATGGTTACGATTATACTCAATTAACCAGTGATGTAGAGGTGAGTAATAATTTAGGAGAGACTTTGCTGATATTTTTCGTTCACCTGTCAATACTTCCAGAGCATCTTTCCAGGAGACAGAAGCACCAAGGGATAACATGTGTCTTTAAAATAAAAAAATAAAAAAATAGATAAAGATAATTATACATAGACAAATAAATATATTAAAGAAATAATTCTTAAACTCTCATACTTTTTTTTTCACAAGAGAATCAAAACTATATTTAAAATTATTTAGCAATGTTTAAACTAAAGAATGAATTTCCTGAATTATATTTATACAGAAATAAATATATATCTCAATGCGTTATAATACTTTAATTTTGTTTCGAAATTTAATTAAAATCAGCATTTTAATACAATTTTAATTTTTGAAATTCTAATTTTTTTGTTTTTATTGAAGTGTCGTGACAGGGTAGCGTATAGGATCATACAGCTAAATGTTAAAAATCACTTTATTTATGGGTTAAATAAATATTATCTAGAATACACTATTATAGTATAAAGCTTTCCGTTATTCGCTGGGGAGAAGAAAAAATAAAACGTACAAAAGGCTCGTCAGGGCCGCCAAGCCGTTGTGCCGCTTATATCATCCGCTTTCATTCGTCGGATGTTCAGCTCCAGATGTCCCGTACATCAGTCTATTGGTCCTGAGGGTGGGCCCCCCCCCCCCCCGAATCACCAGAATTACCGAAAAATGCTTTCTCCATTGATACCAGGAAAGCAAGAGAAGAGAGTATTTCGGTACTGAGGGCGCTTGCCCCCACAACATTTTAGTCCAGCTAGATCAGGAAAAGTAAACAGCGAGTCTCTTTCCCTCTAATTCCGAATCGACCCTTTTAAACTCCAGGGGTGGGTCACCTTCACGCTTCTCGCCAAATCTCATTAGCGGGCCACAAATTTTGCACGTGGCTCCCCCGACTTCATTTGCACTCCATTGATGCGGACCGAACAATGGCCCGGCTCCTTCCCGCGACAAAGGCGTGTGACCACACTTCGTCCGGGCATACTTTTCACCGAAGACTGCTTCTGCGACACTCCTTGGAGCCAGAACTTTCAATACAGATTCGCTCCGTCAAGGAGGCAACACAAAAGGACCCTGTCTCGTCAATTGAGTGTTCAGATAAACAGGGGCTCGTAAGTCAGGAAGTAAAGAAAAGAGTAAAGTACTACAAATCCATTCTCTCAAATAGTTCGCATGTGTTATGCCTCCAGCTTAAAGGGAGAATCAACGGTGCTTTTTATAAAGACACAATGCCATGGGCTGTCAACTTATCCCCCACATGTCGATCGTGACATGTATAGAGGGGTGTGAGTTCTACTAATGAGCAGACATTACAATATATACACGTATATATATATAAATGCTTTTGTTTTATAAGGCAACACAAAATTTTTAAAAGCAGAGGATTCAAAAATATTCTTGAATTAAATTGTACGAGGCTCATCCAGAAAGTAAGTTTCCCGATGTTTTCCCCTTTAAACATAATTAGCCGTGTCAATTATGCATACGTATCAATCATATACCAGCCGGACAGATTCTGCCTTGTGCCCGTAGCGTGGTAGCAGTGGTCCGAAATGGAAGCTCTTGTTCCTTCTCCCGCCGTCTACGAGGTTCAGTCTGTGATAAAGTTCTTGAATGCGCAAAGCATTGCGCCAATTGAAATTCATCGTCAGCTCTGTCAAGTCTATGGGCCAAACATCATGAGTAAGCAGATGGTGCGTAGCTAGTGTAGGCAGTATTCCGAAAGTCGCCAAAGTGTCCATGATGAAGATCGCAGTGAGCGACCGTCCCTCATCAATGATGATTTTGTTGAGCTTCTCTGGGGCAGCGTCTGATGGAAAACCAACGCTTCACGATTACGGAGCTGAGCAGCCATTTTCTGCAGATATCGCGATCCTTGGTGCATGAGATTGTCGCTAAGCATCTGCTGTTCAAAAAATTGTGTGCCAGGTGGGTGCCAAAAAACCTGACACCCGAACACAAAATTCAACCCTTAGGAGCAGTACTGACATTTCTGCAATGGTATCCCGATGACGGCGATGAGTTCCTCGACAGGATCGTCACGGGTGATGAGACTTGGATTTCGCACTTCACCCCGGAAACCAAGCAGCAGTCAATGCATTGGCGGATCTCTGGTCAGGACGAAATTCAAACAGGAAAGTGATGTGCACGGTGTTCTGAGACAGGACTCATTCACAGGACAGGACTGCTCATTGACTTCCTTCCACATGGTGAAACAGTAAACGCTGACCATTACTGTGAAACACTGCGGAAATTGCGACGTGCCATTCAAAACAAGAGACGTGGAATGCTTACTGCAGGTGTAGTGCTCCTCCATGACAATGCTCGTCCACATACGACTCGACGCATAGCAGCTGTTTTGATGGAATTTGGCTGGAGTTGTTTGATCAGCCACCCTAAAGCCCTCATCTTGCTCCCAGCTATTTTCATGTTTTCTTGCGCCTCAAGAAATTCCTGTCCTCCGGTGAGCGTTTTGGCAACGACGAATAGCTGAAGACGTCTGTCACACGCTGGTTCCATTCACTGGCTGCAGAGTTCTACGACAGAGGGATACAAAAGTTGATTCCACGATAAGAAACGTGTCTCAATTCTGGTGCTGGCTATGTTGAAAAATAGCTGAAACATTGCTGTACTTGTTGCCAATAAATATGTTCCTGAAAGTGTGAGTTCTTTTTTTTTAAATAGGGAAACTTACTTTCTGGATGCGCCTCACAAATTGTGTGTGCATGTGTGAGTCAATTTTTTAGATACACCTTCATTCTCATATATTATAGAGTGCTAAAGGACAAAATGCAGCTTCTGTGTTTGATGTTAACTCCTTAAACATGTTTCATTGATTAACAACCTCATACTTAATCTGAAATCTTCATTTTTTTTTATGTAGTTTTCATTTTCTACTACTGTTCGTATGATGTTTGCGCAAAGAATGTGTAATTTTTATAACACAACTAAAAAACAAATTCGTCTGACAGAAAGTCAAATATTTGGGGAAAATCAGCAC
Source organism: Trichonephila inaurata madagascariensis (assembly GCA_019973955.1). Lineage (NCBI taxonomy): Eukaryota > Metazoa > Arthropoda > Arachnida > Araneae > Nephilidae > Trichonephila > Trichonephila inaurata. The sequence goes on from BMAV01014100.1 coordinate 178,621, forward strand.
TTCTTGTCAGAACTAAACTGAGAAGAAACTTGTTTATTTTATTTTTAGTTCAAAACCATATACATAGGAATCTTGATCAATAGGCGTTTTTTTTCAGCTGAAGAAATCGACTATTTTGAGAATGGTTTTTGGTATAGGTTTATTTAAAATGAATTGTTGTATAAAACTGATATTTTCTGCAGCACAGTAACCCCAATAACTTTAAAGATGGCAAAAATTTCTATATTTTTTTTTCGGTGCAGCTAATTGAGACGCTTGGCCCCAAATTTCAGATGTGATATCCTATTGGTATTTAATGTACATGTTTTCTGAATATTCCAATCTGTGTGTGAAAATTTATGTCTTTACAACTTTTAAATGCGTTTTTACCGCGACACTTATTTTTGGTGTTGCAATTTTTTTCTATTCTCAAATTATTTTTTTCTGTTCAAGTGAGTCTTTAAATTTTTGTGGGTTATTTCATATGGATGTACAAAATATAGTATGGATTTAAGTGGGAGAGTTCTAATTGTTCCTTAAAAAGTTAAAAGTTACAACAATTAGAATTTTCATGTTTCTTTTGGGGGGGGGAGTGTTTAGCTGCAGAAATAACTAGTACAACTCAACAAGCCAAGCCAAGACAAGTACAATTCAACAAATCAAGAGCCAGTTTTCCAATTCCATTCTAACTTTTACCCCAATAACGTAAGAAATGTAAATCTCTTGAAACAACTAAAAAAATATTAAAAACTGAAATTTCATGGAAAAAAAATTAGCGATTTGCTCACCTGATTAATTTACCAAAATCTGAAAAAGATTGTTAATTACTTTTAATATTATCTGATTTTTGTTGTTGTTTTTTTTTTTTTTTTTTGTTTATTTTTTTTTTGTGTTTTTATATTTTGTTTTGTTTTGTTTTTTTGTAAAGAGTGCGGTGTAAATTTAAAACTGTCAAAGCAAAGTAAATCTAAATATTTCATAAGCTTAAAATGTCCTTTCTTAAACGTTAGATAGAATTTTTCAATTTATTAATAGATATAAATGTATAACATACTTCAGTTTATCACCAGCTTTCTGGCAAGTAATAAAACAGCAGGAATGCAATTCTTCATTGGCTGTCTTACACAGGGCTTCGAGAAATTGATGTTCCAAGAAACGACTAAGAAAATACCTATAAATAGAATAAAATGTAACAAATGTCACAAATAATTTTTATTAATCCCCCCCTCCCAAAATATTCCGTTGATCACTGAAATTATTTTAAAACTGCTTGAAGGTTGTTTTTCAATTTATTTATTTACTCCTTTTGCAGATAATAACCTTTTTTCTAAAGGAACTTTTCCATAATTTCTCATGAAAAAGGAAAACCATAAGAAGCCCAAGATATTAGAAATACTCTGAAAAAAGATAGGTAGGTCCTTCATTTCAACATAGATTTTTCTTTTATTAATATATTAAAATAAGACTTACATAAAGCATTTTTTTTTACTTTATCCGATTCTGAATTAAAATAATTAATAATTCAAATTTTTAGAACCAAAAAATATTAATTCATCTTTATGTTGTCTAAAGAAATTGTACGCGAACTGCGCGTATTAAAATCACTTATTGAAATAATAAATAATCTGTTTCCTTATTCTCTTATCAAACTGATTAAAATTTTGTTAAATCTGTTACGTCTCGTATATATTGTTCAATCTTTATTACTTGGCATTTTTGTAATCACATTAGTTCAGTCCCTTATTCATATGCGTAAGGAAATTTAGACAAATTTCTGATGCGTGAAAAATAATTGAGACTAGTTTGTTATGAAAGAGATTGATTTATTTCATGTATGCAAGACATCAGTTTATTTCTTACGTTCAAGTGACATTTTATTTGCTTTAATTTCTTCATTAATCATTTTGGAAATTTAAACTAGGACAAAAAATATTCCAACACAAACAAATCGTTTCTTGACACACAGTTTTTACAGCAACATTCATCCGAAAAATTCACCAAGATTTACAATTTTCACAACTGAATGACTCGTAATTTTTTGTTTTTGTTTTTGAATATTCAGTGATAGTGTGATCCATCAGATGTATTTCTAAAAATGTCTAAACTTTAAAAATAATTAATAAACCGAATTACAAAATATAATGCAAGAGCTTCTTGTTTACAAATTATTTGCTTTGCTATATGCATCTTTCGGCGTGTATGATTGATCAGTTTATATTGTGCAATAGAAATAGCATTTCATATTCGAGATCATTTCCCAAAGAAAAGTATCGAGGTGTGAAAAGAATATTTCCAAAGATTTTGTTTACAGGAAAGTGATCGATATTTCTGTGACACTATATAGCAGAAAACTACGAGACTCATTCAGCCAGACGACAGCAATGTGAATTCTGGAAAAAAACTAACTAAAATTAAGTTGTTTTTTTTTATTTAAATAATATAAATTCTTGGTGCACTGAATACAAACGAAATTAAATAGATCCTAAAAAGTATACAAGTTGAAAAGAATACGTTTTTTCTAAAGTTGACCCAATATTGCAATATTGCAAAGAGTTGTATTATTACGGCTGTCTTTAGCTAATGTTACAGAATAGGACCCAAATTCGGAATATTTTTCAGATATAAAAATATGCAAACATTAATACTAAATTCTGGCTTCACTATCCTGTAGAGAATCACTATGAAACATTTTAAAAACATTATGTTATAAACAAATTCATGAGCTACAGTGTCACAAATTTTTATAAAAATGGAGGCATTTTTTCTGTCCGAAAATGTGCTCCGCGTTAAATCCCCACTGTTGCACATATCGCGAAAACAGCCTTAATAACTTATTTTCAACAAAGTTAGGGAATTATGGAACAGTTTATTAAGGAATTTTCTCTTTCATTTATTTTATTCTATCATATATTTGTTGAACAGAAGTATAAACCATAAGTTAATTTCACTAATTGATTAATTAATTATTTATAATAGGTGAAGTAACCCGAGGGCTGTTGGTAACGAACCTCGTAATTTTGAACCACAGTTAAGAGGACGAAATACAAATTAGAATCCCACTCTCCACATTTCCATTCCAGACCAGCGTGAAGGTTTTCAGGCTGAACAAATTCAACGCGCATATCTACATGACTAACTTAATTAGAATTTAAAATTGTGATACATATTTTTTTTTAAAAAAAATTAGTTCTACTTATAATAAATTTTATTGTAGTATTTTTTCTGCGATCTGTTGTCATATACCATTATAAACTACTTCCGAAAATGGTGGATGATTTCTTAATGGATAAAATGATAAATAAAACTTCAAACATATTTAAAAATATGGTATAAAATCGCATTGTTATAAAGGCATTCTATCGTCTTTTATTAATGACCATAACCAAAGCGTGTAGCTATTTATTTGATGAAAAATATAAAAAACTATCATTATCATTCATTCACGTATTTCAAGCTCTAGAAACGAGGCTTGTTGCTTATGAATACTAATTTTTTTCGTCGAAGGAAGAGTAGGCCATCCCTACTATGATTTCTTTCTTTTACGAACCAATATTCTGTTGAAATACAAGTCTGACCGCGGTCACTCATTTCCTGCTCACCAGAACATGGTTTTTTATGAGCATTTTGCGAGTCCTTGTTTATTTGACGATTTTGCAATTGTATTCAAATAGCGTCACGTGTTTCACTTCTTTGTTCTTGACTAACGTAATCTAGCGACCTTCGAACACACAACTGGAGAGTCAATACTACTATTGAAAGAGATAAAGCCATTGTTTTTCAATAACTAATTTTTCGGCCAACGATAAAATAAAAGAAATATTTAATAGTACGACCGAAATTATTCATTCTTAGCAATTTACTTGAATAAATATAATGTAGGTTGTATATTGCAGTGTTATGATTTCTTAATCTCATTTCAGATAAAAATAGTAATTTTTCTTTACACTGGCTTTTGATATTGGTGAATTTAAAACATATTTTTTACCTGGATGAGGCAAAAAATTACTGATTATAGTTTGGATGGGAAAAAAAATCCAGTTTTCATTTCGCTGTTTCTTTATTGTTTATCATTACCATATCACACATAAACAGCCCCAAACTTGAAATTTTACTTAACAAAGTTAAGTTTTCAAAAATCCTTTTTGTAAGGAGGCCAAAGAACTTACATTACTATACTAAAAAGCATCCATCTTTGGACGCAATTTTGTAAATTCCTCTTCTATGTGTATTTTTCAAAATTTAATTTAGTATGTATATTTGAAATAAAAGTACCTGATCATTAATCGCATGATACATGCTTACATTTTTATATTTATTTCATTACACGTATTTTCAAACAGATAAAGATATATACGAAGGTTAGCATAATTTTTGTGAGAGGATTAATTAAAGTTTATATATCCCAGAAATTTGTTGTTTCTGTTTCCGTAGGTGGAATTTTACACACACACACACACACACACACACATATATATATATATATATATAATAAGCTTTATTGAAGTATTATTTATATATATGTATCCCAAGAAAATCCACAATTTCCTAGGGTGATAAACAACGTGAAATTTAGTATTATACTTTAGGTAAAAACGCCAGGATCATATATATAGAAAGAGAGTCAGACCTCCCTTTTACGAACCTCTATTTTGCGAATATCTCTATTTTACGAACTTTTTCCTGGAACCAAGAACGTAATACATACATATTGAAAATGAATCTCTATTTAATGAATTCTCCACATAACTAACCTTTTTTTCGGGATTTAGCAACTTCGTTAAATAGAGGTCCGACTCTATATCTGTATATATATAATGTATATAAATTATTCCAAAAATTAGACGAAGATACTTCTAAAGACTTTACTAACATGATTTTCACACGTTCTAATGACGAGTACACAATATGGTTCTGCTGATATCCAAAGTGATGTTAGCGCACTGAATGAATGAGTGTGTTGTAATGATTTCACTCAGCTCTAGGTTAACTATTTATTTCCATATGAAAATCATCAAAAGAAAGATAAATAAAATGGTATATTCTATTACAGTTCAATATCAATTTCGAGTCTCTTTCGCACTCTCTTCCGTTTCCTCGATCTTTCAAGCCAGGAGACCACTGTACTTCGCGGGCTCGTTATCACTCTTCCTATCGCTCAAGGGACGTCCGAATCGCTCCCTTCAAAGATCCAGTCCTTTTTTCTTGTCCGGACTCTCTCGCCCTTTTTATATCATCTCTTTCTCCTAGTCATCCACCTCTCATCTGTTTGTCGGCCTCAGTCCCCATGGTTCTGCTGCCGCCTTCCAGTCTCGGCTCCCTTGATGTCGTACCCCTCTGCCGCGCCAAATCCGGTATCGTTTCCGCTAGTCCCAAAGAGGCGCCGAGGCTGGGGCGCATTTTTACGTTCTCAGTCGCTACGTCGTCACCGAGTTCTGGGAAAATGAACACACAATGATAAGGCGCCTCTTTTTGACAGTCCGGTCAGCAGGGCAAAAAAGGTGCCGAAACTCGACCACCCAGCTATGAAATTCCTTCCCAGCAATTAGGGAAATTCCTGGAATTTGCGCAGCTTCTGTTGGCAAGGGATCTGTTGGAAAATAGGGGAAAGAGATATGCTTCGTCACAGTGTATTAACGTCGTACTAGAAGGAGGACTGCTGACGAATGAATTTTGAACCTCGATCAAGTGACGAGGACCACTTGAGCAACCACCCCCTCTCCAAATTACCACGCCAAAGGGAGGAATTTAAGCCTCGACAGATCTAACATGCTCAACCTTTTACACGGGGAATCTTCAGTGGCCCTAGAGCAGGGATGGTGAACCAATAGCACGCGACACAAAATTTTGGGCACGCCACTGATCAAAATGGTTTGCATTCGCTTTTGAAGCTAAACTACATATTTTCATAAACGACATAGTTACAAGAAACTACACTGCTGGCCACCGTAAATGCAACACTCTGAAGGAAGCATGCAAGTAACATGAAATTTACAACATGCATTATCGGAGGTGAGATATGCAAATGATTAGAATTTCAGCGCAGACACACGTCACGCGCGCCTGTGGCGCCACCTCAAAGCGCTATTTAAGGCTTGGAGATTTCGACGATTTCAAGTTCGGCAATTGTGTTTTTCTTGTGGTTTTTTCAAAAAACGATCAGTTATGTCTGGTAGAAAACAGCGTTCAGCTTTTGATCAAGTATCCGAGTTCGAAAGAGGAAGGATAGTGGCCTACCGAGATTGTGGATTATCTTTCAGGGAAATTGGTAGTCGTGTTGGACGAAACCAAAGAACTGTAATGCGGATATGTGACCGTTGGATGCAGTAAAGTACGATGGACCCACGTGGTCGATCGCATCCACCTCAGTGCACCCCTTCACGTGAGGACAGGCAAATTGTGCGCATCGCAGTGATAGATCACATAGTCACATCACAAACCATAGCACAGCACATTGAGTCTGTAACGGATCATTCAGTGTCTGCGCATACCATTCGACGCCGTTTACAGCAGAGTGGTCTGTCCGCAAGACGTCCATTGCTTAGTCTACCCTTGACGCAGAACCACAGACGTCTCTGCCGCCAATGGTCCGATGAAAGAAGGATGTGAGCGGCAGAATGGAATGAAGTTGTCTTTACTGATGAGTCACGCATCTGTCTGCAACACCACGATGGTCGGATTCGAGTCTGGAGACACTGTGGAGAGAGGATACTGAACAGCTGCGTTATGCACCACCAAACTGGTCCTGCACCGGGTATTATGGTATGGAGCGGTATTGGATATCACTCTCGCACTCCTCTAGTACGCATTGACGGTACTTTAAACAGCAAGCGCTACATCTCCGAGGTGTTGGAGCCAGTTGTCCTTCCTTACCTTCAGGGCTTGGCCACAGCCATATTTTAACAGGATAATGCGTTACCACACGTTGCACGCATTTTCCAAAGGTTCTTCCTCAATCACAAGATTGAATTGCTTCTCTGGCCGGCTCGCTCTCCGGGTCTTTCGCCGATAGAAAACATGTGGTCCACGGTTGCTCAACGATTGACCTAGATTACACCCTCAGCTGCCACACCAGATCAACTTTGACAACATGTGGAAGCTGCTTGGTCTGCTGTACCCCAAGAACACATCCGAAGTATCTTTGAATCAATGCCGAGATTTTTGGCAGCGGTGATCTCCAACAATGGCGGCTACTCTGGCTACTCATTCTGGCAGGAACCACACTTCACAGAAGTCCATAAATTTAATCATTTGATACTTGGTCAACATGTTATCTACAAAATAAATTTTGTTGTGCTATCTCTTGTCTTTCTTGGGTGTTGCATTTACGGTGACCAGCAGTGTACAAGTACTTCCCTAACTTGAAAAAAAAATATTTTGATATTTATGAAAAACCAAACCAACTAGACGAAGAAAAATTTTTTGAACAATTTATTTCCGTAATTGATTCTTCAATGAAGGAATTTTCAGTGAGATGTTCTTAGTTCAAATAATTATGGGAAACGCTCAAGTTTATTATGTACCCCGATGTGACTTCATTTGATAAACTAAATTTGCCCCAATTCGACTGGTTGGAAATTGGAGAATTTGAAATACAACTGATTGATTTCCAGTGGAGTTGAATATGAATTCAAAAAATTATTGAAACAAGGAAAAATTGGAATATATTTATAGTAAAAATGTGCCAGTAATGAAATTTTGGAAACATGGAATTCGAATCCAGACACATTTAACTGTTTGAAGAAGCTGACTCATGGTATTATAAACACATTTTCATCTACCTATGCCTGCGAGTTATTATTTTCAGAGATGAATAACCTTAAAAACTCGCTTAAAAACCGTGTTATATATGACTCCATTTCAGCATGCATTCTACTAAAAGTAACATCTTACAATCCAATTATAAGTTATTTGTCTTTTATTCTGCAACACAGAAGTCACGTTAATGTTACTTTAATTTGAATTACACGTATAAATAAAACATTTAACTACTATACAGTAAAAAATGTATTTTTTCGTAGTGAATAAAGAGTTTTGAGTTGTTGGTAGTTAGTTTTATTATTTTCCCCAAAAACAAAATTATGTGAGGGCACATCTCTACCTCATTAAACATTTCTTAAGAAAAAATGGCACGTTGATTCATAAGGGTTTGCCACCCCTGCCCTAGAGCTTCAACTCATGACACGCCGGCCAGGAGTTTGTGACCATACCCACTAGGCTACCGTGATCACCATTAGTTCATTGAAAGCACACACATACTCGAGAAAGTTAAAAAATAACAACATAAATTACAACTGATTTATCAGAAATGCTTCATAAAACATTATTTTTTAATCTTGTTGCAGCAAATAAGTAGTACTTAAATAGATATGAGTCCAATTCAATTTGAATATTGGATGTTTCATTCAACTTGCATATAAAATTCCATTAATGTTCGCTTTCAACGAATTGACTGCGAAAAATCCATACTTCTTCATTAAAATAGAAAAAAAGCAAAAAAAAAAGAAACGTGATTGGAAAACTACAAAACTAACGTAGTTTGTACTAAAATTAATGTCCAACTATGAAAATAAGAAATAAATAAAAGTTCGTTTCAAATAAGAAATGCATATATTTAGATTTTGTTTTAAAAAAACAAATTAAAAAAAATCGTAAAGATAGACATATTCAAAACACATGAGTTCTCTTAAAACAGAACAATACATTAATTTTTATTAAAATGGAGGATAATACAAAGTAAAAATTAACTATTCTTAAACATAAAATTATCTTTCACTTCTAAATGTAAAGAACTTTTCAGCATAACTTTACATTATCTTTTTGTGCTCTCATGAGTCAATTTCGTCGTCAAATTCTTTCACTGTCATAATGAAATAGCCTTGAAAACAGATTTGTTTTATAATTTTGATGTTTCAAAAATAAAGAATACTTTCTAAGGATACTTTGAAACATAGTAAATTTATTTGTTGTCTGTAATTCCTACTTATGCAATCACTTATATGCGGGAATGCGTTTTTTTTCCTCCTCTTTTCTCTATGCATTTGTTATATTTAAAACATAATTTCATACAGTACATGCAATTGATTTATAGAATTCGATATTTTTGATAAGACGTGGTACTCAGTGATTTATATCATATAAGTATCTCAATTCTAAAAAATGTCATGTGTTCACCTTGATAAATATTTGTTTCGACTGATTTAGAGTCCACACGCCAGTCTTACAAAATTTAATATAATCTCACTTTTAAAGTAATAACCCTCTGTAATATTTATTGAAAAACGAATATTATTACCAACCTCATGTAAGGAATGTGAAGAACCACGTGGTACTTAGAGCCAGGATCAAACAGTTCACTACTTTCTAAATCTGGTGGTTCAATACCTTGAATCATTTTCCTAAAAGAAAATTTGAAATAAAAGTAGCTTTAAAAGACAAGAATCTTAAAAGGGTATGGATATTGTTATTTTTAAGTAAAACAAAATGTATGTATGTATATGTATGTGGAAACTGTAAATCCCATTTAGAATTAAACACACTATTACAAAAACGAACAACAATTTTTAAGAATCTTGAATTTTAAAAAATACATAGAAAGCTGTGTCTACTTCATTTCTGTAAATGATACAAATTCCTTTTTTCTTTAAAAAATATTGTTTTGATCAGGAAAGTAAATTAATTAGGCGCAGTTTATGATTTGTCTAAAAGACGGTTTCGGTGATTAATTGCTTAATTAGTTTACATTTCGTTCGTCAGGTGGAACATTTTTAATTGTTTACCAAACCAACCCATTTTTAGTGATAGGAATCACAAAGCCTATTCTTTGGAAGATTGATGGCCATGGAAAGAAAAGAGTGAGAGACAAGTTGTTATCAGTTTGAAGTGGAACAGGTAAAGATTTCTTCCTATCGGACAGCGTGTTTCGCTAAGATACGGTAAAACTTCACGCTATGTCAGTTTAGGAGCCTTTTATCACCTCTGTAAATAGATTCTTCGAAAAATATTGAAGCTTCAAGGATGTCGCTTTCATTTTTAGCTGAGACATACCTTGAAATTCTCATTATTAATTTTAATAATGGTCGGCTTTTCACACTTATTTGGGATATATTTTTTAACAAATGCAACTTTTTTACCTTTTAAGAAATTATTTCATTGGTGAATAATCACAGAAAAAAAACAATTTTAGTTTGTACAATATATTTATTACACACATTCGAAAATTTTTTTAAACGTTAATGCAGGAAAAAAACATTGTTATTCTAAGAGAACTTTTTAAAAAAATGTTAACAACCAGGAAACAGCCCATTTATAATGGTAATGATTAAACTACATTATGATGGAAATTCTTGGAAAAATTGATAATTTTAAAATATTAATGCAAATTTCTATGAAAAGAAACTTAAGTGATGATACGAAATTCTAAAATGTTTTAAATAAATTTTGCTTTCACATTCTAAGTGGATTTAATTGCAACAAAATAATAAGACAGTTGTAACAGTTTTAACTTTAAAATATGTTAAGGATTATTTAAAATCCTTATAATTATTATAAATCAATAGATTTGTGTAAAATGAAATAATTACTCAAATGAACTTCACTTTTAGTAAATTACTATCATTTACAATGATAAAAATTATGCAAACGAAATAAATATCCATTTCCACGTTTTATAGATATGATTTATTTCAATCACAGTATGCAAGAACATTGTTAATATGCTTAAAGTACAGAAAAAAGACGAGGAATATTATTTTTGTTGGAAATGAATAAATTTCTATTATATTAGTGATAAAATGTTTTGTTTTTTCTTTTTGAAAAACCTTGTCTTCTAGTGAAATTAAATACACCATTTTTATGAATACTTAGGTCCGAACTGTTTACAAGATGTAAGCAGCTGCCCCATTACGTCACTTTGACTTTAAAATCAATTTGGATGAAAACTTTTTTTGGATGCATGAAATATTCTTTATTTCTAAAGCATGCTACTGAAATGTAGACAGTCAAAAATTTATTAGAATTAAATAAAAAAAAGTCTAGTTCAGTACGTATTTAATCTGAAATAAAAATTAAGCAATCGCAAAAAGAAATCATAAAAATGAAAAATAGAAATGCTAAAATAATATTATGAATAAAGTTTACTTATACAACTTAAATCTGAGAGTACATATTATGTGAGTGTGCTATTTTATATTATATTTTTATTTATCTAAAAAAGAATGTCAAATTCTCCTTAGTTTCAGTTTCTCTCTAATTTTTAATTAGTATTTTGTTTTGTTAGTGAAATCAACTGAATCATATTTTCTTACGAAAATTTTTACTCATTTAATTTTAAGGTATATATATTCTGCTTAGAATGATTGAAATTCAAATAATATTGCGAATTTGAAATAAATATATTAAAATTAAACTTAATTAGAGTATAAGTACTAATTTTCTTTCAAGTCGTAAAGATAGCAATGTTCGATAAGTATACAGTAAATCAATCAGAAGCTTTTGAAACTTTTTAACTTTGAAAACGAAGTTTACTGTCAAAAGAAAAAATAAATAAATTAAATTTTACTATTAATGAGAGTTGAATAGTTAACATTTTGATAATTTTCTCACATTCTTAGTAAAATAAAAACTCATGAATTTTGAAGGGTCTTTAATTAGATTTTACAGCTTTAATTATAAGTCGCAAAAATTATTAATTTCTCTTTATCAAATTATTTCTCAGAACAGATGAATTAGATATTTTACATTTTTCACGAATATTATAATTGAAAGAATTATATATCGATTTAGTTAATAAAATTTTAAAATAAAAAAGTGTTTCTGTGTGAAAGCGATTGTGCGTAAGCCTTAATACCTTCGTTCTTTATTTTTATATCATATTTTATGGCTATTTTGAAGCACAAAATTTTTATCGATTATCGCTACAAGCGCTATTTCTATGTCTACCTTTATAACTTTATCATCCTTTATGTATCTATTTTCAATTTTGAAAGGCTAATATAACTATACTATAAATTTTTATTATTTTTTATTTTTGTCAATGCGTTTATTTCAATATTCCCTTACTTATGGATTAATTACTATTGCACCTACTAAATTAAGTTATGGTACATCCAAAATTTAGATGCTATTATTCTGACTTAAATTTAAACTTAAATCTTATGCTATAGGATTTTTAAAGTTTTATCTTTCATAAAAGTTTTAAACTGGATTGATTTTTTCAAGAATGATAACATATAATAAGAAGAATAAAGCGACATCCAATAACGAGTAACCAGGATCAGATTATGGAAAAATCGATTGCTTTTTTAAAAAGAAATTATTGACTTTTCTATAAACAAATGTTTTTGGAGTAAAACATGTTTTTATGGGTTTTTTTTAATTATCTAAAACTACGTCCCTTTTATATTATTGAAAGCATAGAACAAGATAATTAGGGTGTTTTAGATAGAACCTGTTTACCTATCATTTGAAAAGTCTGATACTCAAGATAAAATCAATAATTATACATGAATTAACCTGAAAAAATCTACAGCAAATTGTAACATGAAATTTGTCATTTCCTTTATCAGAACTTTCTAAAATTATCTTAAAAGACTTTTAATTGCTTCAACTCTAAAATGAACGTAAGAAATGTCTTTGTTAACAATGAGATAAGTATGAGACTGATTTCAAACAAATTAACTTTCAATAATTACTCCCACTATCTTTAATCTATCTCAAAAACAAAATATCTCGACATTTTTTTTCTCTAACGTTAGAGTTTTAAATATATAATACTAAATATGATATAACTGGTAGTAACAGAAAAAATCTTTATCTGAAAGAAAAACGAAATACAAGCCAATAATGCCATAGAAGTATTTATAGTCAGTTAAAAGTTTTTCTTCATTCAATATATTACTCAAAGAAATGTTTTTGAAAAAATTGAGTTTGATCTATTTTTATGAAAATAATTTTGTTGAAAAGGAATTACATTGTACTTGAATATAATCTTTGTTCTATGAGAGAAAGAGATATATGCAGAGATAACTAAAATCTATCTAGGAAGAAAAAATTAATTTTTAATAATATTCTTGTATATTAACGCTCAAATTGATAAAAAATCTAAAAACATTTCTCGTGCTTCGACTACTTTATATCAGAGCTTGTTTAAAAGTAGGGTTAAAATTGAAATCGCACTCATTTGGTTCCTTTTTTGGAGGATTATTTTTGAAACACGAGTTAAATATTATAATTTACTTCCATCACGCTAACGCTAAGCATTATTATTCTTCTCAGTGAAGGTTGCACTTAATAACAGGAAACGCGTATCTACAGTTTTAGAAAATTTAGCAGAAAAACTAAGTTTTTAAAGGTTAATGTGCTAAAACACACCATAAAATTGGCTCATAAACTCTGAAAAACACAAATTTAATGAGTCTTAATTTCCGTGAAGAAAAAGGGTAACGTGACCAAAAAGTAAATTTTTTCTACGTGGAGAGGATATTGTACATACACAGTTGAAGGCAAATGTTTTAATAACAACTTAATGACATAAATATGTTTCATTTTCATTCCACCCAACTGCCTTTATTTACGTATTTGTACATTCAAAAGCAGTAGAGGACTTATACATAATCAAAATTCATTGAAATATTTTTATTAACAATTTTAAAATGCTGAAAATAATATGATATTTAAGGTGAGAATCACACATTTTTACTATTTATATTTATATAAACATATATACTGTGCTCTTTTTTCCAAATACTTTCTCATGTTCCCACAAAATATAATTCATACTGTTGAGGAAATAATTAATTCTGCAGATTCCAATTACCTTCTAAACTATTATAAGATTTAAACACAGAAATTAACAAACAGGAATTTGAATGTTACTTTCTATTGTATGCTTTATACCTGCTTAGCACACACACACATGGTACATATATCGTCAAGACTTTTTATAATTTGTATTTGGTAAGGAAAAAAATATTATACCTTAATTCCCACCATTTTCTCATCATATCTTTTTCTTTAATTTCTCCAGAGAAAAGTCGATATCGCCACATCTCTACCGTCAAAGCCCAGGGCAAGAGAACAAATTTAGATAGTGCTTGTTTCATGAGCGTGTTTACCAAGATTTCTGGAAAATCCCAAGAAGTTGTATTAATAACAAAATTAAATTATTCACAAAACAATTGTAAAATTCTAACAAAATTTTTAATAATTGACGTGAATGAGACAAAGATCAGTATCGTAAATCTCTAATTTTAATTTTACAAGAAAAAAAAATATTCAACAATTCATTTAAAAATGCACAGTTTGTGATTTTTGACTATGAATTGCCGTCTACTCGTACTGTCACCTATATAGTGCTCAAAGCTACAGCTAACGACAGGTGTACATCAAGCCCTTTGCTTCGGTGAATTTCATGGGCCTGGATCTGACACCGTCGGATATGTAGCATTAGCAACAACATATTACAGCATCATTTCAAAGGTTTCTTTTTTTAATTTGAAAGTGAATTCCGTATTAATGTATATCACATATTATTATTAATTCAGTGTTAAGTTTTTCTCTAAAGATCAGATCGTGATTGTTTAGCTACAGATATACAGATAAAGCACTAAAATTTATATAAGAAGCCCAAAATTTTACTTAAAATGAGTGTATTTTATTTTATGTATCCAAGATCTATAACACTGTATATAATAAACACTTTTACTTTAAACTTCATCCTTTTCATATTCGATTTTCCGCCCAGCAAGTAAAATATATTTAAAGGTCATGAAAAAATTAGTGATAATATTAATGCTTTTTGAACTCATATGTACTTATTACTATATATCATACTTTTATTGTGCATTTTTAAAATGTAAGCTTAAAAGTAAACGATATAATTTTAAGAGTCCAGTTTATTTAAGCAGGAGATAGTAATAGCAAAACATCTAAAAGGTACTTGAATTCCTGTTTGGTGAAATGATTCAGTTCAAGCGCAAAGTCACACAAAAGATATGTCATTTATTTACTTTGAAGCTAAAACGTAAACGTCAAATTAGAAAGAAAAGAAAAAGATAACTTGTAATCTTTCGCTTTACTTTATTTCATCTATTATTTTAAGTTAAAAATAGAGATGTTTCCATTGGTAAAAATGGAAAGATGATTGCAAAAGATCAGATTCTTCTTCTCAAAAAACAAATGTTATCAGTTGAATGTATCAAATGATCTTTAACAAGCCGTACCTCCTGAAGTATCAGAGGATCGAAGATTGAGTGTGTGAAGACATTTAGGACTTTGAGCTGCATAAACCATAGTTTCCCCAACTGCTTCGTGGAATGCGGAATTGGCGCCGCTTCTGTAAATCATTGGGAGCTTGTGATAACCCATGTAATAGTGGATGTGTCCCATCTCATGGATTGCTTCCAGAAGACTATGTTCTCTCACTTCTGCACACATTCTTATTCTGTAAAATGGGAAGTTTATAAGAGATTTGAGGATAATTAAATACATTTTTGAATCGACTTTTATTAATGAAGTCTTAATTTTATCAATCTTTTACGAATTATGATTTATTCAGATCTATAAGAAATATATTCCCTTCTTATTGCAACAATTCGCGACTAATATTAAGACTCACAAAGAAATGTAAATTATGTACATATGATTATTATTATTTATCTGTATACAAATCTATAAAAGAATCCTATTCTGAGTTAATTATGTTAATTTATATAAAAAATTTTCTAATTTTTTAATTTATTTCTTACATTAGTTGCTGATGTCCGTCATGAAGATATTCACATTATTTACTAGCATTTAACACTAAAACCAGAACTTTTATTAATACTGTAGCGTTTAAAGAAAATTAATAAACTTTCACTAAATTCACGAACAATTTCATCATATCAATCTTAATCCGTTTTCTCGCTGAATGCTTAATTTATATACTTGTAATTCTTTAATTATACCGAATTTCCCTCTTTTAACAGGAAGCAAGTTGTATACACATAAAAATACATTATCACACCCGTTCACACAAAGCTCGATCACCGCGGTTCAACTTCGCAGACGTAGTATTGCATGAGGCGAATGAAACAGGTAGTCGCTGCCTAACTCACCGCATCGCTAGGTCTTTATTTTAGCTTTCCTGCCTTCTAGACATTTCTAGAAGTATCTCCTCAGATAATCACTCGAGACCAGTGGTCTTAATTTTGTGTCCCATCAACCCTTGGGGTTTCACGAGTCAAAACAAAAATTTGAAAAGAAAATTATAAATGTATATGAAAAGTAGATTCACATTCTGTAGAATTGAGACACCTGGAGCCCAAGTTAACGTTATTAATGATATGCTATATTAAAAAATTTTAATAACAAATACAACACTTCTTTTACTGTCTTTACATAAAGTAACTATAACATGTTTTGATCTACTTTAAATATTCTATTAAGATATGTTTTTCTAAGGATGGAATGGGGTTTCCTAAAGACACCTTATATTTCTAAAGGTTCCATGAATCAATAAAGTTTGATGACCTCTGCTCTAGACCCTTCTATATTTGTTTCAGGGGATTTATTTTTGTCACCAAATTTGGCATCATTTGGCGACACTAGCATTCCTACCTATTCAGCATTATTGAGAGGAATTTTTACTCTTTGTTTGCAAATAATCTTACTGACGACAAATCCCTTTTGAGTGAAAAGTCCAAACTTTCCCCTATGAATTATATATATATATATATATATATATATATATATATATATAATTATTAGGGAATTATATATATATTATAAATATATATATAAATGACTTTCAAAGAATATTTTTTTAGTTTTTAAATATTTTTTAAAACCATTTTAACATTTTAAGAAGATGCATTGCATTTTACATGTTATAAAACATATATCCTGGAAAAATATCTATTTCTTCTCAGCCATTTCCTTTGTTGGGGATAAATTTTATGATAAATTTTTCCTTAAAGACATATTTTTTTTCATTTTTAAACACATATTTTGCGTTACAGGTGAAACGACTAACAACAGACAAAAATAAATGTTAAGCAACAGGGTTTTTTCTTCATATATGATACCACATCGTTATTTGGTTCTAACAAATTTTTCACTTTGTTTAAAAGTAATAAATCAAAAGCACCTATTTATTACTTCCATTTTTCAACATTGAGTTTAAAATAAAAAAATTCTCATGTCAACCAAAATTTTAGAAATTGCAGAAATATCAAATAAACGAATACACAATATATTTACCTGTAATCTTCGTTCAGAGCAAAATCATAAGAAACCGCATGGCAATCCACAAAGCGACCATCTGTAGGTTTAACAAACATTGATTTCGCCCAAAAATCTGATCTCATGGGATTCAAACCCATAGCTGTGTAAAACTCTTCCGCTTTTCGAAGCAAATCAGTAACGGAATACCCATTTAATAACATTTCAGAAGTTATATTTACGAACCTTTTCTGGGTGTAAGGAATTAAAATGTCACTTAGAGCACTCCAGTTATCTCCCCAAAGACTGCCTATGAAATATAAGAAAAAGATGGTTAAATTCATTGAAATATAAAAAAAGAATACTTTTAATAAATTTTGATTAAAATGCCATTCGATTGTTGTTTATAGTCGTGTGTACATTTATTATCAATTTTATTCAACGGTATTAAGAATGATTAAATGTCAGTAATACTGAAGAGAGAAGTTTTATAGTTATTCGTACACAGTATATCAATGCCTTTCCTCTGTTGCTTTATTTTGTGAATAAAATTAGTTTACTCTCCCAATTCTATTATATTTATTTCGATCCTGAAATACTACATTAATTATCGATCAAGACATATATTGAAATTTGAATTATCAATTAAAGATAGGAATAGGGCATTTATGATTAATGATTTCAATGTAAACGGTTTTGTAACTTTTTCATTAGACACTAAATGTTTTTGACTTTCAGTTAGAAGAAGTAGAATGTGCTTCTCCCCCTCACACACATCCGCTTTTGATGTCTTGATAACAAATATGCTTCTGCGTTATCCTCATATCTAAACAGAACAGAGCTATTTATTTTATTTTACATACTCTAGGCACATTCTAGGCAATCTTTTTTTTTTCATTTTTTATAATTAGTCAAGTAATCTAAAATGCATTGATGTTGCATATATATAACTTAAAAATATTACTTATAGTACATTTTAGTATAATACGTTTGGTTTCTAAGCGCGACGATAATAAACAAACCATGAATCCAATGAAAAACAGTATTTAAAATATTCTGAGTGTACTTAACTAGCAAATGAGCTGGAATCCACGGATTCTTTCCAAAATGTTTTGCTCCGAAATGAGCACGTAACTTGTATTTAACATAAGACTGCAATTCTTTGTAAAAATCTTTTACTTCATCCCAAAGTGATAATACTGTCGATATTACATCTTCCAAGCCAAGTTCTTCTCTCCATGCTTCTCCAACATCTGAATAGCCTTTAAAATAACGTTACAATTTATAATTATCTAATACTAGAGGGCGCAACAATATGACGAAAAATACATATTTAAAGGGATTTTAAAATTTGAGAACTACAGGGCGAGCACAAATGATGGATTCCATTTTAAGAAATCATATTTTCGAAACTACTGCATTTATTACAATAAGTGATACATTAATTTAAAGAGAAATGTACCAAATTTTTTTTCTATCAATGATCAACAGCACATTCAAGATCGCTGCAATTGGAATCCAAACATGGCGACAATGACAAAGAAGAGTTTTTGCATATTAGGTGTGCACGGGTTTTTCAGTTATTTCGGTGCAACGTGCGTTTAGAAATCGCTACGAAAAAAAAGCACTAACCAACAAGAACATTCCGAGATGGTATCATCAATTTTAGAAAACAGTTTACTTCTGTAAAAAGAAAAAAGCAGTGGCGTCTCGGAAGCAGTAGAGAGGGTGAGGTCCACGAAGTGTTTGAAGTCTACGAGAGTTGACACCTGTAAACTTGGGATGCCCAAAAAACGGTATGGACAACTTGACGGAAAAAATTAAATTTCAAGCTGGATCATTTGCAATTAAGATAATAAATAACAGAGGACGACAAGCAAGCCTTTTCACAGCATTACGAACGAATGATAGAGTGATGCTACAAAAGGTTTGAAACGAACTGGATTACAGATTAGACGTGTAACAAGAGGGTCACACATTGGAACTGAAAAAAAACTTGGCATATTTCTTTTTACATTCATGTATTACTCATTGTGATATGTACAGTGGTTTTTTTTTTTTTTTTTTTTTTTTTGTGGATGATACGATTTTTTAATATCGGGTCCATCATTTGTACTCACCCTATATATTTCGCTACAGTTTTAATTTTCTTTTAGTTTATAGAGACATAATGTCCGCTTCAAATTAATTTCCCAATCAAGAACAAAATTGGACTAAAAAAATTTAAAAAATTCTGGAAAAACTCATATAAATCAGCTTTAAAAGAATCAAATTGTCCGCCACTGATAGTTGTAATCAAAAAAGGATTAGTCTTGATCCATTTTTTTAACCCGCGGTCACTCGCGCCTGTTTTTCTACCGTCGTTACTCGCGGGGTGTAGAGAACACCCCAAACTCTTAACACGTGTATTTAAATATGAAAATTTTTTAAAGCCAATTATGATATATATTTATGAAGTATAAGATGTTTTTTGTATTATACAAACAAAATTGTTAAATTTATTGCATTCAAATGAGACTAGCATTAATTTAAACTAAACCTACAAAATTTTCATTTTGAAGTACACAATTTTATATTTTTTCATAAACCACAAATAAAACGTATATACCAGTAATAAATATACTTTACAATTAATGATAAAGATAGTAAAAAGTAGGAAAATAATATTTTAATCATTTTTCAAACATTCAGAGCAGACTGTATTCATATGCTTTAAGCACATATTTTTCTTTCATTGAAGACAAAAAAATAATTTTTACATCTTTTACCCGTGGAAAAACAGTGCAAAGCCCCTTTTTTTGGTGGATTAATGCCCTTTTTAATATATTCTGTGTCAGTAAAGCTTCTTTTGAGTGTTTTGTTAAGGTTTGGGAGTTCTAATCTCATATCCTTCTGTGGCTGCACACGATCCATTCTAATCTCCTCTAATAATATTGAATGTCTCATTTATTTTCAGGAAGAACCGAATGATAGGCAAAGGAAGCATTAATTCCTGCAGTATTAAGTAGATGATAAAATATTCGCAATGGCCAAAGGTTACATATACGCGATACATCATATATACTGCACATTTCATCAGTGGTATCACCACCACCTGTATTATAAAAATTTACAAATTTCAAGTTTCATCCCTCCAACTTTGGTTATGAAATTACGCAGTCATCGAATTCATTTAGTTCATCTTGACAATCTGTTGATACAGTATCTAATAGACTACGAAGTCGCTATTTCTCCCTTTCCCATGGAGTTTTTGTCGTAATTTCTGGAAAATGTTTTGAAAAATTTTTTAAAAAAATTATATTTTACAATTATTTTATAGAATTATATTATTTTTATACCACCTTTATTGAAATTTTAAATAAAATATTCCTGTATATTAATATATTTGATAAAAAAAATGTAAACGGAAAGAGTAAAACGTATTCTTCCGTAGATGTTTCAAGTACGAAAACATTACTCAATCACTCGCGAGTGTTCTCAGCACCCCAAATAAACTTTTGAAGGTCATAACATTCCAATCGTCCTAGCGAGATTGATTACATCAGGCCTGAAGGTTCAATGACCTAAAATGGGCAGCTACAGAAAAAATTGTGGCTCTGCGCATTCTTTTTAGAATTGTAGGAGGCTTTTCTTGTTGCTGGGGTGTACAGAACACCCCGCGCGAGTGATCGCGGGTTAAATGTGTGTTTGTAATCATATATATATAATTTCGTTTATAATTAGAAGACTGCTTATAATGGAGAACGACTTTATAAACGATAATGAAGGTTATTTTCCAAAAAAGTAAGTTTTTAAACTTTAAATGATACAGTTATTATGAAGCTCATCTGCAAAACCGTTTAATTCTTTGCCAGAATCTTGAACTTTATACAAAAAGAGAAGAAAAAAATGAATTCCCATGATAAACAACTTTTTTATGTAAAAATGAACCAAATATGTATTAAAAAATTCACTTCTCAATTAATTTGGATTACAATAATAATAAGATGAAAAGGGGATTAATTGAAAATCTCATTAAGGGACATTTTCATTAAAAAAACCACTTCAGAATTATGTTACGTTTGGATGCAAAGAAAACTTGATAACAGGTAAAGATGTTTAATTTTATTTTTTGGCATTGATGTCATAACGATAAATATATGTGCTAGACAAGTAATCATGATTGCGAAAAAGCCGCGGTTGTATGCATCAAGTCGTTGGCTCGTGGCTTAGTTCCACTAAAGATCAGCTGTGCGATGGGTTGGTGTATTAAATTTGAACCATAGTCAAGTGATGAGGAGAATACCTGAGTTGGCACCCTTTTCTCCACACTTTTACACCATACCATTAGACCAGGGGTCGGCAACCTTTTAGCAGTTGCGTGTCAAGCCAATTTACCAATAGGATTCAGCGTGCCACTCAGTAAGATATATTTGAAACAATTCGATTCCCGCGATAATGCATGAAAAATTAGAGAAAAGAGGTCAATTATATAGATTTACAGTTTTATTGCACATTAATTTTGCATCATTTAAAATTATTTACTAACAAAGAATAAACAGCATAAAATACTATTCCTTCAACATAAATTAAAAAAATTAATATTTTACGTATACTAATATTTCAAAACATATTTATTAAAATAAGAAATGAACAACACAAAATATAAATATATCCTTCAATTCTGTTAAATAAAACAAAATAAATGGTTTAATGCGAACCTAATATTTTACGCATATTATGTATTTCAAAACATATTTATTAAAACTAGAAATAAACAACATAAAATATAAATATATCCTTTAATGTTGTTAAATAAAACAAAATAAATGGTTTAATGCGAACCTTATCTCTGCAGCGCTCTACTTCATATCGCAAACCAGTGGTATAATGAGGGTCTTTCAATTTTTCAGTTTGACACTATTCTGAACATTCAGTTATTAAACTGCTTCTTGGTGGACTCAAAACACTTTTCATATGAGAAAAGATTCGTTCACAAGACACGTAGAACCAAAAGCGGAAAGTGAAGTGCATGCAATTTTCTCTCTTCAAACAATTAAATCTCTCCAACAATGACATTCAATAATTTACAAAATAGCTGTAAATTTATCTTAAGTTATCTTTCACATTTTTTTGTACTTCCGTAAAAGTTCTTAATTCTGAAAATGTTTGTCAAATATCAACTTCCCTCCACTCAAAAATTTACAAACTTGTAGAATATTGCAAAGTTCCACTGTGAAAAATGTACCACGTGCCAAATGTGGCAAGCGTGCCATAGGTTGCCGACCCCTGATTTAGTGTTTTGACAGAGGTTTAAGTTACTTCAGCCTCTTTACACGATGAATCTTTAACGGCTTTAGGTTGTTATAAAAATCTGGAACTTTAGATATTATAATATTTGTCAATGTAAGCATCAATTTTCTCTCTCATAAAGCTTGTCTTCTAATTTAAAGCAAAGCAAGTTTTCACGCAGTTTAGTGTTTCTAAGTCTAAACTTCTTTTCAATTTCTAAGAAATTACACTTTGAATCATATTTTTACACCTAAACAAACCAATTTTGCTTCAATAAGACGTTTAGAAAATATATTAATTTGATTCAAATTCTTCGATCTCCTGTTTATTTGTTTCAAAATTCAATATTTCCTTAAAGAGTTGAATAGGAGAAACTGAGAAAAGCTATTTAATAATGATTTACACTTTTCCAGTATAAAAGCGTTTTCAATTTCACCATTTAATTAAAACCATTTCACAAATCATATTTCTTTTTAGACTTTAGAAAAAACTCCAAATTTCTCAACGATTTATCAAAATCAAAGAACAAAACTATGAGCGAATAATATTTCATTTTGAAAAAATATATATGACTACGGATTATTTTTAATATCCATACCATTTTTTTCAGCTTCTTTATTCGTCAACTGCACGAGCTGAAACCAATCAGATTTTGATTTTTCACCTATTTGCAATCTCCAAGATTTCCAAATTTCTTTTAAGACATCAGGATCCCGAATTTTTGCCACTAGAGATATTACTTCGTTTTCCCCTTGAGCTGTTATATTGAATTCTGGAAGAGTTATTTTTGCAGTACTGTACACTTCAGTCAACTTTGACTTGAGCTCAATAATCAATCTACCAAAGTTAGTAAAAATATTTTTTCATTAACTTTGAAAAGTAAATATTCTGCGAACAAAAAAAAATTAGCTCGATATATCATAACATAATATTTAACTATAATATTATGCATATATATATATATATATATATATATATATATATATATATATATATATATATATATATATATATATATATATATATATGTATAAGATTTTTGCACCATATTCCGTACTAAAAATTATATTTGAGAAATTAATTTCTTTTTACACACACAAAAAGATCAAAGACGTTTTTATATAAAAAAAATTGAGATATATTTATAAATTGAGGATTTTATTAAAGACTGAGAACCTATTTTTTTAAAAAAAAAAAAGATCACGTAATTATTATTGGATGTTCTTAAAATTTCAGTAGCTTTCTTTTCTAAGGAAAATTCTAAAATAATAAGTTGGAAATCAAAGTATACATCATGTACAGAATAAATTCGATAATAAGGAATTTGAACAATGTAAGTAAAGGAATAATGTCGAAATATAAATCCAATAACGTAATATAAATGAATACATTTTATGCTATTTGGCTCATGACTTTAATTTTTAGCTATTTAAATGATCCACTCGTTTTGTTGTGAATTTGACATCTGTGTTGTAATTGCATGTAATTGAGGCTGCCATTAAGTCTCCGATGTGAAATGCTAGCCCAGAGGACGTCTTGTCATTTGACCTATTCTTCCAAATTACAATGGCCATCATCATTAGTGTGTTGGTGCTTTATTTATCTACAAGATGCATACAGTATACAGCTAAAAATTATTTTAATGAAAAAAGAACCTCGTTTATCCTATTCCATCATTTTATTTTCCTTGACATTAGTTAGCTTTAAATGAAAACGTGAGAAATATATAGATTTAGGATTAAACATTGCAGTTTGTATGCTGTACGATGTGTAAAATAAGAAATTTACAAGTGTGAAATGTAGATTTTAAAAAATTTAAGGAATTCCACACTTGTATGCTAGAACACAATTCAACACATTTTTTAATTCCCAAAAGAGAGAATCATCATATAGGATATTTATTTTTATTTTGGGGATTATTTTAAATCATGCCCTTATATACAGTTTTAATTTTACAAGAAAATAGTTTCATTAAATTTGCAATAAAAATACGCCTTTATGAATTAAAAAAGGACTTATTCATTCAACTACGAGGTGGTCTAAGCTGATATTCTAGTGTGCAACTGGTGTTAACTGTTTCACAAACGCAAATTATTTTTCAATGTAGGTGTTGATCAATTTAGCGCTTGAATTCAATGTCATGCAAGTAAGCGCTTTAAGAAGAAATTTTTGAAAATTAAAATAAAAAAAACTCTTTAGACTTGTACTGAATAAAAATGTAATAATGTCATAATAAGAAATAAATTCCCTTCCTCCCACTTTTCTGTTGAAATCTGATCACAATATATAAATTTCTGTCATGAAGTAGATTTTTCCAATGGTGTCATGGTCAAAGAGTAGGTCGCTTAGACTTGTTATACTTTCTGAGATCTATGAGAAAATTGACCTTCAATAAATTCTTATGGAAATGAGAAACCGTGCGGTTGAAATTTTTTTAGAGGACATGAATAGAGATATATTTGATACATCTGACGTAAAATTTAAAGTGGATATTTTTTATAAAAAAATTTTTAACTATCAAAAGAGAGAAATTTTCAGATTCATTAAAATTATATCTTTTCAGCAATAAAAATGCCAACGTGGCAATATTGGAGAATTTGAAAAAAAAATTCATTGGTGTATGTTTATTTTTTATTTCTTATACAGAAGGTCGTTCACACTTTATGGAAACGATTTTGTAATTCATTTTCTCGTTTGCATTTTGAGATAAGACTTTGGCAACTTCAGAATAATCGTATGTTAATGTTTTCTTTTGATTGGAATGTAAAATAGAAGGTTTATTTTAAAAATGGCTTCTGAAAATGATATATGGCTTTAGGGTTACATAATTACGCTTTCTTAGGAGAAATATTCGTATCAACAAACTAAAAAGCGGTGTAAAAATCTCGGTTATTGCATTTCAATCAAAGGTTTTTATAATTTAAATTTGAAAAGGAAAAAGTGTCTAGCAGAAAGTAAAAATTGAAACAAAACTTCATCCTAGGACTGTTCAAATGCATGAAAAGAGTGATCCTAAAAGAAAATCCGCCGACAGAAAGATTCATTGAATTGATAAGGATTTAAAATTAAAACAGTTGTTTAAATCTGAAGTTCGTCTCCTTTTTTAAAACATATTGCTGAAAGAAAAGCAAATGGTAGAAAATTATGTAAAGAACACCTAGCTGCTGAAAAATGGAAATTTGTGGTATGGGTATGATGTGTGGATGAGGTATGGGTATATTTAAGTGACTGTATTAAAAGCAGATCAATTTTCTATTGATGAACTGATAAAATGACATTGTTAGTGTACAGTAAAGTTCCTAAAGGGATTCATGATAGCTGCAGTATTTTCTAACAACGGCAAATTAAAATTCAAAAAAGTCTCAAGTAAAGCCAAAATTAATTTACTCTTCTATCAGCCAAATATTTTAGAACCAATTTTTGAAGAAATTCCAACTTTATATGGAAAGGACACTGATAAAGTTGAACATAATATGGACAAAGCCTCTAGTCACAAGTATCAATCAACTGCCGTTTATTTAGCTAAGAAAGAATCAGAAACAGAAATAAAGTGTATCCCGTTTGATGAAATACGTGTAAAATCACCCTAAGCTTCTGCAGCGGACTTTTGTGCTTTCGTTTTATTAAAACAAGTGTTAGGAAAACGTCATCCAAGGACAATGAACGGACTTCGAAAAATGGTTCAAGATGAATGGATTAAAATTTGCATGACAGTAAAAAGTTTACTTTCATGAAAAATTCGAGCTAAAGCTATTGTCAAAAATCATGGCTATCAGACAGAAGCAAATTTCTGCAAAAAATACGGTATTTATTGTTAAAAAGTAACTATCAAAATAATTTTCTCATAAAGTCTAAAAGACCTCCTGTATATTTAAATTTAGGTAACTTTTTCAGTAGGGAATTTTAAAAAATTCAAAAATTTGAATCATAATTATTTGCATCCAAATCCAAATTTAAAATTTCATTTTGATCTTATCATGCAATCATAACATAATCGAAAATTACTTTTAATAAAAGAGTATTCTGATTTATAAAACTAATAGGAAAAAAATTAAAAACCTTAATTTGTACTTCATTACCACCGATTTTTCATCTATTTTGGTATCATAAGCCACTAAAGGTAATCCACATGACTGACTAAAACCATTCAGTAGTTTCTGAAATATTTTTACGTAAGTAATTTGGATGGTGTGTGAATCAGACATTTTCTACATAAATTTCGTTATATTTTAAATTAATTTTCTTTTGCAACTTTAGTTAATAATGTGTGGCTTCTTTTTAATAATGTAAGTAAAATTTTACGATTTTCAAACGTTTAAATTAAATTACTTATTCCCTTTAATATAAATTATGAAGTGACTTTGCCTTGATGATACAAATTAGATACACATAAATGTTTCAAATATGAAACTTATTAAAAATACTTCAGCTTTTTTTTTTTTAAAAAAAAACTAAAAAAAATTCTTTAATTAACAAAAATAGTTGTCAAATGATTGATTCTCTTTGGAATTATATAACTGAATTTCTCAGCATTCATAAATATATCAAAGGTGTAAATATATCTTACACTTACTGAAAAATTTCATTTGTCATTACAATGATATTGTTCATATACATTTACACAGAAATTCATAAATAAGTTCTTTTGAAGAAAAAAATATGTTACAGGAAAATAATTGCTATATAGCATTAATTTAATATATTGTTTAGTATAAAATAAAATAGAATCCTTCATTCATCACACAATGTAGATGAGCCAAGAACTAATAAAAATTAATTGGAAAATATAAATTTGTAAATAAAAATTAACTAAACGAACTAGTTTATAGGTTTTAGCAATTTGCATAAAATAATAATTTAAGTCCTTTACAATGCCTACAGTAAAAACGCTCAAAAAGGTTACAAATACAGCTCAACTAAAAAGGTCTTAGGCTGATTTATTAATTTCAACTGAGGTCAGAGACAGAGAGAAAGCATATATATATAATTTAAATTATTAGTTAACGTTCACACTCTTGTGTGTGAATGTTAAATAGTATAAATAGAATTTTTTAACTCCTAGAAATAAAATTAATTTCCTTTTGCGGATTTGTATAGGAGTTTTTTTGTTATATTTTAACGAAATTCTTAAGCTACTTTATTTTTAAAAAATACTATTGTTTTCCTTTAACAGAATCCATTTTGTATAATATGTCTGCAAATAATAGTAAAGTCACATATTACATACTTGATATACAATACAGGATTTCCTTAGATATACAACTTTAAACAATTGAGCGAAAATATTTCCTTTTTGTTCCCAAAAAAAATCCCTTTAACTATATGCAGAGATCATTGTAAATGTTCTCTTAGCTTCACATGTTCAAATGAAGGTAACAATACAAAATAAAAATCTCCAGTGTAAAATGTTTATTGATTTATTTTGCCTTACCTGGTATCCTCAGGGTTCAAGAAAATGACACCAGCTGCCAACATTGTGATAACTTGTTGTTGCTCAGGAAAAGGAAGATCAACATCCCTCAACTCTCTCGCCCATAATTTCCATTCTCTCATCCAGTTACTGTAGGCCACTGATGCAAATTTACGCGAAGATGCTGTAGCTTTGGAAACATTGGTACTGTAATTCCAATCTGCAGACTGATGTAACCACCACATAGACTGAAATTCTTTATCAAACTGCTGAAGCCTCTCTGTCACATTTTCATGCACTACATTTACAGTAATATTCTATTATATGATAAGTTGAATTTTAAATGCAAATATTATTTTTCTTCTATAAAATATATTTGAATCATCTGCGGGGGAAAATTAAGCTAAAGTAAAAAAAAAGTAATTCGTTTTATTTCTATGTTTATTATTTCATATCCTGCAAATTTCAGTTTAAATTTATGTTTAGAAAAGTATTTATGTAAAAATAAGCAACTTTTTCACTTTAAATTTACAATGAAATTTCGAACACAAATTTTATTCCGAGAGATGTAAAACTAATTTTTTTAAAAACTAAACTTAGCTAAGCCTGTACATAAGTATAATCTTTTGTGATAAGTCTTTAATTATAAAAGTTAAAAGTAATTTTAAAATGTAAATATGTATTACTTAGATTACTTACACTTATATTTAACTAATAAAAATAACAGAATGTAGTATTTTACCTGAATTTTGTGATACAATATTCCTCAACGCTAATAAAATTATAACAGATCCAACCTAAAAGAATATCATTTTTGTTCCTCAAAATTTGTATGAAAAAATGTATTACACACACAACACATTCTGAATTTTAAGAGCTAGAAAATTCAAAAGCATTATTCAGCAGAAATGAAAATTCTAAGTATAAACACAAGAATTTATTGATTTTTAATGATATAAAAATCTTTAAAAATGTATATATTTTTTTCTTTATTATTTGAATCATCCGGCGTTTTTAACAAGTAAATTTATAATTAATATCACATGTTTAAAACAAATTTAAGCAATTATCATTTTCCTCATTTAAACTACCAAACTAATCACCTTATTAGGTTTAAAATTTCTTTTCATTATTGAAGAATTCATTTAAAAAATATGTTGTGAAATTAGTATCATTAGGGACTTAAAAATGTTATTGTTACTTATTATTCTTATTAATCAAAAATATATACAAAATAATCAATAATAATATACAAGAAACTCAATATTAAAATGATTATTCACAGTCTCAATTTCTTAAATATTAAAATATAATTATTTCCCAATTCAAGCAATTCAATGTTTAAAAACCAAACTACTTTTCGGCAAATATTTTAAGCATTGTTATTTATCAAAAGGCAAATAAATATTTCAAATAAATATATTCCTACATCTTGTTTACTGTACCATTATAAATTTTCAAATCTTGACATATGGTTAGTAAGCTCTTTTTTGTAAAGTAGGTATATTTGATAACAAATTTAACTTGGAAAGATATCTATTTAAGAAAGATACTACTATTTTTACTTCTACCATTCAATTTTTCTGAACTTGATTGAATTTAGCTCTTGACTTTTTCCATCAAAATAATAACACTGATTCCATTTCAACTTACCATAGATCTCCACAGCATGGTTAATTTACTACACTTTCTTGTGGTGGATCCTCAGAGGCAGGGACCCACATCATCAGCAGCGCCTCTCTCGGCACACAAGACGTATCAAGTATCATGACATTTTAGAGAAAATCGCTTCAATTATAAATGGCTGGAATTCGAGACTTAATTACCATAAGCCAGGCACTTTCCACAATCAACAGCTCTCTGATCGGATACAGCATACCAATGAAGTATCTTTTGCTTTCTTGGCTTACCTTAGACTTCTTTTCCTTTGAAAACTTAGTGAATTTCAAAATACTATGCATATATTTATTTTACTATATAAATATTAGTAGGAATAATTGTTATTGGAATTAAAAAATTTTCAAGTTAACCTTTTTAGAACTAAGGGTTTTTTAAATAATTAATTGCTTAATCAATAAATTAATATTAATTCAAAAGTGTTCAAAAATTGCATTGTGCATTGTAATCCTTAATTTTAAAATTTTGAAATGATGTATGTTAATTATGAATCCAATATCTTTTATGAAAGTTCTTTTCACTCAAAATATTTTTGAGAAATTAATTACAAAATTAGCAAGTCAATGACAAACTTGTTAAATGATTTATTTTAATTGTTAATTATTATTATTAATGATTATGTTGATTGTTAATGGATTTGAATTCTTGATCGAAATGATGCAGAATAGACATATATAATTAAGTTCTTTTTTTTTTTTTTTTTAATTTATGAAATTCTATGTATCCGAATAAAATAAGAAACTCTTATTATAACATAAACTAATAAAAAAATCACTATAAGTGGCTAAATATATTTCAAACAGTGAGGGAATTTTTTTAAAATAAAAGAATAATATTGGCGAGAAATATTTTTTTGGAATGAAGCAGTTAGAAAAAAGTGAAAGTATAGAATTATAAAATTCTTATTCTATGGTCAAATGATGTTTTTCTGGTTGAAGTTCTAATAAATTAAGTTTCCCTATAAAAATTATTGCTATAATTATTTTATAATTTTTAAAATAATGTGCATATCATGATTATTCTTTCTTAGACACGATTGTCATTTTACATTTTCATATAGAATCTTTTCTATTCTGTAAGACTAACATGTACAAACTTTCATTCCGTTAAATATTTATTTGATTCCTAACCCACATAATTTTATTTTTAAAATAAATCGATTAAAATACTTTATTTCAAAATAACTTAATTTTTTAATTTTAATTTTTCCTATTTTTATAACACTCACAATTTATTATTTATGTAAAATGCTTAAAATCTGGAAGGTTATTTAAGTATTTTTTTATTGTTCAAAAAGAAATGCAAAATTTATGAAAAGAGAGAATACAGTTATTCTGTTATAAAAGAACACTAATTTTTTATATTAGATCATGCATAAAAGATATATAAATCAAATGCTAGAATAATATGCAAAAAAAAAAAAAAAAAACATGAAAATAATGAATTAAACAGAAAGCACAATAGATGAATTTATATGAATGATAAACTATTTATAAAAACTTTATTAATTTTAAACTTTGATTATTTAACTGAATACACTTTAAATGGAATGGCTAAGATATGTATGAATAATTAATAAGCTCCAATTAAAAAGAAATTGCTTTGGACTTAAATTAAAAACCTTAAAAAGCCTCTTTTTTGCTACTAATTAAAACTTTCATAACTAATAGCTCAGTATTTCCCTTACATATATAAAAATTGTTTGAATTATCTGAATTTTGAAGACAAGTTGTACAAATTCACACATTGTATATCATCATACCTAAGTAATCATTCGAATGTATTAAGAATGAAATGACAACATTTAGAAGACACGTTTAAGGTTATCAGAAATTACATTTATTACGAAATAAATTTAATATGAAATAAGATAACCCAATAAATATGTTCCACAGATTTTATTTGGTTATGTTACGATAAACTATTGTGTAAAAAAATATAGCTGTAACTCAAAGAAGCAAAGATTATAGTGACAAAGTCAAGAGCTTCAATGCTATGAAAACTGTAAGAGTGTTTGCTTATTACCTATCCCATGAGAAATAAATGATTACAATCAAAGGAATCAGTGGAGCAAATAACGAGTAATGCGAAATGTTTAACCACTTCTTTTGAACTGATCTATATTTTGGCTTCTATAATAGAAATGTTCCAGTTTTTCTCACAGATCAATGTATTTTAATAAAGCTTTCAGACAGAAGAATTTAATCTTTTATATATGAATATTCTAAGTACATCCCTTGCAAATTTGGTTCATTAAGTACACACATGTTATTTAATTCATTCTTTTGTAACAATATATTATAAGGGAATCCGGAACACTAGTATAGCTTTTTTTGCTACAGTGATAGTAACTTGTTTCGAAATTAATTTTGATGTTATGTGTAAGTCTGAAAAGTGGTTCAATAGTTGTGGGGAATATTTCATCACAACCCTAAAAAAGATGAAGAATAATAATAACATTTAAGTTTCTAAAATCTGATACTGACGAACAGTAATTAAGCTCAATTCTGAAATTAATTGTGATAATTTTCATCAGAATTTGGGAAGTTTTTTGAAGTTATTTCAGTGCTCATAATTTTACATACCTTTGAGGGGTTTTTTTTGTTTCAAGCAACAAATAACATATTTTTCACGTTTAAAACAACATAAAGGATTTTTTAAATACTTCTTTCATTATCTCAGTCAAGCCGAAGAAAATTTACACAAAATCTCTTCATAGCTTAAGTAATAAGTAAAAACAATGGTGCTTAGGTCTAAATTAACTCAAACCATCACATGTTAACCTGTTATGATTTGTGATATTTTTATTTAATCTAAAAAGCTAACATTTAAAACAATATCAAGGCAAAAAAAATATTTTGTATTATTATATAAAAGTTTAATTCTTTTATTACGAATTTTTAATATTAATTAGTTTTTAATTTTGTCTTATGATATCAGAATGTTGAGTAAACTTGTGATCCGTAATAATTAAAGTAACAGTTAGTAAACAACTGAGGGTTACTTTTATTAACAAATAACAAGTTTTCAAATAACTAGGGTTAAGCCCCGTTCAAATTTCCTTCCAAAAGGAACGCAGTCGTCAAATGATCACGATACAGCGAATGTTTTCATAAATGTTTTTTCATAATGAAAACGAAGAAGAAATTAAACATTATAAAACTATTAATACTATTCGCTAACACATACTTTAAGAAAACAAAGCATAAAGCTTATGCATATCTTATTATTTGAAGTACAAATGAGCAAACTAAAAGCATACTTTTTTTCTACTTTGACCTCATCAAAGCATGTTTAATCGGTAATAAGAAAATTTTATTTCCAAGTATATTATTTAATTGGTGAATAAAGAATCCAGTTATGTATACTTTTGCATGATAACCACTAAAATAGCAAGATATTTGAAAAAAAAATCATTTAAAGTGGTTCACACAAGCCTTCTGAATGTTTATGTCACGAATTTCCTACCATTTTTCCTAAATAATATTTCTGTTTAAAAATTAAATGTTAAAACTTTTTAATTATTGTATTTCTTACTCTTATTCGTCTACATATATTTTTATTCAAATAGCTATAGCATTAAATGCTATGTGTGATCCTCTGAGCCGCCTCCTATAGAATTAAGAAACTATGGAGGAAAAGTCAGTATTAAAATCTCATTTAGAGTTACGATAATTTTCGATAAAAGTAATACAATATTTTAAATTTAATTTTCATTCACTCGTGTAATAAAGAAAATGAATATATATATATATATATATATAGCAAAAAAAGTAATAAGCATAAAAGTAATTTCTCTGTTGAATAAATATTTATGAAAGTTTCCTTCAGAAAGGTTTAAATTTATAATATTACATAAAAAATAACTTGGTTTGAAAAGAATTTTTGAATTCCCAAAAAGTATTTTATTAATCTTAAAAAAGTCATTAATTTCTTTGTATCCAATAATGTCGAAAAGCTTTCTCAAGAAAAAAAAATACTTCAAAAACGAAGAGGAAGCTCCTTTTCATTACAGAATGCAAACAAGCTAAAAAAAAGTTCTTAATAGATATTGTTCGAGAAAACTGAAAATTTTCATGCTTAAATCTTGCTTTGAAAGTTTTGACAACACAATAGTAAACTAACACTTTGAAGTTTACATAAGAAAACAAACAAAATTGATTATTTAAAAAAAAATTATGGAAGAAATCTTGTTTGTTTTGACAGTTAAAAAATGAATTCGATGAAAGAACTTATTAACTAGGACTCGCGTGTTTTAGTGAACAAATAATTTCAATTCCTAGCAAAATGAAAAGGTTTTTTTAAAATATGAAATTGCCTTTATTCAAATGTAAATCACAAGTTACCAAGAAAGTATATTGATTTTAAGAAACTTATTTCAGCAGTAGGTATCCCAATAATTGTTAGATACTATTTTCCACAAAATTTTACTCTTGAATTTGAAACCGGGAAAACTTTCAAAAAACAACTCATGAAATAAAAGTATAAAGGAAAAAAGTGTAAGCTTATGAATAATGGATTAAGTGTTTACTAAAAGTAACTGAGAGCTTTCTCTATTGCGTAGGGCTGTTTCTAGTTTAAACTATAAATCAGACAATTAAGCTAATATGTTTTCCTTAATTCTGAATTACAGCTACGCATCTAATAAAGCTCAAAAGCTTAATGTAATCTCAAGACCCGTGATCAAGTTTTTATTTTATTTTTTTCAAGCAGATGAAGAAGTGAAAGAATCTTGAAACTTTCCATCTTTCTGAATGTAATTGATTTTAGCAAAAGGGTATTGAAATCTATCTTAAACATTTGCAGAAATTTCTTCTAAATATTATTATATGTAGTAAAAATCGTACTTTTTGTGATTTATTTATTTAAAAAACGTAGTGGGCAATCAATATATTAGTTATAAGGTTATGTACATTACGCAAGAGTAATTTACATTAAGTCATAATTAGCTCCATATTCGACATGATCCTTCTGAGGATTGTTTGTTGTCTAGCACAAATAAAAATTCGGTTTTAACATTGCAATTTAATAAATTTGATTTCGTTGCATCATTCTGATAAATTTTCAACAAGATTATGCATTCTTGAGGTAAAAAGGTTTCAAGAATTCCAGTTTTCAGCGTCCTTCTCATTTTCAAATTAGTAATTTAGGAAATGATGAATAGAAAAATTAAGATTTAAAATATCTCTAGAAACTAACTAGTAATTTTTTTAACTGCTAATAACTTGTAAAAAGATATAAAAGAGGTATAAAAATAAAAAAAAGCAGAAAAAATTTCTTGAATAATTCATTTACCCATACTCGGTTCCTGCCTCGTTATTTTATATCAATATTTTTTGTTCTTAGACTGAATTTTTTTTATCAAATCACTATATAGGGTTCAATTCTTCTCAGAAGATTGATTATAAATTAAATATTAATAATCCTCTAAAGAGTAAAGCGTTGGATTAATGTTTATGTTATTATTGGATCTGCATCATTAGACAATGTTTTTACTATACTTAAACAAATTTCTTTATCTGACCATTTTCTCTTAGTATTTAAATATCCCCACGTTCCTTACTCGTACTTTAGAAAATCATATACTAACTGGTTGGAAAAAATAAAGAAAATCATATGTCTTGCATTCGAATGAGTAACCTATTTAAGACATTAATGTGCAAATGAATACCAGAATTTTCTGAAGTTAATAAGAAGCTATCTTCGCGCTGGTATATCATAACAACGCAGGAATCAGCTGCATTTTAGAAAAATCCAATTAAGGGAAATTGTTGAGACTGCAATTATAGGAATAACTTTATGTAATCTAGACAAAAATTTCTAATAGTTATATAAATATTATCACACAACTGCATCCTGTACTCTAAAGCTAAAGAGAATAAAAACCAAATTTGATACTTGATGCTTTCTGTCATTTACAAGCATGGAAAATATTTGCAATTGCACTAAATACAGATTTGCAATAAATAAACACCAGCAGATCTTTTTTCTTTTCTTCATTTATTGCATTGCAGTATAATCAAGAACTGTACTGTTAGTGATCGTAGTACTAAAGAAAGGTGTAACTAAGCATCAGTGGTGCACACAAGGGGACAGGGGTCCACGGTTTCGAACTCCCCCCCCCCATAGCCTTGAATTGTTTTCGATTGATGATAATCCTATGCATAGAGTACGTAAAATTTAATTACGTATTTGTAATTAACAAGTTATTTTACTAATTAATACTAATTATTAATCAATAATTTATTTTTTACTGTTTTTATTCCCAAAATAGACAAAATCAAAAGCATACATTTGGCGTCGTATTGAGGTATGATACGAAAATGGTGAACTTTCAACCTTGGAATCCCACCCCCCTTGAAAAATTTTTGTGTACCCCACTGCTAAGCATATATCCGTTTGATTCACCATGTCCTTAGCAATACTAGTTTTTAAAAACTAATTCTATTAAAGTTACCAAATTCTTCAGATATATCCAGATACTTTTCATAGTTCGCTCAGTGAAATAATGTTTAACAATCTAGATGCACGTCGAGGAATGTATATTTAAAAACTTTGATCTTTTTGTGTACATACAACGAATAAAAGTACCAAAGCATCCCCATTAATATTAACTGAAATAAATATACTTTTCAAATCTGGAGGTATCAAGACATTTTTCTTAAGCTGAGAAAAAAAGTAGAAATTATTTTCTTAAATTATTTCTTATGTATTGTTTCCCATGCTCATTTAAAAAAAATTTTCTGTATTAAACTATTTAATTGGACTCAAAATTATTCTATTTCAGTTAAATTTTGACTAAATGCTTTAAAAAATTTTTAAGTTATAGTATGTTAAATTTTTACATGATAAAATCAACATTTACACTTGAAATTCCGAGTAGGCATTGGAAATCCATTTTACACCTTAAGATTTCAATTACCTTTTAAATACTTTAAAGTATGAACTAAATGTGGCTTGAAACCTTTCTTTTTCACACTTAAACATAAAAACATTTGAAATCTAATCTACATCACTTTTAAGAATAACATTAAAGCATTTTAAAGAAAAAAAAATTATTACAAAAAGGAATTGTAAAAATATAGTTTGTAAGTATTTTTCGATCTTTGTAAAATGATATATACGAAGCTAAAAATCATATATCCAGGTAAAAAAAATCACTATTTTAATATAAAACTATTCTCGAATTTGAAATGTAAAAAAAATCGTAATAAACATATTTACTACACATATTTTCAGTTAATATTTCTGTTACGTTGCGAATTTTCAAATTGTTTTAGTCATCTTGTTCAGTCATTAAATCTTGAGCATTTATTGATTATTATTCCTCTGAAGCATGATGTATAAAGCACATTATTTCTCAACATTTTATTTTGTATTCGTATATTAAGGTTTAAGTAGTTAATTTGTGTAGTTTTTGCTGTAAAATCGAATAATTTAATGATTAAATCATTACATTATTTTAATAACAAAGTTTTGAAAGTTGTGTGGAAATAAACTTCATTAAGAACGCTTTGCACAATCGAAGTTATGCAATTTTAAACAAATTTTCTGCCGTTAATCACACACGTGTAACTAATGAACATTTGCAGAAATATTCAAATTTAGGTAACTAAATTAAATTTTAACTTAAAGGTATATATAGGTAAACAGTCTAATAATTTAGCAATATTACTATGATTTTAATTTTGAATCAATGATATAAAAGATATAGAAAAAAAACTAGCTTAAATCTTCAGTAAAGGTCGAAACGTTTCCTTAAAATCATTGAACAAGATTAATACGTATTTCAAAACAACGAAAAAGCTTATCTTCTGATGTTAATATACGCGATCGCATAACTCTTTAAGGTTGCTTAACTTTATAAGAGAAAACAGTTGACGAATGTATTTATGCTCCATTTCACCGGAGATTACATCAATTTTTCTTTTTCCTATTGTTTTATCATATTTTATGAAGGACAGAGTCAATTTCTTTCAAAGAATCGCCTATTTTGAACCTTTTTTATTTTCAGCTTTAAGCTAAGATTAATATCAATGAAAAACTAGTATGCAACTATAGTTAAATTTTTTCAAAGAAATGAAAAATCTGCGCTAAAATTCAGCTCTCCATTTTATTATCCAGTTAGGAAAAAAGAGTATGTCATCATTTAAATGTACATCAAGATGTTATGTGAATTTTTCATACTTATAATGCGTGTGATGTAACAAATGAACAAAGAATATAGCTTATTGATTGATATAAAATCAAAATATGTATTTAAACTCAAATATTTACTAAAATTATGTGTTTCTTTGATAACGAGTAAAGATTTTTGTAAGCTGTAACTTTTTTTTCAAATTTGTTTCACTTAAAGAATTAGTTAGGCTACTCACAAAATAATCACCAGATGTGAAGATTATATTTTGAAGTAAGGACTTAATTAAACTTTTAAATAAAAGTTACATTGAACTTGTTTGGTGTCAGAAAACAACAGAGAAAAAGCAAATAATGTTCCAAAAAATTTTACTAGAAAACTCTTAATTTTTTTTTTGGGGGGGGGGAGGTAAAAAAATCTATTAATTTTTTGCTTACATTTTCTATACACGTATTAGATTAAAAGTTGTGTTAGTTCTTTTATAGTAAAGTTATTATTTTTTTTTCTATTATAAGCCATCTTTAATAAATAAAGCCATAATATTATCTCAATTTTAACATTATTTTTTTTATAATATTTTTACCTTTAAAATACCAAAATTACTTTTAAGTTATTAATGGAAACTGGCATTTCCAGTTAAAGTAAACGCAGTTATCACTGGTATGTATAAATGCATCGAATTATACAGAACACACCGAGCACTTCTGGAAAAAACTCTTTTCTTTTCAATGAAAAATTACGAGTAAAAAGAAATTATTTCAATTGTGTAAGGCCAATATTTAATACTTTAACATAAATCAAACCTTAATTATACTCTTATAAAGGGGAAAAAACACGAAGCTTAAGAACTCCTTTATATATCCTTTTCTTACAGCAACATCAAATAATACGAAACTTCTGTAAAATAAAAATAAAATAAAAACTTTCTTCTCTCGAACCAGCTTTTGTAACATTGTTGTTACAATCGCGCAGATAAAGACTAATGACAGGTTACGAATTGAAAGTAAAAAGACTCGATTCTGAATAGGGAAAACCTCATTGGATAAAAGATTTCGGGTATGAATCACTTGTAAAATAATCATATCAAACTTTTATTTCATGCAGCATCTCTTAAATAAATTGTAATTTCCCTCTCCAATCAACCGATATTATTTGATTTGAATGACGCATTCATAAGTTTCCATTAAAATAATCATCGGGGTGATGATTACTTTTTGAAATCTGTCCAATAGCGTGTAAAAGCTTAGTTCTTCTAAAAGTGACGCAATGGCAAAGCAAATGGTTCAGCATCGGCTCCATCACCCTACTGGCCGAACTGTTCTTAG
This sequence comes from Trichonephila inaurata madagascariensis, assembly GCA_019973955.1. Lineage (NCBI taxonomy): Eukaryota > Metazoa > Arthropoda > Arachnida > Araneae > Nephilidae > Trichonephila > Trichonephila inaurata. Next base: position 217,619 of record BMAV01014100.1, read on the forward strand.
TGAAAGAGTTTCAAAATGGGTCACTTCGACAACAGTGACACCTATCATTGGTTATAGCTGGTACAACGACCCTTCAAAGTAGTACATTCGACTGTCCGACATATATAGCGAAGTCAAGTATCCATTTCTAATTTCTTCACTTTGCCGTAAAGTGCTGCTACAGAAACTGTAAGTGTGTTTTCCTTACTTTCTCGTTTTCTCTCATGGGATCAACTCTCCTCCTTAGGGTCAAGCAACGTCTTGCTCTTTTAACTTGATCGAATACGCCTCCCTTACAGATGGAATATTTTCATCATGATGTTTATAAATTTTCTTAAAAACATTAGCTTTCTATTTTACCCTTACATACTAATTTTCTTACGTTGGAGAATTTCATTTCGATTAATTATTATTACTTAGTATAATCTGCTTGCAATTTTGAATTCTATTCGAAAAACGCTCTGCTTACCAATTTTATAAGAGCTACTTCAAATCAAATTATAGCTATTATTTTATTGTAGATGCTATATCTAGAAAATCTAAAATTCTAAATTGTTTGCTACAGATAATAATTTCTCGTTCTGAATCAATGTTTTAAAACTTTATGTATTACTTGGCAAATTTTTATAAAAATAAATACGTTAAATTTATCAATTTTACAAAATAAAATTCTTTTGATCCAAAATAATTCTCGGAAAAATGTTATTAAGTAAAAAATACATCTTTTAGTTATGATATTTGTTTTAGTTAAAAGATATTTTTGATACATTTCTATGTCACCCATATATACATACACACCTGTTTATAAAATGTTGCTTTCTACATTTTTCTATTAATTTTTATTACCATAGCGAGAGGTTATTTGAGTCGTTCAGAAGTCAATGCGGTTAAGTCCATTTTTCAATATTTTCTGATTCTTGTAAATTTTGATAAAATAAATAATATTCTTCTTAGTTATTAAAGGATTTACTGGCTATTTCCTTTTTTTCTAGGTCATAGAAAAAAAGAAGCAATGAGTAAATCCTTTACAAAAATCAGAAAATATCGAAAAATGGACTTAACCGTATTGACTTCTGAGAGACTCATTTGTCAATGCACTTATTTAAAAATGAAGTCGTAAAATTTTTAATCTAATATTACTACGTTACATCTCTCGTTAAACTAGTTTATTTCACTTTCAAGCTTAAATTTAGTGAGTCAATCTATTAAAAAAAGATTTTCCTAAAAAATCAATTTCAGAATCAAAGTATATAAAGTAATTTTGGTAGGAAATAAATAAAGTTATTTCCAAAAAAAATAATTTTTACAATCAGAAATACGAAACTTGCAAAACGTACCTACAATGTTACAACCAATAGTTTTTTATATTATATTTCTAATAGTTATGAGCGCTTATAATACATAGTGAGTTAAATATATTATAGAATAATTATCCAAAAAGTATAAGAAATAAAATTTTAGTAAAAACTGAGAAAAAGAAGAAACGATATGTTATAAATTTATATTTAGTTGCATTAGGTATATTTTTCTCTATATATTTGAAATAAATTTAACATTTTACTTAATGAAAACATGTAAATAATTCTCTGTCCAAGAGAGGAAAAAGGAGATGTAATAATTTTCTACCAAGATATATATGATTCTCTAATGATCAACATCCCAGGACTACATCGATGAAATAAGATTATGTGATTACTCCTATGATGCCACGATCAATTCTTAATGTAGATGTATTTATAATATAAGTGATACGTAGATATTCATATTTATAAAAAAAAGCAAGTATAATCTGGTGGATTTAAATACACAAAAAAAGAATATAACAAAAATTATACGATCTGTATCTAGAAGTTATTTAAAATTAGGAACGACAAGAATGGATCCTGACATCCATTAGAGGAAAAACAGCAAAAAATTTCTTAACATTATTATACAACGTAAAAAGAAATTTTAATATTTTTTCCGTATATTTTATATTTACTGGTGATTTATTCCTATGTATCTAAGAAACAATAAAATTATTTATCTGTTTTTATAAAATCAAAAATAAGTAATTTTTTTTCAAATTTGATTCCCCTGTTGTGCAGAAAAAAACCTTCTAAAAATTCATATATATGTATATATATATATATATATATATATACATATATATATATATATATATATTGGACTTGATAGCGATCTCCAGGAATTAAATTCTAAGCAAATACACAAAAACTGCTTTGTATTTAATGCTAGTTTCCATCGACATAAATCTTTGTGATTTTTATACGTAGTGCGCAATTAAAATTGACCGTCAATAATATTTATTGATACTTTACTTGAATAAATAATCTTATAAGAAATTATCTTAATTCTCTTTAAAATATTTTTAGTTCGAAATCAATTGAGTGACCTATTTATTTAAATTTGATTTAATAGTAATTTCTACGATGATTTGTAGTAGTTAACAAACTATCACTTCCAAATAATTTACAAAATTGAAAATTTCATGGGAATGAAACATGGCTGAAATTGCATGAAAACCAAAACGTTTTCAAAGAAAACTAGACAACATCTATTCGTAACATTTAACGTGTATGACATATCGCCAAATGGAGATTGGAATTTGAATATTCACTAAAACTTTCTCATGTAGAAATAACGTATTCAGTGTATCTTCTATTTACTAAATCTCCGATAAGTAATGCTTATTTGTTTTTATACATATTCCCATTAAGTGACAAACATATTCCGCATTTCATTTTTAGGAAAACATTCCAATGCAGTTTTATACACTTGGATAGAACTATATCTCTTTTACTTTTTAAATACTCCTTCGAGCACAGAACTTCATTCCCGAAAGTTTCATGTAATGAGCAATAGAAATTGTTAGCTGACAATAAACAAGAACCTTTGTCATACCTAATCTTTACAACGATAAATAACCTTGCACTATCTTTGTTTAGCGTTAATAAAACGAAATTCTCTTAATGAGTTGACCTCAAACTAAGAATATAAGGTTTCATGTGCATGAAGACATGAATAGCTTCTTTGAGACTGTTTAACCGAGTCTTGAGATAGATTTTCGCTTAAGGAATTTATTTTTCATTTGTTATTAGCTTTTGTTTCAGAAGTTATATTGATGTTTATGAACATAAAGGAATATAATAGCGCTATCAAAAGTAAAGAATTCTTTCCGCTATATCGAAATTTTTTTTCTTGTAACCTTTTCTTTTTTTTTCTATCGCTATATATATATATGTTTAAACAACAAAAAAGTATTCAGTCAGAGAAATTTAAGTTCTATTTCATTATATTATCAACCTCTCACACACACAATGTATCTTTACATAAATTATCAAAATACTGAACTCCTCTTTTTTCCTTTTATTCATCGGTACACTTGAAACCCCAGCTACCTGACTCAGATAAATATTTTAAACATTAATTGCATCCATTACCATTTTCCTACATTCAGTTTGGAACGAAACTTATCATTAAATACAGAGTTTAAAAATATAGAAATAAACTCATAGATAAATAATGACATTTATAATCAAAACAATAAAGTAATACAAACCACTTTATTTTCTTTTACATTTATACTTTTTAAAATTGTATATGCTTTTTTAGTTTCATCTAAAATCTAAGCTCTCTGATTTTAAATTTTACTAATAAAATGAATGCGAAGTATTAGGTTGTCAAGAATAAAATGGAGCAAAGCTCATGTTATTGCACATAACCTCATTTAGACGCCGTATTTTGGCATAATTTGTTTTTCGTGTGAAAGGTACATCTTTTCCTCTTTTTAACGCATATTTCAGTTTGAAAAAAAAATTAACAGATCATCTTAAACCAATCAAATCAAAATCAATTATGTGCATTTTTTGCTCCATTTCGTACTTGACAACCTAATAGATTGGAATATACATTTATTAAATATAATTATATAAAAGAGAGAACACAATTTTAAAAATAAATGCGCATTATTCGATACGCATCAACGGTTCTACAAAAATAAAATAATCCGAACTCAAAATATTTTATTTTACGAACATAGCATAACTCATTTTTCCCCTCTAAGGACTTGAGGTTTGTAAGTGTACGTTAATAGCAATTTTGAAGACAATATTTGCTACAATATTTGCCTATGATCGAAAATAAAACGAAAGGTTTGATGAAAAATTTTTTTAAAAAAACTGAATATAAACTTAAATACACGTATTACAAAATACAACGCCCCATTTAAGAATTCCAGAATGGATTCAAAGGACATTTACTCAAAATCATCAAGAAGCGAGATTGCTGTTTCAAAGATCATTTGACCTTATTCAAGGAAAAAGCTTTCACACGGGTCTGCAATGTAAAATTCTAATTCATGATGCTAGATTACTAGAAATTCTTTGTTCACAACTGGAAGTTTTTCCTCGCTCAGAAAGAGCAGAAATGAAAAATTAGGATCAATAAGATAATTTACCATTCCTTTAATGAGTATCCAAACATTATTAATTAATTTTGCAGTTCTGTACAATTTTTTTGCAAATTATACAATTGCTTTTAGTAATTTAAAAAAGACCAAACAAACAGAAAAGATTAATAAGTATGAGTACTTTTAATATTAATTTAATTTTGAAAGAAACACACTCTCTCTTTCTTTCTCTATTATAACCTGAAAATTCCTTTTCTATATGAGCCTAAGTTTCTTTTTAATATATTTATGAGTTGCTTAAGAAATGAGCCATTTTACAAAAGTAGTATTTTAAAACACAGAATTATCTAAATTGTATATTGAAATAAATAAAAAATACTTATCTACTGTTTAAAGCGATTATTTTAGAAAAACGTATGAATGTTGTAAGGAGTAAAATCCTTAGACTTCGTTGCATTTTGCATGCTTTTTTTTTATTTGTTTCTACAGTTTTTACATCACCCATATAAATAACGAGTGCATTGAAGAAATGTGCTCTCTGGATCATAAATTTTCGTCAGCTACATATTCAAATTATAGTAATAAAATAGTAATTTTTAGTGTATGTGTAAACTAACTGAAGGTCAAATCTTTTCACAAAAAGAATGAAAACTTTACAGCATTGTTACACAAACACATCATTTCCTCTGGGACAAGCTGACTTCCTGATGATGAGACGAACAGGAAATTAGAACGCCAAATGCTTTTGAAATGCAAGCTTTTCCTCTGCACCTTAATTACTTGGCAATCTAAATGCTCTGAGTTGTCTTTTATAGACTCAGCTTTACCCAAAAGTTTGCCCTCTAATTAGGACAATAAGCCAGTCTCGAAGAAAGATTAAACTAAGCTAATGATCTTAATTTATTAAGCAGAAATATGTTGCAACGGCTCTAAATGCAGATTGTCGATTAATTGAGTAAGACATGGATCTGTACTTTATAATTAAATACGTTGTTAAAATTTTTGAGCAACGTATTTGCTCGTGTCGCTCATTATTTAATCCAATTTTTTCGGCTCTTGTATTAAATGACCTTTTTAAGTCTGAAGTATTTATGTCTTTTAAGCCTTGCTTATCTTCCATTTGTGACATAAATTAACTAAAGAGAAACAGTTCAATTCATCAATTAGCAAAAACCACACAGGCGTATAATACAGTTATTATTTCATTTTGAATCTCCCTTTCATGAATAATGTAAAATATGTATATCATGAAAGTAAAGTCATATTTATGAAATTTATCCGTTAGGAAATACCGAAATTCGTATTCGAATTCATTTCGAATTGATATGTTCCATTATTTAAACTAAAGTTTTCTTCCCTTACTGCTATTTTTTTATTCATTAAGTAAATTGGTTGTTTCCGTTTGTAAGGTTTTTTCTGAGCACTAAATATTTGTCTTCAAAATTTAATTCCTCGTAATCTCCCGAAACATCGGCTCCACAATAAAAAAAATCTATACATACACCTAATAACTTCATGCATTCAAACTGTTCATAATTATCTAAGTAAAAATCAATAAACTATAGTTAAAGCTACAAATTTTAACAGTTCTATTAAATCGCATTTAAATGTTCCTGTAAGACATCTTAATAAACATGTTTCTTTAAGTATATAAAAAAATCCAGTTCTCTTATATATATATATTTTTTTTTAGTTTTTTCACCAAACTTTGTTCTGTTTTTGCCTTATAGAATCAATTCTTTCTAATAGTACATTTTTAATGTTTTGTGTAGTATCTTTTTAATCAATCTCTTCATTTATTTCAAGTAATTGTTTTATTCATTAAAAAATTAATTTCTTGATCCGTTTTTTTTTTAAATGTTTCCTCTTACAGAATTTACCACACGTTTTCAATGGAGTTAATAATATTACTATAAGTTCAATAAAAGTATTTGAAAAATATTTTAACACAACCATTATTCTAAATAATGAAAATTAAATTTTTACTCTTCATTAACATTGAAATAAGGTCCTCTTTTCACCGAAAAAAAATCTCAAAAAAATCAAATTTTCAATAAAAGAATTAAAAATCTGAAAGGATTAGAAAATAAATTAATGTTTTATTTCCCATCGTAAATAAAATTGGATTCTTTTTATGCAATAATGAAATTTATTAAAATTAAAACATATTAAATATTTATTTCTTCGACATGGTTGTCTTACCCCATAATTATATGAATTATCTTCTCTCTTTACTATCTGTGAATATAATCCTTACTTTATCATGCGGGGTACACCAAATCAATAAAATGTAAAAATAACGCATATTTCAAAATATATCTAAGTTCTTTCCACGCTACTATTTTTATTATTTTTTTAAAGTTTTTAATATAGAAATGCTAGTAAAATATCAGTTATATAAATAAAGCTTTCTCAAATTAACTTAAAATTATTTTCAATTTTGAAAATGTGTGTGTTTAATTCCCTGGCAATGAAAATTGAGAGAAAATATCTATCCTTACGACTTGGATGCGATGAAATGAATATTTGTTCTATAGTAAAAACTGTCTGGTAATACGTTTGAATGAAAGGAAAAGGGAAATATGAGCAAAATTAGAACGCCGAATACGATAAATAGTGAGGGACGAACATGAGAAAGAGAGTGCCAAGAATACCAAAAAAGTCAACACGGAAGGTTAAAGAAATTCATTTATTTTTATTTTTATTAAATACCGAGTTTTTGTAGCGGAAATCTTCCGTATTAACCCATTTCGACCTATTATCTTTCACTTCTAAAGGAAGTGAATGAAATGATGTTGTATATATATAAAAATAGTGAGAGGAGAGTTTGATTCAAGAATGAGCTATGTATTTCTTTATCATAAATATGAACATTGATAATTCAAGAAATATTTTGCTAATAAATTTTAAATTATATTTTAATATTTGAATGAATCGCAGAATGTTTTATCAATCAAAATACTTTATTACGTGTCAAATTTTATAGAACATATTAAGCATAAATTAATGTAATCCTTATATAAATAGAGTACCATATATATATATTCCTTTAAAACATACTAATGTTTCGAGCTAATAACAAAAAAGATTGTACTACTTTAAATTCGTTGTGTTTCTTATAATTCTGTTTAATTTTGCAAAAATTTTCATTTAGTTGATATTATTTTTGTTAAATTTAAATTTAGATGACATTTTAAATTTAGAATAGCATGAAAAAAATTCCCTTCAATTGTATTGTATTGTCATCGTTGAAATTTGTAAGCTATTCTCACGTAGATTTACACAAAAAAATTGTAGCTTTCTTTATAATTCGAGAAAAATGTTATTTAAGTAGTTCCAGTTTTATATCAAATAATGAACTCATTGCATTATTCGTTTTGAAAATAATATTTAAGGTATTTTTTGAACAAATAGAAGCATTAAGACTTAATTATCGAAACGCTACTTGCTAAAAGAAACGCAAAACACATACTATTTTGATCAATCTCAAAAAAAATTTGGTAACTGGTTTTCTCTACATAGCACAAACGATGTCTCAACCTTCGATTATTTCTTTTTTTTTAAATAAGAAATATCCTTGAATTTTAAAAATGCCTGCAAGAGTAACATACTTTTATTCTGTTTCCCTTAAAGGAGCAAGCATTTTCCAAAATAAATTTCATTCGAACCCGGTGTGATTTTTTTTACCCTCTTCACAACACATGCGTACCGAATACAGTGCTGCACCAACGTTTTAAAAGCACCCTACATTTACCCAACAGGTTTCTCTCCTTCTTGGTCGATTGGACAAGTTTTCGAACTGAACGACCTACCCAATTCACCAGCTCATGAATGAAACGAAAAGAATAATCTACACCGTTGAAGTTTTGATTGGTCCACCGAAATTAGCACAGTCCTATTTTCCTGGAAGCAATAATCACAAGCAAGGAAATAGATTTGCAATTGACTTTCGGGCACCTTTAATGGGTTAACTGACTCTGAAGGCAATAAGAACAATTGAACTTCTAGATAGACCTTAGGTAGGTGGGACTTTTCCCTTCGGGAGCTGAACTTATCATAAGTTAAGAATAAATTCTTTTCAGAAATAAAAGATCGATATTTTTTAATTTTTAAATAATTAAAATATAACTTGGGATCATTAAGATGTGTGTATGTAGATTTAATACTAAATCATAGTTCCGTGCCCGACATCAAAAACTTACAACCTCATTATTAAGATTCCAATAGCTTCTAATAATGGTAATAAATAAAGTTATAATTATTTCAGTGTTTAATTGACTTCACAAAAGAATTTGGAATCTATTTTATTTAAAAATAAATAAATGAATGAAATTTTAAGATAGTGAAATCCCATTCAAGTTATTTTGTTTTTGTACAAAACAAATAAATAAAATATCAAAAGCTGTGTTCTGGGACGCATATTTATTAGCACACAACAATTAAAATAACTGCGTTTTAGCAGCTATTTTTCATTTTCGTAAGAATCGAAGCAACACAGCAGATATATTTTCTCAATAAAAGTGGGATGTTTCTCGAATCACGTAAATGTATTTGCAATAAGTACTGAAATATATTCAAAATATAGACAATGGATACACACATCTGTAGTAAATGAATAAGGTTATCTTCAATACATAAGAAATGTCAATTGTATATAAAATTTCGTACAAAGTTGCATAAAAAAAGTAAATTTTATAAAAAATAATTATCATCTTTTCTTCTTTTAAAGACTGATCAATAAATCCACGTTAATCATTCGTTATTTTTATTGTACTCTTTCTTAGAAAAATACATTTATAATTTTGGGTTCTCAGATATTACTTTTGAATGGTATGCTTTTTAAAGTATCATAAAAATACTTGAATCACATATTCTGAAATCTAAAAAAAAAGTAGATGTTTTCAATCATTTCGCTTAATAAGACTGTCAACCAGAATTGGGGAAAATGTACTGCGGTGTTTGAAACCTTTTAAGATAATACATTTTACATACACGACAACGAAATTTCATGCTCGTATAGTTATTTATTTTTCATTTTGACATATTTCCCTGTCTCTTTGGTTTGTAATTACATAAAACACATTATTTATACAGAAGAGGAAAATTATAAATACTTTGCTGTAAAAATTCTGCAAGCGCATGCTTTAGTTCCTGTCAACTAACTTTTTATGATTTCTACCAGTGTTTTTGAGTAATTTAACAACGTCCTTATTCATTTTAAACATAATATGTGTTTAAATATATTATTCGAAAAAAAAGAACTAAAAATCATTTGTATTATGAGCGAGATACAATATGTATCAATCGCCTTTAAATGTTCCTATCATTATGATATTCATTGAAAAAAAAGTTTATTTTGCAGTGATAAACATTTGTTTAAATAAAAATTTGAAGCGAAAATTTCTTTAGTAATTCAAATTATATATAAAACAGTATAAAATAACGAAAAAAAACTGAATTTGTAGTTCATCATGCCATTAAAAAAACTTTCATTGCCCTTTCATTTCGTCTTGAACGAATTACAACATATAAACTATGTCTAAGAATTAAAAGAAAATATGCATTCTAAATAATCAGAGCAAAACACAGTTTTTTAACTAGACACATGTTCAAGCAAAAAAACAAAGTTTCTTTTCCGGGATTTTCAAACATATTTCTACTGATTAAAATTCAAGTTGAATGACCTGTTTTTCTATAATTTAAAGTGACTTGAAAAATTCTTTGATAAAAAAAGATGATTTTTGCATCAGGTTTTGGTACAAGAAAAGATTAAGTATTTTCTATTTCTTTAATTTTATGCAATATTCACCAATTTTAATTCTATGGTATTCATATATAAGCATTTAAAACACGATTTCCGTTACTATTATTGTTATATAAATACTTTTTATGTTGTCCTGTGTGTGTTAAATAAATTTCACTTTTCTTTTCCAAGAGTTGATTTCAAATGTTTGCATCAGAATTTTCTATTATTGCTCTCATATTTTATGCACGTGCATTTTTCTTTATAAGATCGTAACAAATAAGCAAGATTCACTCAGGGAAAAAAATGAGCAGAAACAATAAATTACTCTTTCTCCTGAAATATACCTTCCCATTTTTGAATATTTCTCTAAAAACTAAAGGACTATCAAAACAGGGTAGACCAGCAGGTTACACCTAATCGTCACACAAAAAACTTTTTTCGCCTTTAAAAAAACTTTTCTTAAGCAAATATTTTCTTTTGTTAGATACAAAGGCGTTGTCTTTAAAGATTAGTCGAGACTAACTATGGGTAGTTGGGCGCTGACACAATTGATAAGTTTTTTCCTATGTGTGTTCAGCCTTTTTCATTTCTCTTCTTTTTTAATCGTAATGATTTTTCCTTTCTCGTGATCTTTCTTTACAAACTTCCGGCACCGTAAACTAGAAGTGGGAGCTACTTTTCTTTTTACCCGTTTAACAGCTTTTGACGCAACACTCTTATTAACTCCCATTAACTTTCTGACGCAACAACCCGCCAAAGACCACACGCGGCTAACTGTAGACGTTGTTTTCCTTTTCTTTCTTCTGTCTTTGAAATAATAAGTAGTCTTATTAATATACTTGGCCAAAATACACGATAACAGATATGGGATTTTCATTCAAGAAATCATTAAAGATCTGGAAGCAATAACTGGATATCAAGGTGTCTTAAAAACAAACAAAAAAATTGATTGTTCAAAGTTTTGATGCAAAATTCTTTTTCTGGTTTCTTTTCACTGCTTTATGCTTCAAAGTACTTATCTCACTCTTTGTCTACAAATTAAGCCTTTCATTCTGCAGTTGTGCTTAAAAATGGCCTGTAAAACTGCTTAGAGTTATATACAAATATAATTATATTAGGTTTATACATAAATGTAATTATGTCAGAATAATATTTATATTTCAAATTGAATATCTTGCTGCGAAATTAATCTGAATCTTCAAGTAATTATTTCAAACTAATACGTAACCTTTTATTCAGAACATCTATTAAAAATACTGTAAAAAAGTATTATATTAATTTTAGTCTGAACGATAATCTTAATTATGTACTTTTACTCTTATTTTTAGGGAATAAAAAATTTTAATATTAAAACACTTTGACGTGTAAGACCTATAAATCCGAATCCCACGTATCTACAGTTCAAACAAATATGAATGGTATTTTTCTCTTAATAGGAGAGCTGACTTTTTTAAAAGCATTGCAACAAACCATATTCTGCTCTTTTATAAAGAAATCTATTTTTACAAATGAAATGAAAAAAACAACATCTCTTCCTTCAAAATTTAACATATAAAATTAATTACTTATCACATAATTGTAATATCTTTTGATGTGTTCAGTACTGCTAACGCAGTCCCCTGAATTCAATCTTCCTGTTATCTCTTCATAAAATCCGTTGTTGCTATTTTTAAAAATGCAGTTAAAAATTCAAAACTATTTTAATGTAATTTTCTAACATTAGAACATAGACGGAATAAATAAGGAAAATTATATAATCAAAAATCTCACACAATTACATACTTTGACTCCCCTTCTTGAACCTTGTGCTTGATAGTAAGGTGGATTGAATCAATATGTCTTCTGCATTGTTCAGATTAATTGTTTATTTTTTGTGTAATTCAGTGCTAATCAATAGAAAAATTCTCATAGTTCCAAGGAAAACAGTATTTATAATCCTTTACATTAAATGTTACATTTTTCAAAAAGCATTATATGTGCTTTCTACTGATATTTTTTATTAGAATCTAAAAATACTTGAAGTATTTATCGATGTGGATAATTTGAGAGATTTATTCCAGACTTTTCTTTGGTAAATTTGAAATGATTATTTCCTTTTCTTGAACAGATTATGCGTTCTTTTTATTGTTCTTATATTGAGTTGTAAATTTTTACTGTATCATTAATACAAGCTTCCTAATTAATATAATCACTAATTGTACCATTCGGCGAGAGCACCTACTCTTATTCTCATAAGATTTAAAAAATTTTAAAAGTTCATAATGGGTCGCGAAAAATTTATTATTCTGTTTGAATGGTGATTCTAAGTGTGTGAGAGAGCAACGTGCACAACTCTTAATTTTTCTAAAATAGCAATAACCCTAATCTTAAATAAATTTTAGCCTTAACCCTTTATCTACCGACGGCACTTAGAAGTACCACACTCACTTTAAAATTACATAGAATACCCATTTTTACGAATACGCTGACGATACTTAGCAGGAATATTTTTTTCAATCCATTCTTCCAAGATATATGGCAGCACGGGTTCTGCGATGAGCATTTTAGAGGGGAAGGCGATTAGTTTCATAGCAGAAATTGCGTTTTCAGCGGATTGCGAAGATTGTCATTTTTGTTCCGGAAAAATAGTTAATGTCAAAAGATTAGTGTCTTATTTTTTTTTGTATGTTAATAAAGACAGTGGTAAGCGATTTGACTATTTATTTTAAACGAACAGTGTATATAATTAATTTTACAGTTGAATATCTCTTTAATTAGTTAATAAGCTCTAACTAATTAAATTTCCCAAAGTTGAGTATTTTGTTTATGTATATCCTTTAATTTTCAATGTAGTGATTCAAAAAAATATTCATGAAAGAAACTGCAGTAAATCAAAATGCAGTAGATAAAGGGTTAAGGAATATTTTTTCAGAATTTCACTTGATTTTTAAGCTCCTTCAAAAAAGTGTTAACAAAATGTTTTATATTCTTTCTTAGCATTAAATACATTGTTACATTAAATACATTACATACATACTTTTATTTTAATGTATTTCATTTTATAATCACCATCATATTAAAACAGAAAAATGACAAATGTACTTTAAGAAAATGAAAACATTCCATTTTCTCATTCAATGCTTCTTAAAAGAAATCTATATAAATATTTACAGTTGTTCGAATAAAATAGGTTAAACTTTAACTCGCCACATTTAGACTTAAATTACGCATTGAATTTCATCATCATAATTTTATAAACATCACCTTGAAAAGTTTTCTCCGGGTTATCCAACATACATAATTCTGTATATTTTGGCAGAATTTTATCTAACGAAAATGATCGGGAAAATCCTTTGTAATGTTTTAAAGAACAAATATTCGGTGAAACTTCCTTCCGAAGCTTTATAGATTACCTAACATAAATAATTCATTCTTTATAAGACTCCTATGACACTGATACAGATTAAGAACAGCTTGAAGTATTTTGAAAGGAAAACGCCGCTCAAAGGTCGCAGTTATTTTACGCTTAAAAGAAATAAATCTTTCTTAAATAAGCTTAGAAATAGAGTTCTCAAGAGCTTTTATCGTGAAGAATCTGTAATTTTATTTATGTAAAATTGTTAATACATAGAAATAAGCTGAGATAGTAAGAAATCAGAAACAGAATCTCTGTTGAATTTTTTTCTGTTTATAATTTGACACCTGCTTGCTTTTAGACTATAATTTTCAATAGTTAAAAATTAATTCATTTTGTGCTTCAGGAGGCATTTTAAGAGCGAAAGCTTATTTTTATTTGGTACTAAACCTCGATAGGTATTAAAATAATGTTGCGTTTAAATTTATTGCGTAGCTCTAGGGGCTCGCTAAATTTAAAATAATTTAACCAATTATCAGAATTTTTTTTCACCTTTAGTACTATATTGCACATGTTTTATTAGACATCACAATATGCAGCTAATACAGATATCACAATATACTATTAAAAATAGGGATAGTGTAAAAATATAGAGTACTTTTATATACTTGGTTTGAATCTAAGAAAATTAATAGATGAGTCTTACTTATAAATTTGAAATGTTACTCCGTAGAACAATATGAAATGTCTATTGATTCCGTTTAATTTATTCACTGTGAATTGAAAGCAATTTTGACAATTATCTCGTAAAATTAAAGTATTTATTTTCATATGAAAACTCGTTAAGTGAGGAAATTGCAAATTTAAGACTTCAATGATAAAGTTCTAAGAATTACACTGATAGAATCTCGTGAAAAAATGTTTTCATTTCTTTGTAACGTTTCTGATATTTAGATACAAATCCAATAAATATTTAGCATTAACATATATATCTTCTTTATATTTAAATAGTTATTTAATATATATGAATGCAATAGTTCAAATCTATAATTTTTACTTTAAATCTAATTCAATATTTTTCTCTTTCAAAATACAGATAAAAAATGTTGAAAACTTCTCTCGTGATCTTCATTGTTGCTCTGCATTTGGCATCTGGATGGCCAACAGGAGCTCCTAGTAAAGCTTGCGAAGCTATGCTTCCCAAACACGGAAGCAATCGACCTCAACCAGCTCATTCGTCACCTTATTCCTTTGTACAATCAGCAGAATCATATAGACCTGGAGATCAAGTTATTGGTAAGCTAGTGTTATAATCATGACAAACGTATACATGTTAAGATTGAATACAGAAAGAACATTTTTCATTGTATGAAAAATATACATAACATAAACATAAAAATTGTGTGAACATTTTTCATTGCATGATTTAATTGTTTTCATTGCTGAAAATTGTATTTCGGTGGTGAGCAAATGAATGAGCGTTGATTCAGTTCAATAATTCATATTCTGTTTATATGTATATACATAATGTTTCCTTCAATGTGTGTGTGCTTTTCTGCACTCTCCACTGTTTGCTTATGGCTTGTTACTGGTAAATTAGCATATTATTTTTGCTCTTTTTAGTCCCGCGCGCGAGGCTCCTTCTTAAACTAACTTGGGGAAATATTCTTTAAAATTTTACTTAGAGTTGAGCTGTTACCTCCTTGCAATGAAAACATACTATGTAGATTGTTTCTAAAATATAAAAGTGGATGGGAGATAGATGAGTGTGGAAATAAATAGCTTTTAGATATTTGAGATATTAGCGATTAGCAATACGAGGATTTTTACTTGGAAAATTAGATTTATCAACAAGTTACTACTTCGTTGAATATTAGTTTGTCTTCCTCGTAATATTTGGGAGTTATGTTAATTTAATAAAAATTATTAAATTTTAACCATTTGTGTTTGAAGTTATTTCCTGGTGTTTTGAGACATGGCAACTAATCTTATTGTAAGGTCGGGTTCCAGTTATAATACACTCACTTCCAAAAGTTAAGCACGGAGAGAAAAATGCTAATTTCCGGAAGCCAATCAGAATTCAAGAAGATGCAATTCGCTGCAGAGGTAGATGGAAGTATGCAAATATGTTAGGTAACAGCCAATCATGCTTTCATGTCAAGAAATATGCAAAAAGGGCAGTCTTACAAAAAGCCAGCTTTATAAAGGGTTACAGAAGTTGATTGTAAGTGCTGATAGAAGGTGTTTAAGACATTCTTACAATTTGTTTTCAAGACATACGTGTTTCTATGACTTCCAGAAAAGGAATGGAAGATTCTGAGCGCTGGCGTGCTGTGGGGCGCATTGAAGCAGGACAGTCGATCACAGATGTTGCTCTTTTCTTCGGCGTTCATCATTCTGTAATTTCACGTTTATTGAAACAATTCCAAACCACACAGACAGTTGTCCGAAGGCCCGTAGGCGGTCACCCAAGGGTTACAGCCCCTGCGGAAGATCGATATATTGCTATTGTAGCCAAGCGGAATCGCAGAGCGAGATGAAGTCCTAGAACCCACTGTGAGATTGTACGCTGCAGCAGTTGGCCCTACTTTTGTTTTAATGGACGATAACGCACGTCCCCAGAGAGCTGACATCGTCGATGACTACCTGGAGAGTGAAGGGAGACTGCGCGTATGGCGTGGCCAGCATATTCGCCCGACCTTAATCCCATTGAAAATATTTGGGATGCTCTCGGCCATGCTGTATCTTCACGTTTCCCACCTCCAGCTACTCTTATTGAGCTGGAAACTTCTCTACAAGAAGAATGGCGATTGCTCAATTCTGCGGTGGTATACCACCTAATTGAAAGCATGGTCAGAAGGTGTAAACTTTGCATACAGATGAGGGGGGATCAGACACCCTATTAATGTTCTTTTTTTCATTTTATGCTGTTTATTTTCACTTTATACATAATTCTGTTTAAGTCTCCAGGATGACATTATCTGATAACTTACAAAAATTTAATATTGTTTTCATTTCTGTATATAATTATTGATTTTGTTTTATGTATAAATATATATGCTACTTTACTGCCAAATTTTGTGTCAATCAAAGCAGTATTTGTTGATTTTATGTATAAATATATAATGTATATATATATGCTACTTTACTGCCAAATTTTGTGTCAATCAAAGCAGTATTTGTTGATTTTTTTGCATTTTACATCTTCGTGCTTAACTTTTGGAAATGAGTGCATCTAAGTACGTGACCCTCGGAGGTTAATAATCAGAATTTGGGGGGAACCGGTTATATTTTTCAAATTAATTTTAATTGTTAAAAATTCCTTATATACTTCTAAGTAAATATGTTATTGTTTTATACTATAGTATCATGGAGTTTTATGTTCTTAGAAATTATTTTAGTTACTACGAAAAAAAAAAATTCAAGCTGTATTTGAAATTTTTTTTTTATTTCTGCACAATAATAAAGCCAAAAAAAGGAAGAGGAAGATCGGTGCCTTGAAACAATGTTTAACCCTGTGATAATAGTCTTAATTTTAAGAGTTTGAAATTGTATTACTGTGGCCATTATACTTTGACTTGTGCTGTATAGCTGTATTACTTCATATTGTATAGGAGTAAGTAAAATTCATAACAATTTAATACATTATTAGTTATATATATATATGAATATTAGAGGGCAGCAATTCTCTAATATATATATATATATATATTCATTTCTTCGAAAATGCTAATATAAATACTTATCCGTCTATTTTTTTATAAACATGGAGGACTTATTTATTTTTAGAAATGACTTAGATTATATTCCTTATTTTAATTTTTATCCTGATTGCTTGAATTTAATAGAAACCAATCTTGACACAAATAAAGCAGATTTTTTGGATTTACAAATAAAAATTGATAATCCTTTTTTAAAATGTAATACATGATAAAAAAAAAAAAGAAGCCTTAAAGTTTAATGTTGTTTAAAGTGCCTTTTTGGACAAGCAGTATCAACACCTCAAAAACAAAAATATTCTACTTAACTATTTGGAAAGGAATAATGATCTAGTTACTGATCATACAGGAAAAACTCAGTAATTGCGAAAATGTTTATAAATATTGCTTAGAACATGATTATCCCGATAACTTTCCATGCGCATATAATTATAAAAATAACGTAAACAATAGCTTTACATTCTTCGCTTTAAACTTTTATATTTTCTTTCTTTTCTAAAAATTCTATTGCTTCCAAATAAGTTGCATAGACGGTGACAAAGCAATAGTTTGCATTATGTTAATTGTCATTTCAATACAATTTCATTTTTTCTTCTTAATGATTCCATTTTTCAATTTAACGGTTTTCGAAATTTTAGGTGTTTTTGAATTTGTGTTTACTTTTTGTGACTGTATTTTTTGACTCTATTCCCATTCATATAATATTCTGTCGGATTTGCTAAATTTTTCTAATAGCAAACTGTTTGAATACACGATCAAATTTTAGATTTAACTGATTTTAATTTTTGGTATATGTTCTTCATTATTTTCTTGTACTATTATGAATACATTTTCATCTAAAGAAAAGGCTAAAGGATCTTAAAAGGTAAGCTTAACCCTATTTCCAGGCCCTAAGTCAGTGACAGCTTTAGAAAACATAATAGTTTTCTATTTTCACCCACTGGCTTTTTCTTGTTATAACAAGTCTCCTGTTCTTGGTTCTCTATTTCAGACTTTTTTCTGATTTGTAGGATATTAAATTTATACCAACTTTTTCTTTTATTTAATATAAATAAAGAGAGTGACGTTTTATTGAAAATAAACTTTACCGCATAAAGTGAAGATTTGTATATTATTTCCTTTTCTTAGATGTGGTAAAATAACTTTTATCATATTACGATTTATAAGAAATTTCAAAAAAAATTATCAAGAAATTCAACATTCCCTCTGCTGATAATTTATTAAATTATAACACTGGTTTTACGTTTTCGCGTGTGTTTTGATAAGAAGTATAGTGGGAAATAATCATATTATATGATTTACGTTTTAGAATAATAAATTAAGCCATTTTTATGGTATCTTATATATTGTTAAAGCTTTTAAAAAAGCTGTGTAATGTGTTTGATTTTTTAAAATTGAGTTTTTTATATAAGTAACAAGTTGAATGGTGTAAAATTATGTATATTTTATAAAAATAATATACTTGAATATTATTTTTGAAATATTTTCATCGTGACTATAAAAGTGTTGAGTTTGAGTTCATCAAATACTGGCAGATAACTCGACAAACGTTCTCCCAAATAATATATTTTGTGTGAAAATGCATTTCTATTAACATTAACTAAAATGTTAATAACTCTAAAAAATGTTAACTTATTTTGTGTGTTTTTCTCTTTAAATATCAGTCTTCCAAAGAATAATTCAGTTCATTTCAATTATTATAGTTCAAGCAACAGGTAATTTCTTCTATATTTTTAATAATATTGTTACCTTCTCTTTTGACAGTCTACGTTCAAGCACCAACAGGGACCCCATTTAAGGGAATGATGGTCCAAGCTTACGATCCCAGAACAAACAATACTATTGGAGAATTTTTGGAAGGTGTGGGTTTGAAAAAAATTCCTGAATGTGCCAGTATGTCTCACAGTGATAACAGGGATAAGAAATCGGCAACTTTGGTGTGGGTAGCTCCCCAAGATTCCGGAAATGTGAGATTCAGGTAAAAATTAAACTTTCACTCGGCTGAATTCTTTTAAAACTGAGTAAAAATCTTTAATCATTTATATTCTGATCCTATGGGTTAAATTACTCTACCTAAATATTAAACGAGAATTTTTGTTAGGTATAACCTAATATCTTTCAATATATAACTAAAATACAATAATTTTTTTTGTCTCGATTCTAAAAAAGTATTCATATTGGAAGATTGTGTACTATTTAAATTCTGTTATTGGCTCAGATTTTCATAATTTATATTGTTAATAGAGAAATAAATTTATGCTTTCGGTATTGATTGCTTTCAATGCATCTCTTAAAGGGGAAAAATATAGTTTCATTAAGAAAGCGGGGACAATATTTGTATAATATTGGGGAAGTTAGTTATTATATACAGACATCAAATTCGTTCAATTTTACCAAAAATATTCAATTAAGCAAAAAGTGTGTGATGGAAAAACTCCCAATTTTCACATTTCTTTCGATTCCAAATTTTTCCTTTGTCTTATTATTTTAACTATTTATTGTTATTTATTTTGAATTTCTTTCTACCTTTTGAAAATCGTAAATCCATTAAAAGAAGAATTAATTTAATAAAATAAGAGCGATATATTCAACAATGGGATGGATCAAAGTAAGATTAGTGGAAAATTTAGGAAGGTTAATGCATTTAATAATAAATGGCTCAACTTCTTTAGAACACTTTTGAAATATTCTAGTAATATATTTCGACTGAAATTAGTAATAAGTAACAATATTAAGTAGTATAAGTCATAAAAATGAAGTAGAATAAATCACAAAATCAATGAAACCCGTGAAATCCCTAATGCAAATGCATTCAAATTAAATCTAAATGAAAAAAAAAATACTTTTCCTGTAAAATACGTCATTGATGCTCTTTGCATGTATGTTTATGAAGAAACAAAAAAAGTGACTGGAAATAAAATGTTGATAAACTTGTTAACTAAACAAAGTATTTCATTTATAATGAAAAAAATCGCTATTTGCTTGTCTTTACTACGGCAAAAATCATAAAAGGTCGAAATTCATTTAAACTAAAAATCATATTAAATTTGTGGTAATGTCAAAATTCATTTAAATTAGAAATCATACTTCTCAGTTCATTCAATCAAATTTATGCCTGTTAAACTCATCAGTGTTTAGAATTTTAAGATACGCTTTAATGTATATATATATATATATATATATATATATATATATATATATATATATCCTCTTTTCCTATCAGCCCAGTGGTATATGCAAACGCAGGGGAAGATTCTTTTGATGATAAATGTTACACACATTATAATAATTTTATTAAAAAAGTTTGCTAAAAAATACATTTAAGGATCCTGTAAATATACAGTTTTATAATTATGTACTCTATATATAAATATTTTTATATGTAATACAATCCCTTCAAGTAAATTTTAGTTTTTAAATTACTCTAAAATTCTCCTTTATTTGTTTTAAATCTACTTTTTGTAAGGAAAGATCATACTTGCTAATCTTTTATTTTTTTTCTTTCAGGGGTACAATTGTGCAGCAGTTTAATACATTCTACCATGGGCTTTCAGCTACAGTACAGAAGGCTTGAAAAAATAACATTAAAATAAATCTGTAGTAATCCGAAATATTAAATAGTAGCACAGTTCCCCTTATAGAAACATAGAATTCATTTTGTATTGATCAGATAGGAAGCAAATTTTTGAAATTACTTACTGTGACTATAAGACTGCTTTAACAATAAAATAAGAATGTTATTCTATTAAAGACCTTTTGAAAGTGTATAAATAAATTTAACTCTTTTTTAGGGTTTAAAATTCGTCTATTTTCAAAAGAATTCTATTTATAAGGGCGAAAATTCCGACTATGGGAAAAATTTTTTGTTCATTCTTGTATTATTACCGACATTCAATACATCTGTTATTCCGTGGAAATATTGTTTTCAAAAATCACAGTTGATCAAACAAATTGAAACATTTGGTTTCAAATACAATATTTATATATATGTTCATATTTTGCATTCGTATAAAACAGTTCTGTATGAATACATTCAGCAAGTTTGTCGAAATAAAGACTAACAGTATATCAATATACTTCTAATGTATAAGTAGAACGTGAAAATATGTAATAATAGTGTACAATTCATGTTATCACCCTCCATATTTATATTAAATTTTCTCTTGTTTTTTTCTTTTGTTTCATTGTTGATTTATATGCTGTAAAAGTACTTATACACATTTGGTTAATTTGTAATAAAAGTTTTTTCATAATGTGTTTTTCTTAATTTTCTCCTTTTGTTGCAATTGTATTGATTCATATTAATCCCAATCTTTATGTAATACATTAATTTCCGAAACAAATGAATCCGGTTCTTAAAATATGGTGCCCATGCAATAAACATTTTCTATTTTTTTAAGCAATATTGTGAAAGATTTGTAATGAGCATCATTCTCACAGAATTAAAGCAAAATGGATAGCACAGAGAAAAAATTTTTTTTCATGGGTCATATATTACATTTTAGTGTGAGAATCTACATAGTTAGTTAAGCATAGACATAGTGTTCTCGTAAACCAAGTTATGCTGAATTTTAACGTAAAATATGTGATGTTGAGAAAATTATTTAGCATCAAATATTCCATTAAGTTATAACACAAAATAAAATTTATTGACTCTGCCGATTATAAAAGTCATTCTCAGATGTTTAGTTCATGTGAAATATAAAATGATAATTTCAGTGTTATAGTATCCAATATTTTAACTAATAGTTTTCCTGTTTCAAGGTGACGTAAATCCAATCAATAAACTAAACTAATACCGATAAAAGATTTTTTTTAAAAAATAAATTTGTGTAATTCCGTAAAACGTTCAAAAAGGTATTTTTCTTTTATTTGAACGATATAATTATCGAACAGCAAAAGTTATGCGAGCCTATAAGTTATCTGAGCTAATAACTATTTTATGGAATATCGAATATATTTAAATGCTTTTGGTGAAAAGATTTTTTTTTATTTTCTTAAAATATATTTTAACTTCTATTAAGTGAAAAAAATTGAAAAAAATTGAATTTTTTTCCATTATAACATTTAAATAAAAAATAAAGATAAATTTTATATACGTAAGCTACAAAACAAAAATTACAATAATTGCTCTTTTACTTTTAAATGAATTAATGGAAAAGGTGTCAAACTGTAATTTAAATTGAGGCAACTGAAAGGCATACACCATGACGTAAAAATGAATCATTTTTATTCTCCCCATGTATAAATACATATAAACTTTCATTCATTTACACCAAACAATTGATCTTAACGATTCCACTCTTGTAACATGATATTCAATTGATGTTTCCTCTTATACTTTTCCTTCATCCGAGTAACATGAGTATATAATATCATATCGACAACATATCTACTTGTTATTTATCCCCGTTCTTCCCCCCCCCCCCCCTTTTTTTTTTTTTTTTTTTGCTCGTTGTTAATAATCGTTTAGAAAAGAATTATTGTGTCGCATTTTTAATTAGTTCCATCATCGATAATCATGACTTCGGACTATTTGTAGATGATAGAATAATAATAATTTATCTGAAGAAGTTTGTGGTAATAACCATTGCAAAACTTCAGTAAAAGTAATTAACTAAAATAAGTTACGTTGTTTAGTTCTCAAATTAATACATAATAAGCATCAGCCGAAATAACTGGTGTCAAAATAATAAATATACAAGAGATATAATTGCACATAATAAAAGGAATCAAAAGCGACAGATAACATTGCCTCGGGAAAAGACAGCTATACTTTTACAAAATAAAGGATACTAGGAAACTAAAAAGAAATAAAATGGAAATTTTTGATAGTGCTCACAAAGAAAAAAATAATTAAGGAATCAGTAGAGAATTGTATCTTATATTTAAATTCTTTATTTTAATTCACCTGGATTAAAAATTGAAAGCCTTTATTTGAATTTTAAACAAACAGACGACGTAAATAATGTATGTGACCTTAATTCTTCTTCTATTTTATTCCAAATAATTTTACTTTGAAGAAAGGAAAGAAAAATAGTTGTACAGAAAATAAAATTTTAACTTTCCATGGTTCCTGGGACTGTCAATTTTTAATATTTTATCTCGAAAACACTATTATTTTGTTGCATGTTCACACATTCCTCTGTCAATAGTTTTTCCCGTTCGCGTGGTGTGAAATTTTGGAGATAGGGGTTCCAGCTCAGGTGTCGTCCTCGTCACTTGACCGATGCTTAAAATAACGATGTCCGTCACCAATAACTCACTTGTAACATTATAGTGCAACGCTAATTTTTTTGAAAAATCAAAACAGATTTGAATAACTTTACAATATTTGACTCAATTGACACTTTTTGCCACAGGAAAAAAAACCCTACGTTTTAAGAAAGAAAAGGATTCTAGGGAAGTTAGAGTAAAATATGAAATAGTATATAATTTTTTTTTCGCAATGCTGAAATAAAATACTATGGAGAACAGAATATAAAATATTTGTGTATAATAATTGCTTTTAATTAATTCTAAGACAAAATATGTCTCTTCTTTAATATAAATTAATTGTTTTCTGACAAGTTGAATCCATTTCTGTTATCATTCCATTTAAGAAATATTCAGTTAATAGACAAGCAAAAAATAAAAGAAATGGATGCATCTGAAATGATTTAAAGTTATATAATATAAAAATAATCAAAGGGATAGGTAGTATAGCTTTAAATTATGCGTGGAAAGTACATTAACATTCTTCTGATAACTCTATTCTTTAGTTCAATTATTTTCCTTTCAGTCTTTTTATTATTATTGTTCATTGTTTTATCCCCACAATAATTTAGCTCAACTTTGTCTGTAAATCATGTCAGCGAATCAGAAAAATATGTGCTTCTTTAAAGGTTATATAATACACGAAAGCTTTTAACAGCCATTAATTTTCTTAATAGGCACTTTAAAGGATTTATAAACATGAAATTACCTTCACAGCTCTTGCTTCTCATTTTCTCTACGTGTTTTCCTTATTTAAAACCTTAAACCGTATTCCCTGCAATTGAAATCATCCATCTTTCTATTCTACACATGTATGAAACATTAAAAAACTTAAATAATAGTTTTGAAAGTCGATTTTTATAAGCAGATCGATAATTTGCTGCGTGTTCATTAAAGGATTTATATTGTCGGTGTGTGTGTGAAACAATGTTTCATGAAACACAGATAAACTAATATTTATGTGAATGTTTCTTCAACATATACTATAATATTGCTCTATTTTTATAAATAAAAAAGAAACATGAGGAATATAAATATTTCAAAATGGAACACTAATTTGTGGGACAGTTATATAGATATTAATTATATACTCGTCTATAACATTTCGCTGTAAATCTACCAAAAGGCCTACTACAAAATACACACAATAAAAGAGAAACATCAAATCTTACACAGATAATAAAAAATATTACTCTAACACACATTTCATACTTTCAGTTACTTAAGGAGCTTACATTTACACACATTTATTTTATAATTGATGAAATAACTCTCAAATCTAACTAAACTTCGCTAAAATACACATAAAGAAATTTGATATTTATTTTCAAAACAAAGCGATCTATCAAGGAATGACACACAGGACATAGTTGAAAATAATTCTCATACATTGGAATAAAATATATTTTCAATGTTTTTATCCTTTCTGGCTGAAGGATAAATATTGATTGAAAATACATCTTAAATATATAATTGGCAGTCACAGTTTCATAAGACACTTTAAATCATTTAGTCCATTAGAACATTTTACAGGGACTTGATTTAAAAATTTCTCTTATCTAAAAAGCAATATAAAAGATTACACAGATACTTTTAAAGGCGACTAATCTAAAGAAGCATTTCATAATACAATATCATACAAATCATGAATGTTGCTTATTTATTATTGATATTGTTGAATCAATGACTCGGACTGTTTTGTTTTCGGTTGAATAGATGTAAAGGAGACTCATTGCACCCACGTTTCAGTCTATGTATTTTTTTTAAAGAAAAAAGTTCGTCGCAAAAATTCTGAAATCTTAGAGCTTTTCTCAAATATGGATTTTTAGAGCCTTTCTTTAAATGTCTACTTGTAAGCCTTTTCTATAATGTATTTGAGCATCAACAGTTAAAACCATATTTGCTGAACTTAATAATAGCTTAAATTAAACTAACTTCGGATTAAAATTTTCATAATAACTGTAAAAACTTATACTGGCTTGTTCCGCTTATTTAAAAATAGCTAATGTAAAAGAGAATTATATCAGCTCTTAAATAAAAAAAAGTTCGTAAATTCTCTAAGTTCGTAAACAAAGAAAAAGGCTTTTAAATCAAATGAGTCTGTAAAAAAACTTCATTTAAAGAATTCTAAGCGATTTTAACTGATAGTTGCATGTAATTTTATTCCTTAAACAGTTAATTCTATTAATGACAGATGATTGGCGATTATTTATTAGTAATAATAAATAACAAATGAAAATTATAAATTTCTAAAAAATTAAAGGCAATAATACATTAACTTTAACATATAAAATTCCTCAAGCGGATGCAAATGACTACAGAAATTTTTGTTCCTGAGAAAGTAACAGATTTTTTGCTGTAGGAAGAAATCTCAATAATAATAATAATAGTTTTACTAGTGTGTACACTTCTAATAAACAAATTTTAATCATGTGAAATTGTTGAAAGCTAATTCTTTTCATAGAAGGCTAAAACATGATAATGAACTGCTAAGTAAAATTTTTTTAAGAAACTCAGCTACCTGCTTAATCAAAACAATTTTTCAATATCATTGCTTCTTGATATCAAATTCAATCTTTTCATCTATTGAAATTTTACTATCAGTTTCAAGAAGCCTTGAAAATAACATGCTAACTAGAAATTTTAAGACAATTTAAAATTAGTTTAATATTTAAAGCAAATTTTCTTAAAGAGTAGTATTCATCTTAAAGCTCATTGAAAAGCATGTTTACTCTAGGAGCTATATGACAAAACTGCCTGTTGAATTCATCAAATAGTATGACTTACATGATAGCTTAGCTACAGCAAAATACAGAAATTCTCATGAATTAAATGCATAAATTCAGCACCTAAGTCTAATCCACAAAAGATGGCTTAATTATCCAAACTTGACTTGCGTTTAATCTATAAATGTATTTTTAATTTATGTTTCATTTCAGGGAAGAATCACAATGATATTATTTAAGGGAATGTTTTCCCATTTGTTTTTGAGAAATATATAGATGTTGAGACTATATATATAGATGGTAATGACTTAAATGTAGAATAATTTAATTTCTGATTAAATTTTGGCTGAAAAAATTGTTTTTCATTCTATGTAATTTTTAAAATTATGATTAACTTCACTTTCTACCGAGATTTCAGGCATTCTCTTGAGTCTTGGGAATGAAAAAAATCGTTACTATTTGGCACATTACTAAAAAGTTATGTGTAATTTAAAATCTATTTGAAATCAAATTCTCTAAAAAAAAAAAAGAAAATACGTAAATTTGTTATTTAAAATCCTGAATCTTATGATATGAATATATGACGATCTTCTTATTACGAATTTTTTATGTACAGTTATGACCACAAAGCTGTACTTTTACCACACACAAATAACACAAATTCTTTTATCAATAGTGTTATATAAAATAAGAGAATTACCAATTCCGAAGCGGAAATCAAGACGGTCTTATTTCTTTTATGTTTATATATATTCCACACAATTAAAGACTTTCTAAATCAAGCAAAAATTAGTTAAATAAGCGAAATATCAATATTCTAAAAACATATTTAATAGTTTCATCAGTATTTATTAATTTTATAGTTTTTTTTTTTTTAATTTTACGATGTAATATTCTGTTTTCAAATACTAACATCAATTACAAAGTTTTCCAATGTGCAGAGTTTTAGCAAAACTTTTTTTTATGACATTCATGTTTTTGTTTACACAACTTATATGCTAAACTGATTTTGACTTGTACTCAAAAATATTTGCATTTTAAGACTATCTGTGTTGCCGCTTCCGTTTAAATTAATAAAATTTTATTATACCGTACAATTTAACAAAAATAAAAATATTTTAAATTCAAGTGTTTCATCTTTTCTGACGACTGAAATATTAGATAAAATAATAACTCGTTGATAAAATAACTGATTGCTACAAATTTTTCCATGTGATTCTTTCCTTGGTATTCAGAATGGTGTAAAACAACTTCATCATTCTTAACTCCAGTATATTGAACAATTGCAAAAGATTTTATTTCCGACTTAGAGGGTTACTGGAGTTCCGATATCACGCCAATAAATAATGACTCTTGCGCCTTGGAAGACTAGAATATTTTCATGCATCAAAGGAGCCCATTCATGGGTCTTCTATGTGGTCTTCAAACGAAAGAGGTCGAATCTTCATTTCGGAAGATTTCAGGGAATAATCCCCTCTCCATCTTTCCCAAATAATTCCAAGGAAATAACCATTTTCAGTAGGATCGGTATGATACGGACCATTCAAATTGGCTTCGAAGCAGCTGAAAAATAAAGGAAAAATTATTTCCAAACAGTTAATATAGAGTAAATATTTGGAAGGGGAAAAGATCTGATACATTTAACATGTCTAATATCAAAAAGAAAAAAATAATATAAACAGCAGCAAAAAAAACGAGTCTTACAGTAGTCGCATATGATGTGTAACATCTGACATGTTATCGTGGTAAATACGCAATATTAACTTTTTTTCCTGAAAAAAATATGAAAAAATCGCGGGTATGATTGGAAATAATTTTCTATCGAATAATTATACCTTTAATGAAAATTGTATTTAATTAACAAAAGGAATAATGTGCAATATTTTATCAAAAATAATTATTCTTGTTCAATTTGGGGAAGAGCGGAGACAATAGACTTATGATAACTAAAATATGACACATATACTAGTGATTTCAAAGTATTTCATCGTTGGGTGGATGACCTGAGTACCCAGCTCTTTCGAGCTACAACCTCATATCAGTAGGTATTTGAATGACTGTACATGATTGACTTTTGCCCTTTGTTAAGTTTAAATGCTTTAAAAATAAAATAAAAATAATGAGGATTTTGGGAAAATAAAAATTTAAAATATTAAAATGCATTAAAATTGAGAAAAGAAGTTTCAAAGTCGGCACAAAGCACCGAATATAAAGTTTGGCGATCAAGGTTTGGCGGGGCTAAGCCGACCAATGGGAATGCAGCTAGGATCATGAAAAAGTAGTTGAAAATCAAACAGAAAACAGCTTTTTTAAAAAGCTATTAAAAATATACTATCAAGAATAAAAATAGTAGAGGAACATTTAAATAAAAAGAGATCAGTCGGAATAATTTTCCGAATAAAATTAAAGAGTAAAAAGTAAAAATTAAAAAATAGACGAATCTGGGGATTGAACCCGATGCAAATCATTGGAAGCGAATGACTCTGACCACTAGACCACGCGGGAGACATAGAAGGTGGTGAAATAAGCATTTAACATAGAGGACGCGAGATTTGAAAGGAGAAAAATAATTGTATGAAGATGGGGGTCTGAGAGAATATTTCTAGGTCTGTTGAAATTTGGATCAGGGATATATTTTTCAATATCCAAGATCGAGTGATTACTAGAATTATCAATATTTTGGAAGAAGTTTGTTGCAATCTTTTTAATAAATTGTCCAACTGACGCAATTTTTTTTTTTTTTTTTTTTTTTTTTGCAGTCCTGAGGTTAATTTTAAAGTATTTAAAGACCGTTGAAAAACAGCGTCAATAGCAGTACCACTGTTAGCAGTCGAAACATTTTGATTTGTGTTCATTTCGAAATTGAGTTCATCACTCATAAAAGCTATGAGCAGCTCAGCTTTTGGCAAACTGAAGTTAAAGTTAAAATCACCACTCAAAATCAGGGGAAGCTAGTGATAATTTTTTAAAAGAGCAGAACCACTTTCGTTATGTGGTAAAATTACAAAATGCAGGAAATCTTTAATTTTTTTTTAACCGTTTGATTCGAAGAAATGTATACG